>JBBMFX010000035.1:13147826-13166568 GCA_037832545.1 Rhabdalestes septentrionalis | reverse complement strand
TCACCTACATATTGGATGCCCTGGGGGTAAGCAAATAAACATCAATTTTTCATTTTTGGGTGAACTATCCCTTTAAGCAGTGGGCTGCCAACCGTGGCATCCATAGAGCAGTGCGTGGGGAAGCTACCTTGCTCAAGGGTATCTTAGTGGGGTCTCTGGCAGTCCTGGGGTTTGAACCTACAACCTTATGACCGCAGGGTCAGATCCCCAACCACCAGGCCACCAGCTGACTGTGGCACCTCCTGAGAGAGAACTGGTCTCCTGATGGGCCAACACTTCACCACAGATATGGAGCAACCTTTACCTTATTGTGACCAGCTGCCCGAAGTCCAGCTCGTACTCATTGACCTGGGCGATGAAGATGGCAGCCACTGCTTCATACAGGGCCGTGCCATCCATGTTGATCGTGGCGCCCACAGGCAAGACGAACCGTGCAATCTGCCTGTCCACATGACAGTTCTCCAGCAAGCACTTCATTGTGATGGGCAGCGTAGCAGAACTGTCATAAATAAACAACCATATTCATGTTTCAGTAAAATTTACATCAGACGAATGAACACAAACAGCTTTAAGACTTTTCTTTCTCCAAGCTCAAACTAATTCAACATGATTGCAGTTCTTAAGGAAACAAATTATTGGTTTTATGAAATCTCAAATTTCACCATTATTTAGTTTGGGTAGTTTGTTCTTAAGTACATTTTTCCTCTAGAATTTTACCAAATACCTTTAAGCATTATTCATTTTTTGTAAGTGATTTAGATCAATGTAGAAACAGATGTAGAATGTCGACTTCAGATCGGAGAACTGATGCAACAGCTTCAGTTTGATGTTTTAAAAAAGGGTTTTAAATTGAGCGAGGCTCATTTTCCTCTAGTTCTGAACCATGAAAAGGTTCCTCTGACCTGGATGAAGTGGCCAAGGCGATGACCAAGGCCTGCAGAAGGCCTCGAATGAACGTGAAGGGGTTCTTCCGTGTCAAGAGGAAATAGAAGATCGGAAGCAGGACGAGGCCATGGACAAACAGTCCACACAGAACTGTGACCGCGTACCAGCCCAGCTTCCTGCCCAGGGTGGACGGGTCCTCCATGTCCAGGATCTTCCCCGCCACCAGGAAAATGATCCCAAATGGGAAATACCTGCCAGAAAACAGACAAATTAGGTGCCATGTAGTTTCACTGACAGCATCACATGTACCCTGGTGTCGAAACTGAGTTTAATCTGAACAGGGATGGATCTCTGACTTCACACTGAATCTCTCAGGAATCCTGAAATGTCAAATGACACTACGACTTTGAAGGCATTCTGGGATGAATTTGGTCAGAATGGGACTGGAGAAACATGCAGAAAAACACACAAAGCTTTTTCATGTTTATTAATAGCTTTTATGCTAATATTGAACATAATATTGTATATTATTATGACCAATTACGATCAGAATAATAATGCACTTAATGCGCCACCAGGTTTAGAAACATTCACATTCACCTGATATTCAAATACTGAAAAAAATGTTCTAAAGCACACAAAACGTAAAAGTAAAAAAACACCAAGGTGATGCATTTGCACTTTATCTGCTACTTATCTCAACCATCCTTATCATCTTATGTTTTTCCTGTTTTTTGGTTCTCTTCTAGTGTTTAAGATCGAGCATTTCACTGCATGTAGTACTAAGTATGATGTTGTATGTGACAAATAAAATCTGATTCTGAATCTGAGCTGAGCCCTTTATCAGAAGGATCCATCATTGTCACCCTGTTATGATGACTATTGCAGCTCTTAGCTGTTGTTACTGTATGACCTCTGCTTTTATTTGGCATTAACATAGGTGCTCCACAAAAGCAATTACAATCAGATAAGCAGTTATAGTGTTGAAAAGTAACTGTTCTTCATATTTCAGATGGTGAAGATGGAGGAGCACCTAAGGTTGTTTTTCTAAACGGCATCCCGGGTGGAGGCCATCCTGTTGACCCCAGGCAGCAGGAGTGTGTAGGAGCACTTAAGTGCAGGTGACTTCTAATCTGCTGCACGCGCCAGCATGGTCTTAACACACCTGCCCTGGCCGTAGTTCACGTGCCGCCTGCGTGCAGGAGAGCTTTCAACCTGCAACAGTGACGCGTGAGCAGCGGCTTTCTACGTTCTCAATGGATCACTGTTTGTTTGGCAGAATGCTCTCGGATGCAAAGAACATTTCAGAATTAACTGTGTGTAACAGATCGTTTGAGCGCAACTTTGTCAGTTTTTATTAAAATACACATCCTCTCCAACTGAAAATATATATAAAATATATAGAATTTAGATTTAAAAATTGACACATTCAAACCTTTGTTTATCTACATTTATACGTTTTTTTTATTATTATATGCCAAATAATTTTACGGTTTTGAATCTTGAGTTGGATAAAATCTCACAGTAGATAAAATGTTAATAGATGCGAAAAATATTTTGCCAAAAACAAACACAGTCAGTATACCCCCATTATTATTGCACAAAAATACTGACATGGTGATTTTGAAATATTTAATTTAAGTGTTATGCTGACATCCGCCTAAACCAAAGAATTGATTTCCAGAACATTTCATTGCTTCACTGGATTTTCTTCTTATTCTAACATATGATATTGTAAAAGCCTGCACATATCGTTGGTAACAGTCCCTTAATTGTCTAATTAATATTAAATCTAGTATCACATATAATTTTAATTAAGCCTGATTCAGTTCAATAAGTATTCAGGAGCATCTGTGCAGGAGAATCACGTGGATATTTTCAGAGCTGTAATAAAACTCTGCAGGAAAGTTACCATGAGGTTTTTTTACTCTCCATTCTGCCTTGAAGGTATGAATAATTTACATGAATGTTGCTTCCAAACATTTGGCCTTTCTGCAGTCTAGAATAGGAACAGAATATAATTTCATACATCTTACCATACTGCTGCATTGATGATCTTCATGACGCACTCGTTGATGCACTGGCAAACACTGACTAGCGGAGTACCGCGATCGCCCATCCGGCCCAGCAGGAGACCTGGCAGAGCAGAGAGTAGAAGCACTTCAGTAAACAAAGGCTTCCACATCACTTGCTTTTATGAAAATGTTGAAGATACACAGCAGGTTGTTTAAGATAAAAGAAGAAAACACTGCAATTTACTTTTACAGCAGCATCTCCGATGTAAACCGTTCCAGTCCAGTGTCTGTTTAATTCCTACACCAGCACGTCATTCTGCTTTATGAGGGACTGATTAGTGATCACTTGAATCAAATTGATTTAATGAAGAAATGTATGAAACACTGCTGTAATCAACACCATCCTCTTACAAGGAGACTGGTTGGGGGGGCAAAACACTTTTAGAAGTTTGTCAAAGGTAATTATTGCCAAGAGTAAATGAGAGATGTGTTTTCTTTGAATTATTCAAGTTCTGTAAAAACTGCATCATTTCTCATATTTGATGTTTTTCCTTTAAATTACGCTTTAAGGAAGAATATTTTTTATCTGGAAATGATTAGAAATATTGTCAGCAGTTCTTAAAAATGAAGGCAAAGCTGTTCAGTTCAGTACTTGCAGCTCTACGTGACAAAACATGAGAATTTCTTTTTCCACTGTACAACCTGATCCATTCCAAATATATAAAAATGTCCAAAAGTCTCCAGACAGCCTCTCTGGATTCAGACTGGTCTTCAGTTCACCCTCAGGATGCTCTAAAGCACATTAGTCTGAGGTCACTACACCTGGTCTTCATTCTGGTGGAGCAGCGAAACTGTGTTTTCATGATTGACGGCACTGTATCAAACACCTTTGGTTTAAACTGGAGTGATGTTTGTGGTACAGAACTAATCAACAGAGTACCTGACCACACCATTTGTCAAGAGGCTGCATGCAATCAAATCCTCACAGCAATGTTCCATCATGTAATGTAAAGCCTTCCCAGAAAAGCAGAGGCTGTTACTGCCACAAATGTTCCAAATTAAGGAAATTTCAGACATTACTGGTCAGTTTGTTGATATTTCAGCTGATGTTTATTTCTTACATCCTCAACATGAATAAGTGGAGCTAAAAAGATGTAGACGGCCTTGATTTGTTTTGGTGATATTTACCTGTCAAAAAATGTTTTAAGAGCTTTCCATGCTATAAGTGGTTGTTTAAAACTAAAAGGGGATAATAAGTAACGGTTACAAGCAGATAAAAAAAAAGGAAACTAGTGTGTGACATCACTGTATAATATATATAACAGTATAACAGACATCATTATATGCAGGTATTCTGGACAATAGAGCTGCATGGGGCCAATCTTTTACCTGCAGGTCGGCCCGGATTTGGACAACTTCTTTAAAAACGTCCAGGGTGTTGCAGGCCAGTGATCCAGCTACGCTATAAATAACTATTATAAATAACAAAAATGTGTGTTGGGCAGATTTTATCTACAGCTCTTGCAAAACATAAGCAAAAATCCTCAGTTTCTCAGGTTTTATCTTATATAGGTGCAAGTACTGAACTGAACAGCTTTGCCTTAGACTTTCCAAAAAGAAATGTAAAAAAAAGAAATGATGCAGTATTTACAGATTTAAAGAAAACAAATCTATTGTCCACTTGAACAAAATGGCAATAATTACCTTTAACCTGCATCTAGTAGTGTTTTACCATCCAACTGGTCTGACTGGGAGAGGAGAATGTTGATTACAGCATGTTTTATTTTTAGAAGCAGGATGAGGAGCTTGTGTATGAATGGCTGTCACTCATAGAGATGCTGATTTAAAACTAAATTGCACTGGTCTCTTATTGTTTTTCCAGAGGTGCATCTATTTTTTTGTCTGGGCAGGTTGAGTCTCCTAACAGGTTGGGAGTGTGTGGGTCATAAAACCAGCCCTCACCTGCCCATCAATACTGGATAATATATTTTCCATCACTATTTTTTATATAAGAGCAAACTGACTACACTGTCTTACCCATCGTGGCTGAGAAGATGACGATGCCCAGCACATTCATCTGCTGGCTGCTACCAGGGATGGTCTTGTAGTGAATGTCAGGGGGCGGCGTCAGCTCCAGCAACACCGTGCGGCCTTTAGGGTTCTCCGCATCTGGCATAAGGTAGACCAAGCTGGGCTGCTTGGTGCTCACTTGGGTTTTGAGAATAGGAATAAGGTCTGTTTTGTACTGCAAAGACAGGACAGAGATGTAGGGCCTACATTAGTAGTCATAGTGGCAGAGTAACATGAGTAACATGAAATATGCAACTGCAGCAATCACATTTATATTGTAGGCAGGGTTAAAAACTTTAGGCCCAGTGTTGGTTTCGCATACCTGTTGAAATGTGGCCTCGATGAGATTTGAAGGAATCATATTCCTAAGAAAACAGTAAAACAGAAAAATGATGTTCTGTATAACAAAAACACAATTTAAATTTAAATAAAAAGGCAGAGAATGAAATCTATAAAATAAATGAAAAGTGAAAAGTATTCCTATATTTTTTTAGTTTTCATGATGTCGAACTATGGGATTCGTTTTTGCAACCAAAACAGGCCTTATGATTTGTTCTATTACCCTTTTTTCCCTTCAGGGTGTGTTTTAAGACTGTTCTATATATATTACACCTCTTTTAATTTGTGGTCCTATACTGGGCTTAAAAATACACTGGGTTGAAATTTTACAGTAGTATATCAGATACATTCACTGAATCAAAAAGCAATGGTTTTCTATGAAATGCAGATTTTTAATGTAAAATACATGCAAATAGAGCATATAGAAAGCAGAACAGACACGTAGAAGACTCCCAGTTCCTTATTATAGAAGAGATGATTTGATTTACCACAGACTGTGTGTGCGTGTGTGTGCGTGTGTGTTCGTGTGTGTAGAGCCTTTGCAGTCGGCACTGCAGGGAATTAATGAGCATGCAGGCACGAGCCAAACAATATCCCACCATGACCATGATGGGCAGGGGATCCTTTGCAGTGATCACCACTGGTTACTTAGCCAGTAAACCAGTTCTTTGTGCGGATTACTAAAAATACACTAATCACCCCTCCGCTTTAATTGGATTGCGTAGTATAGGACGCCTTGAACTCCTCAGACCTACATGCAGCTTGTGAATGATGGGGGCCTTGGTAGAGATTTGATAATACTGGGTTGGCTCAAGCTCCCGTCTTGGTCCATGAAAAAACATACTGGCCTTGTTCCTCCAACCCAGATCATCATTTAAAGCCCTTTGCTTCACTATATAAAGTACAGGGTCCTGAAAGGGACCTCGCTTGGATGTACAGTTCCAGGAAAAAATCTTAAACAAGTATAATAGGTTCTCTGGGCTTTAAAAAGATTCCTCAGAGTTGCACATCTCATTAGCTACCACTAAAAAGTTCCATTTAAAAGTTCCTCGGAGAACCAAAAGTTCCTCAGAGAACATTTCTTCAATATCAGCTTTCAGAACAACACTTTAGATCAATGTTGTAATTACAAACTTAAAAGCAAATTGAAAAACAGGTTTGTTTATGCACATTTTGGAAATCATCCCTCTGTTACTAACACTCGCATAATGTTACCTGTTATTACCCGGCTTTGGTTCCAGCTACACTATTTGGACAAAAGTATTGGGACACTACACCAACCAGAACTTCAATGACATTGCATACAAATATATCAACGTTAATATGGAGCAGGTCCCCCCTTTGTGGCCACAACAGCTTTCACTCTTCGTGGAAGACTTCCGCAAGATTCTGGAGTGTTCCAGGGAGAATTTGTGCCCATTCATTTTGTCATGCATTTATGAGGTCAGGTGCCGATTTTGGACCAGAAGGTCTGACTCACACACACTGTTCCAGTTTATCCCAAAGGTGTTGTATGGGGTGGTAGTCAGGGCTCTGTGCGTGCCAGTCAAGTTCTTCCACACTGAACTCATCCAACCTTGGAGCTCGCTTTGTGTGCTGGGGGACAGCCAAACTGTGTCCACAAAGTGGGAAGCATGGCGACGTCCAAAATGTCTTGGCATTGTTGAGGCATTTAGATTGTAAAGAGTGTCCCAATACTTTTGTACACATTGTGTAGATAAAAGTTGAATTAGTTACCTGACAAGGTCCAGCAGTGCATCTGCAGACGTCATAACAGGACCACCTCCGAGTCTGTTGCTCTCGATCTCGGTGCCGTGGCCTGGCTTGATGATGAGCACCAGTATGATGCCAACCACAACCGCGATGAAGGTGGTCCACAGGTAATAGGTCACAGTCAGAAGACCCATACGACAACAGGCTTTGGATTCCATGGATGACAGCCCTGACATTAAACTACAGACACATCGAAAAGTTACAGAGTGGAGTGGATTTGTAACAAATGTAATGACAGTTGAGTGGATGAACTCTACAGGGCTAGAGGGATATTTAGTGTATACTGCTAATAAATTCCCATCATTAAAGCATCTTTACCTTGAGGTGATCAGGGGCAGGATAAGCATTTTAAGCATTCTCATCAGGAGTTCTCCAGGGAAGGAAAAATAAATTTTTGCCTTTTAAGAAACCAGGAAAAACACCAGTTAAACTACCGCAGTTGCCAACAATCAATGAACAGAAATGAATCACATAATCTTTACTCAATATCAGAATTTAGCTTTATATTTATAGATAAGAATCAATATAAATCAACAAATTATGTAATTATATATAAATATATATACACATATATGGAATATGTCAACACATTATGTACACACAAATATGTACACATACACAGCTCTGGAACTAAATAAGAGACCACAGGATAATATTTCTAAATCATCTCTATGAGTTACAACCATTCCACGCCAGTGTCTGTTACATTCTTACACAAGCGCCTCATTCTGCTTTATGATTAGGCGAAAATTAGAAAAAAATAAACACTGTTCTGTCACAATTTGACCAGCTGGATGGCAAAACATGACTAGAAGGTCATTACTACCATTTGTTTAAGACTGGACAAGACATTTGTTTTCAAGTTCTCAACACTGCATCATTTCTCTTATGATGCAATCTTGAGATGTCCTCAACAATGTAATGTCCTTTAAAATGATGTTTTAAAGCGGCACTCCCAACTGTGCGACAGGGACCAGTTTAATATAAAACAATATTTCCACCGACCAGTATAGCTACAACAAAACCAAAGGGTGTTTGTTTTTCGCTGATTTGTGATAGCTTGTGCGCGAATTTTTTGTTGTACCATTTCACGTCACATTTTTTTCAAAATAAAAGTTCTTTCAGACCCTGATAACCAATAAAATGTTTTTATTCTTTCTTTCTCTGCGGGCCGATACGGGCCGCAGCCCAGGGGTTGGTGAACTCTACTTTAAAGAACAATATTTTATTTGGAAATTAGGCAAAATCGTGTCAGCAATTCTAAGGGAAAGCTTAAATAATTGCACCTATACAAGATCAAATCTGAGAAACTGAACATTTTCTCTTATTTTTTCCAGAGCTGCACATATAGCTAGAATATTAGAATAAATTGCTATTTGTTTCCCATTGTAATTGTGTTTTTGAGACAACAGGGAAAAACGTTTTATCATTTATTGCAATGAACTAATATTACTGGCCCTATTTCAGTCAGACAGAGAAGTAGTCAATGAGATATTATTGAGACATTAAGTTGAAAAATGTGAACATACTATTTTGTATGGGCTTCCATTTGTACAGAAGTGGCAGACAGATACGTTAAAGAAAGGCCACTGAAAGGTTCTTCGGGGAACCAGAAGTATTTAATTTACGTCACAACAAGTAACCTCTTGGCACCTTTATTTTTAGAAGTGTAAAGTTCCCTCCGCCGTTTCCCACAGACACTAGTAACAGATCAGGTTCTCTTTCAAGTTTTGGCAAGGTATGGTGTTGTGGAAGAAGGTGATGTAACACGCTGTTGCTGCCTCTTGGTGTAGCAGATCTACTAGCCAACTTTTCCTCTGGCCTTTGGCTAAGTCTCGCACTTAAGGGCTCATTAACCTGTTGGCGTGGGTCACACGTCACGCTGAGGTAACCTAAACGTTTTCTTGGCAGGCTGGCCAGTGTCTGGATTTACAGTCAACCGGGCCTTAAGCACTTTCTAACACCGACCTTCCGTATGAACACTGGACTGAAAGTCATTCCTCATTTCCAATTTAAATATCTTTTAATAGAGAACAGGGTGAGCAGGTTCTCCGGACTCCCACACAAGACTAGCAAAGATAGGGGTTCACGCCGAAAACACAGCACAATGTTGAAACATCCCTTTGAACATCAGCAGGAATGGCCGGTGCTAGACCATTAGAGGCTTTCTAACCAGGTGTAAATATAAATGTGTTGGTTTGTGACATCACAAAATCTATGATCTAGTTGGTCTGTGAGGCTTGAGGAGTGAACATTTATTTAGAAACAAAGTGCAAACCCTTTTCTGGGCTCTTTATTATATTGACAAGCATCACAAATAAAGTGACCATTCTATCATACGTGAACAAACTGTAAACTGTGTTGCAATATGCAGCAATTTAATTGCGATACTGATTTTTTTTTTCATATTGTGCATATTCTGTACTATACCTTCTAAATCTATGTAATATTCAATTACCACGACTGGTTTGTCCATTTTCACCATTTGTTATCAAGAAGAACAGAAGCAACAAAGCCTTGTTTCAAAAATGAAGGCTATTTTACTTCTATTGAAACTGACACCATGTTCTTTGTTTGGGAACCAGTCAACAGGGTGCTCAGGGTTCCTCAAGGGCCAATGGAAAAAACACCACTGAACAATCAAGAAGTTTTACAAGGCAAAATAAAAAATGTTGCTTTGGGCCAAAATTGGTCGATGTTTTCCCCATCCAAAGAGTCTGGTGTCAGATTGAACAGAATGGCTAAGGTAACACAGCCTGCGGAGGCAGTAACAACTAACTGAGAGACCAGTGAAAAGTTAGACATTAAGCAGACAGTTTTTACATAAAGAAATAGTGTTTTCATGAGAATCCTTAGGAGATTTATGGCCTGAGTTGACACTATATGTGAAGCTTTACACAAACTTTTGGCCACCCTGATCAATATTTTGTATTTGGATACAGAGAGAGAACACACTTCTCACACGTTGCCTTTCCAATGTTAACTGAGCATGTGCTCTCTTTAAGGGATGTGTGATTGGGATGTGAGAAAATTAGCAAAAATCAACAAAACATTTTGACCAAGCTTTTTGCATATGACTAAATGTACTAACCAGCTATTCTGTCATATTTACCATTCTATCAGCTGTTTTGTCTTGTCATTTTTATTACATAAACTCTACAAAACACTCACTTAAGTTTAGCGGCCTGTAGATTTTCTATGAGGGAAAGCTATTAGCTATCATGTCGCTTCTGTCTTCATCACTGAAAGATTGAAGCTGACCTGAACAGGAATTACGGCACTAAAACACTGAAGGTTATTATACTGGAAATGTTCACACAATCAGAGGCATTATAAATGAACTAAAGACAAAAAGAACAGCAGCGGTGTGACGGAAGTGTAGAAAAATCAGAGAGACTGGACCATGTGAACAAAATTAAGTACAAAACAACCAAGCGAACAAAAACTAAAATCGGAATCTGAAAACGGAAAAAAAATTACAAGGTTTTTTTAAAGATCTAAAAACAAAATCTTCAGCATAAAACTATTATAACCTTGGATCCAAGAAGGTAGATATATGAGCCAATACTGTGGAATGCTCTTACGAGGTCTCAATATCAGGTGCAATATAAATACTGTACTCATGTAACTTGTGCAATATCTATACACTCCTGTACTTTTTCTTTCTTTCAGCAAACCTTTATTTTATTCACATTATATTTTATTTATTTTTCTGGGTTTAATTGTTAGATTTTATTGTATTTTTTATTTAGACTTGTATTAGACCTGATTTATTTATCCTAGCATAGTAGTAATCGTATAGTAGTATAGTAGTATAGTATAGTAGTATAGTATAGTAGTATAGTAGTATAGTATAGTAGTATAGTATAGTAGAAATCTTACTCTTAATTTACATTATTCTGGTGTCTCGTGTTGGTCTGTGTCTGTGTAATGTGGCGTCACCACAAACAATTTCCTTCGGGATAAATAAAGTTTTATGATTCTGATTCTGATTCAATACTGAACCGCATCAAGAGGATTTTAATGCCCTGTGAAGTTTGACTGCTAGTGACACCACTGAAGTTCCCATGAGTGAGAAACCGTCCCCAAACATTGTTCCATGCGACCTGTAGAGAGAATTTCACCTTGTCTACACAGTGTACGGTGGTGTGTTGTGTTCACCTGTGACCATTTTAATTGACTTTATGTAATGATGTAGAGCAATATGATCATGCTGCCCAACACTTAAAGGTGCTGAAAGCGATTTCTGAATGGAGCCACAGGAGAAGCACTTCTGGTTCCTTTAAGAACTTTACCCTTCGGAGAGTCTTTGGGTCTTTACACACTAGTCACGTTTTATGTTTTCAGGAGTCCGTGTTGTGGTCCTACCTGCCTGGACTACTTTGGATCGTAAAATATAGATAAATAAGCCCCCACACAAGAGTATTTTGTTAGTGCAGTGAGTTGTATCATCATTTACAGCAATGTAATCAATCCTGAACTTGAACATAAAGGTGCTGAAAAGGTTTGTTTTCAGGAGACTAAACGTGGCTTCTCTTTGGTCTCTCTCCTTACATGTACATGTATGGCATTAAGCTGATGCTCTTATACAGAGCGAGGTACATCAGTAGTCCACGACTGTCTTATACCTTTAAAACTAAACTTCAGACAACATCCGCAAATCAACCAAGACACTGCAGCTCGGTACACCTAAACAACACCTGTCAAAAAAGTTAGGAAGGTTTTTTTTAATTGAGTAGAATTAGTAAGCTAGTGAAGTGAGAGAAATGAGAGACATCGTTAGTCACCAGGTGCTCCTTATCGTTAAGAGTGGACCCTCCAAATGTTGTTTTTTTCACTGGTGGTCAGTGTGGTGGGACGTACCTGCGAGGACAGCTCCAGTCCTCGGAGCATGTAACCCAGCACGCAGCCCGTGGCGACCCCCAGGACGGAGATGGTCAGGAGCCCGTTCCTCTTCACGTACTGCCGCAGGTAGGACCGGACGTTCTCGCCGCACGCGCCCTTCAGCGCCTCCCTCGCGCTCTGGGCCGTGCCGGGCCGCTCGGTCCCGCCCGTCTCCTCCGCGTCCGCCGGGATCAGAAGTTCCTCCATGGCGCCTCGGGGGGCTCGAGGCTGTCGGAGCGCGTTCCACCCGCGAGGCTATCAGGACAGCGCGCGCGAGGCTCCGTTCCAGCCCCGGAGGAGCGCGGGGGGAGCGCCTGGGCCGATAAGAGGATTAGGGCTCGGTAATAAAACCCCACACCTCGGTGCCGTACCACGGGGATTTGCGCACGAGCTGTGGACACACCCCGCGCCGTGGATTCGGCACGTTGGTGTTCACGCGCCAGGAAGTGCTTAAAACTCTACTTTTACGCAAAGTTGTCACTAGAACTCTTCAGTGTTTGGGGCGTGTCCTACATTGATCTAATGGGTTGGTTTTGGTGTGTTAAACTTACCAAATTCATTTCTAAATGTTTTCTTACTCCCTCCATGTGTCCATTGGCTATTTCTGTTACTGCGCCTTTACGACGTCCTGATTGGACGTCGTGCTAAAAAAAAAAAAGGAAAAATAATAGACTGGAACACTCCTTTTATTTTCTAACAGGAATAGATCGGCAACACAAATAAAATGGGTATTAACTAGATCTTAGCTTCAACATGTGCACTTGTTTAGGCTGAGATGTAAATGATAGATGCTCTTTAATGAACCATATTTGAGAGTGTGAGAATAACCTCCATATTCTCATTATCATTTTTTTGTCTTGCAAACACGAATCTATGCCAATAACTAGTGAACAAGTTCTACATTAGAGTATATTTAAAAGATATCAATATATTCCATTCATTTTATTAAATACTGGCCACAAACTATGTTTAGTGGGGTAGCTCGAGGTCTTGCTGAGTCGCCGCCAGGCCTGAAGTCATTACACATATTGTCGGTTGAAAATCTTTGTTGTAACTGATTGTAATTCAGGGAAGATTTCTTCACGGTCTAATGGGATTGCCATTGCATCACTCTTACCTTTGTTCTAGAGAAGTGCCCACACACACCAGCTGGTGGAGCTCTTCTGTCCCTTTGGAGGCTTGTGAAAGCCTCGGCCTGTTTTGGATGAAGCGGGTCCTAGATGTATTATCTTTGTTTTGACAGGACAAAAGTCTGTACCACTGTTTCTGTTATCCTGAAAATGACTGAAAACATCATCTGGCAGCAAAAGGGGTTCAAGAGGTTTAGTCCTCGTACACTGCATTCAATCAAATCTTGTGCATTCCTCTGATCCAACAACACCCTAATCCACTGCTGGCATATAACAACTTGACTTGAAAATAGTGTGTAATTGATACAGGATAAGAAGGTAGAACTTGTTCCAATCCTTGGGCAAAAGGCCATCATCCAGGCGCCACTGGAAAAGTTCAGTTCTAATTGAGAACACCGTAACCCATAAAAATTCGACCCACCAGTTTTAGTTCCTGACCTTTCCATTATTGGGTCAGCTGGTGATTAGGGACCTGCCTCTACAAACAGAAGGCTGTGGGTTCAAATCCCAGACCAGCCAGAGGAACCACTGAGGTACCCTTGAGCAGGATATCGTCGCCACACATTAAATGCAGAGATATTCAAATTGTTTACACACGACTATTAAGGGCCACCTAAAATTTGATCGTCCATTTTGATGAATCAGGCCTACAATTTAGGGGAATAACCAGACCACCTTTGTGTGATAATTTCATTAGTCAATGCACCAGAGTGCTGCTCAAAATATATTTTAACTGTTGTTTTACAACATCAGGAACTAAGTTTCAGTGTCCATATCAATACATAATTTCAGTGCTGAAAATACAAACGGCACCCTGCACAAGTCTTTATCAGCCCCACAGGAGGGAAATATGCTTTGTCATGGCAGAAAATGAACAGTACAAAAGTAGGAGCAGCAAAAAAAAAATAGAAAACCATAGAAGACTAAAAAAAATAATAATATAAACCTATACCAACAGCATCCGTAGATAAAAATCACTGGTCAATTAGCCAAGAACGTGCCTGACCACAGGAGTGGTTGGATACTCTTAATCAGAAGTCATGATGAACATTGTCGAGAGAAACGCCACAAACAGAAGGACACATCAGGATGTTTTAGAATGGTTTAACTGGCTCTTCTAGTCACTCGTGGACACAGCAGAGCACAGTGTGAGCAATGTGAAATTCTTTCTCTGCATTTAACCGATTCACCAAGTGAAGCAGTGATCTACTAATGAGGGGCGCAATTCGTGGGGACGGTCTCTTGCTCAAGGGCACCTCAGTGGTACCACTAGCAGTCCTGGGATTCCAACCCACAATCTTCCACCAGTTGCAAACCACTACCCACCAATTGGCCCCTTTAACCCCTAATACAAACAGCTGGTAAACCTCAAGAGCGAGGAGAGTTTAGAAAATTATCCAAAGTTATTATCCAAAGCGACTTCCATTCCAAAAAAATCTACAGGAACTAAATAGCTGCTTCACAGAGCAGACACACTGCACCCATCTGGAGGCTTCGAGGTTTAACTCATCAACTGCAAAACATTTGCTACAAGTATTAAACAAGACAAGTATTCAGGATTACACCACATTCCCCATTGCTTACCATCTCCTGAAATGAAGAACATCCTAATCCACTGCTTGCAAATAACATGACTTGTGTAATTGATTCAGGATTAGAAGGTAGAACTTGTTCCAGTCCAAGAACATACAGCTATTGTCCAAGCGCTACTGGAAAGGTAAAGTTCGAATTGAGAACGGTGGAAATTCAGCCTACTGGGTTCCACTGGTTTAACCAGTCAACAACGGCAAAAGATGTGCTACCAAGCACTCAACATGGCAAGTTCATTCAGGGTTCCGCTACTTTGCCCATTACTTACAATGCCCTGAAATGAGAAACCCATGTAGCAAAAGGAATAAGGTGGAAAAAGAACTAATTGATATAAATGAACATTAACTACAAATAAGTCCACCATTCAGTATCGTCACCTGCTAGTCCAGTTCACTAATGTCCCATGATCCAATTGGGCTTCTGGACCCTTTTGGATCAATTAGATCAATTTCTTGTACCTGGGTAAAACGCCAACTAGACAAGTGACTCATGGCACTAGCAGAGGCTCTACATGTCCTACATTAGTCACGCTGGGTCAGTCAACAAGTTCCACAACACTGTATTATATGTAGCACATCGTTTTTCCAACAACCCAAAAATGCCCACAGTTCACCCTTTAATAACCAAACGGCCATTTAAGAAGTGGCATGAAAAAAAAAAAAAAAAAAAGCCAACCCATACTCATTTGAGGGTGTAATGAAAATACATTTATTCAATTCTAATTGATGTTTTGATTGGCTGATGACAGATCATTATTTTACAACAGGAATCAAATAATCTTGGCATTTTCACACCGAAATTGTTGTGCTTGCAGCGTATTTATGCATACAGTCACCTCCCCTAAAAACAAAAAAAGCAAACAAAAAAAAAGCAAACATACGGTCTTAAAATTGTTGGATGCAAAGATACTTTCAATGTGATTCATAAAAGATATGTGATTCAAAATCTTCCTACAACAGAAATCAAATTATTTTTAGATGAAATTCAGAATTAAGTATAAAAAATATATATGAAAAAACCCAATTAAGTCACTAGCAGAATGCTTTACAATACTATAATACACATCAATTACATTTACATACATTCAGAGCATTCCAGTGTGGTTAGAGCCATGTGGTTTAGCCACAGCATTAGTATTAGGTTTCAGTGGGCATCATTTACTGCTTTGTATTATGTGCGAATATGCGGCTAAATACATGGTTTTATTTGCAAAGATAGCATGAAACAAAGAAAGCTGACAGAATAATATCATACTGTAATAATGATTTGGTGAGGTTTGATTAGGCTTCATATGGAATTTTGTCCATATGACTGGTATGGCTAAGAGCATAAGCCCTTCAGTTTTTACTGAATATAAATATAGAGGCTGGTGACACTGAAACTGTAATATTGTATTAGATCACATTTGCCAGAAAAAATAAAACAACCTGAATCAATAAGCTACAAAATAAAAAAATCAATCACCATCCACTAACATCAGATTGAACCAAAAATGCAAAGATGTACAAAAGAATGTAACAACAAATAGAATATGCAAATATATATATATATTAGGGCTGTAACGCTATACGATACAAAACCGAAATCGCGACACGCACGTTCACGAACCCGTGTCGCGGTGTGAGGAGGGTGAATCGCGGCACAGACTAACCCCTTCCAACACTTTCCTCTATACAGGTGTCTACAAACAAAATGACCTCAGAACTTTTCCTCTGCTTCACTGCAAATGAATCGTGATACGAACCGAATCATGAGTCAAAAATCGTGAAATGATCCTGAATCGTGGGTTCAGTGTATCGTTACAGCTCAAATATATAAGTCAAATTTCCGGCATAGATCTAGACTACAGCACCACATCATCCTAAAAGTGCCACTGAAATATCACTGCATCAGAAATAAAATGTGGCTTCCGCTACTGGTTCACAAACAGGTTATTATTTAAAGTAAACTTGTTTTTTATTCTACAGCAGCTCCTGCACAGAGTTTGTACACACTGGATCTTCTGATCTATAGTACTGTGTAGCATATTTAAGCCATTTTAATTTTAGAAAATTCTATACACCTGATTTTCATAGTTTGACACACAGCCCAACACTGCTTATGATTTTACATTTCAGTAGCATATAATCACATTAAATCAATATCTGGAACACTGCAATTGTACATATATTTGATTTGTATATATCTATCTATCATATAGGCCGAAACACCTACTGAGGAGCATATTCAACATCCAGGGTCACACAAACAAAATGCACCTGATGTAAATGTTTAAGGGCATTATCAAGAATAAAAAATATGAAATGAACGAAGGACAGTCTTTTAAATCACAGACATCACTCAGAATCACATGAATCCAGGCCAACAAATACATATTCTAATCTACAGTAGTAGCATCCCCACCAATAATAAATAATTTCCCTTCAGTGTGCCTGTTTCCTCATATAAAATACTACTGTTCTTGCATAACCAGTGTAGCACTTCAAAGAAATACAAAGTTAGAAGTAGGAATCCAAAAGAGGCAAAAAAACAAAAAAAAAAGTTAAGTCAGTTAAGAGCAGAATTACTGAACCATTCCTTTGGTAAAGCTGGTGAGCAGGTTAAACAACTGGCAAATAAAAACGGAAAACTTCCTCTTCCACCCCTGGACTGCCAAGATCACCATTTGATAAAGACAAGACCTGCCAGCACACCGTATCCTAGGATAAGGAACAGCACCTTCAGGAGCCTGTCGTGTTTATCCTCCAGCTCCCGGGAGAGAATTTCAAAGAAAGTAATGAAAAGGAATGTACCTGCTGCCAGGCCTTGAAGCACAACAGAAATAATACTTCCTGCCAGGTTCTGGGCCGTCTCAATGCCCATTCCAAGGCCAATGCCAATAGGGATCATGAGGCTGACAGTAATACCGAGCTTACTGGCATCCCACAAAGTCAGTCCTGCCTTAGACACACTCACTCCCAAAGCCACGGCCGCCAGGGTCTCGTGGATTGCAACTCCAATAAACAGGCTTCCCAGCTTCGCCCCGTTTTCCTGAAGGCCTAGAGCAAGACCTTCGAAAACAGAGTGAGCCGAGAGGGCCAGGACCAGGCTGGCGAGTCGGAGAGGCCCTGCACGAGTTAACTCTGTGGGGCTGAAGTGCCCATGATGATGTGAGTGGTGCTGGTGGCCTGCTGAACTCCGAGGGGGAGCGATGAACGGCGTGTCATATTCGGAGTCACTGCCGGCCTCCGAGCCCCCTGCGTTGAAGGTCTCCAGATCGATAAAAGATGGCTTCTCCTTCCTAAAAGTAAGCACAGCCTGCTCTACAAACACAGTGAGAAAAAAGCCCAGCATCATCATGGTCTCTGCCAACGGGTAGTCTGTAGTAGCCTTGAGCATTTTCAGGACTTCCTCCACCTGAGGACAAATACAACAGACTAAGATGATATCATTTACACAAAGAAAAACATTTGGCATCTAATCAAGTGAAAGAACCAACTGACGGTTAGCCAGGATATTAAAAGCTACTAAAATGGGAACTCAAGACTATTGAATGCTTAAGATGCGGTTTGATATGAAATGCAATACACTTCCTGAATCATGCAAACCACATTTTAACCTGACACCTAAAATGTTCAAAGCCTTTAAAGCTACAAAATAAAAAGCAATTTCATGATTTAGAGATGAACATGAAGTGGTGGCTTTACAATAGCATTGTGATATTCACTATATGGACCAAAGCATTGGGACACACCTGTTTTTCAGGGTTTTGAGCTTGAGCAAGGCAATTTTAATGTTTCAGCATACCAAGACTTTTTGGAGAATGCCATGTTACCCTCTTTGTGAACACAGTTTGATGATTAACCTTTTCTACTCCAGCATGACTGTACCCCAGTGCACAAGGCAAGGTCCAGAAAGACATGACTGGATGAATCTGGTGTGGAACACCTGGCCCACATAGGCCCCTGAACTCAACACCTTTCAGGATGAACTGGAACATACACTCAACAAAAATATAAACACAACACCTTTGTTCCTGCTCCGATTTTTCATGAGATGGACTTAAAGATCTAAAAT
>JBBMFX010000035.1:13126734-13147726 GCA_037832545.1 Rhabdalestes septentrionalis | reverse complement strand
ATCACACATTTAGACTGATTTGTGAACAGTGTTTGAGAGAAATGGTAATATTGTGTATCTGGAATGAATTTTAGATCCATATCATGAAAAATCGGATCAGGAACAAAGGTGTTGCGTTTATATTTTTGTTGAGTGTAGATTGTGAGCCAGGCCTTCTTGTCTAAAACCTTGTCTGACCTCATAAATGCTCCACAGATTGAATAGGCTCTAATTCCCACAGAAACTACAAAATCTCATAGAAAAGCTTCCAAGAAGAGTGGAAGCTGTTTAGCTGCACAGAGGGGATCAACTCCATATTAAAGTCTATGAATTTGATTGAAAAGTCATTAAAGTTCCTGTTGGGGTAAGAGTCAGGCTTCCATATAACGTTAGGTATAAATATAATTTGTTACTTATGACAATTTCACCATTTAAGCATCATATCAGACTTGTTCAGGTTTACAGATCATGTTGGATGGTAACTGGATTTGTGTAACAAACATCTTGTCCTGGTTCCCATCATTTTATTTCAAACCACTGTAAATAATTTTGTGTACATCTCAGCAATTAAATTGTGCAGACATCACAAACGTTACAGTTTACACTGTTGATAACATCAATGTAGTGTTGTGGTTTACTAGTGAACTGGCATCGTCTATTTAAACTAACCTTGTCTCTAACAGCTGGCAGAAGTGCATTGAAGCAGGTGGCCAAAAATACTCCACCTCCAAAAGAGTTGCTGAAAGCTACTGCTTTTCTGTATCTTGCAGCCTTGTCAAAGTCTGACTGCATCACACGCACAGGGATGAGAATCCCCCCCAGCATGAGGACAAACACCCCGATCAGGCACAGGATTTTGGCCACAACGATCTCCATGTTAGGAGATAGGGTCAGGGATGCAGATTCAAAGATCCAGTTTTGTCAGACGTTCATGACTAGAAGAAGAACGATGTCTCTCACTCTTTCTTCTCCAAAGAGTCCTCCAGACCCACCACGGTCAGGTCCTGCACAGCATCCTGCTCTGCTGAACCAGAGACAAAAACTGGGGTCATACAGTCCAGCCAGTGCTCTCAAAACAAAGTGAAGTCCAAGATATGCCTCTAGACTTTGAGGAAAAGTTAACTGTCACCTTTTGTTTATTCATAGCTATGTGGCTAACTCCGCTAGCTAACCTATGCTAACAGCATTTTCCAAGAGCTTCGCTTGGTTACAAATCTACCAAAATCTTTTTAGGCAGTATGTTGCATGAGCTGGAACTTTAAAAAACGAAGTGTATCTTCTGAAATATGAGGTTATCTAACAAACTGAGCCTTTAACTGCTTTGCTAAAGCTACGTTAACATTAGCCAGCTAACAAAACATTAGCAACATCTGTTGACCCGTCATTCTAACTTCCCTATATTACTCTAAAAACTTACCGTATATTTATGCTTTGCCATGATGTGAATGCAGTACAAATTTTCAATATGTTTGAAATTATGGAAAGTTCCTTATATCCTTACCTGTCTCCTCCTGATTCGCTCAACTCGCCAGATTCGAGTCCTGAAAGAATCGTCCTTTAAATCTTTAATGAATCGATTGAACTGATTCCCAAGTTTGAACTGAATCGAATTGAGCACCATGCAGTATTGATGGGCTTTGTAGCCCGAGGTTTAACATTACTTTTTCAACAATAACATAGTACAGCACATTTTAACAAGATTTTTTAAAACGTTTTCCTTGTGTACTGTAGATTTTCCAAGTATCCTGATACTAAAAATGAGACATTTTTATTTACTTATGTCTTTGAATAAGGAAGAGGTGGAAATAAATGCTGTTTCCCCTCAAGTCTTTCCTTCCAGCTGTACAGCGAATTTCTTTTACTGTTGTGTTGTACAAAATTTACGCTTGTTTTGCTTTGTCCACTCTGGTGCAGGAAATTTCACAGCTGTGAGACTAATAGTGTTCTCTTACATTTTATGGCACCCAATCAGACTGGAACGAAACGAATGATTCGGTATTCTATTCAAAGTATTCGACTCGGCACATTAAATTGAACCTACTATAACCCGCCCGGTTGCTACTAGCAACCTCGTACTTGTGAGATGCTGTTGACGTGTAGACCAAGCGCCGACATTCATTGGAGGAAAGAAACACCCCTGCTTAAGTTCCACCCATTTCAATGTATCAGAGCAAACATTTGATGCAAAACTCCCAGCTGTTTATTTAAAAAGCTGTAGTGAACTCAGACATGCTTACATTATATAAACCTGCTTTATGATGTCCACAGCATGACTGGTGTCTGAAGAATTACATCAAGGCTGTGGTTACCAGTGGATGACATTTCAAATCTGACATTTAATATCCGCAATGCTGACATTGTACATATCACTTACAAAGTAATCTGATCAGACAAAGCCAGTCATTACCATAGAAGCGAATCACTCACAGATGGTACAGCAGTGATTCCTTTATGTCGATCTATTTTTGTGGATTAGTTACATGGGGAAAAAATGATACGTTCAACCAGTGAAATTTCTGTACAAACTGAACAAGGGATTTATTGTGACTAAATGGCCAGCTATGACCTAAAATTTTAGGCTAAATGGTTCTTTACAGACAGACAAGGCAGGGAGGGCAGCCAGACACACATGCACTCTTGATGTAAAATTGGTCTTGTCCCTGGAGTTGTAAGAACAGTTGTTTTAGACAAAAATAATATTAAAAGAAACAGAGAGCCAGCCAGTCTTCTTTGTGTGTCCCATGGTGATTCTTTAGCTATTAAGAAAAAAAAGTGAAACAAAGATTATAATCCCTAAAAAGACAAATTGTAATGCCTGAAGGCAACATTACAGGTGGTATTAACATGCATTCATGTGGGGAAAACCAGGCAATGACCACCCACTTTACAAAGCAAAACTGTGTGTATAACTTTAACTGCCTACAGTAAATAAATAAATAAATATTCAAGCTGAGCTGGGGTTCATAGGTAAGCATAGCTTGCAGGGACCACACCTCCCAAATCTCAGTATGTTTATCATCTGTAGAGCTGTAAGTTAAGTAAACATTCATGTGACCTTCAGCAGGATTTGGGGCATGATGAGAACTAAACTATACTTGACCTGAACTAGTAAAAGCATCAAATCAGTTTGAGGATCAGTAGACAGGAAAGGTGCACCGTTATATCTTAGACAATACATGTAGCATAGTTCATGGTCAAGTTACAACTATTTTGGCAGACACTTGCTGGAATATCTGCACAAATGCCGAAGTATCAGTTCTGCAACATCACAGAAGTATCACTCAGTCTCTGGAGAAATTCTTTCCTGCTGCAAGCTGAACCTTTCCATACGGTGCAGGGTGTCACTGCAAATTTAAAATACCTTCTTTGAAATTACACATTTTAATATTTTTTATTTTACCCACAGTGTAATTATTTTCTGTGCTCTTTAGGAAAGAACTGGAAGATAAAAGTATACACATATATATTCAGTTTATTTATAATGTATTTGCCCTGTAATTTCTAAATCTGTGGAAAAAAAACATTTGTTTTACTTTGTATTTCAATGACCACTGCTCACTGGTTGTCCCAGTAGAGGGTAAGGCGATATGTTTGCCATTCTGTACTAGTTGTAAACTAACCAATTTACTATACAACTTTTTGAGCTCATTTACATTCAACGACCAGATATAGTCCCAAAATAATGGACATGTGCAAACCAGGCACATCTATATACAGCAATGTTCAATTCAGAAATCGAATTGGTTTTCTAAGCAGCTTTCGTTTGTTTGCCCTGCTAAAAGAATGTTAATTCCTGCTACACTGGTAAGAGGAATTTGCCTGTTACATTAGCATCAAGCAAACAAGGGTGCAAGTTTACATTTAGGATGTTTTCACACTTAGTCCAAGGAAATGGATACTGGTTTATCCATTGTGGCGACACCTAATCAGGGGCAGCTGAATGTAGAAGAAGCATAAGAAGATTCTGCCCTCTGGAGGTTACAATTTGAACAGTTAGTCCTTTATCAAACACAAAGCAAGTACATCTCTGAATTATACTGGAGCCTTTTAGCTTTAGCTTTACTCTAGCGAGGACAGAAAATGGTCCAGATCGCCCACAGCCTTAAAGCCTGTTAAGGTCAAAAGTAGAGTCAACATAAAAGCTTACTATGAGTAGTCTCACATTGCATTACTGTCTTACACTGCAGTGCCAGTCAGAGATGCCTACAGGTGAAATGGCAGTCCTGCATGGGTCCACTTTCGGAGGCCTGCACCCGTCCACACCAGCACAGTACAGCAACACACCCGCCCATGCACCCGTGATTATATCAAAATATAATCCACACCCGCCTGGGCCTGTTAATATTCCGCCCATTACTCGCCCTTGATAAATTACACACAAATTAAAATCATTCTATTAAAATGCTTTATTTATTCTAAGCACTACTCAAAGCCTACTGAACACCCTGTGATAATGACATTTTTTACATGATATTCTAATACATTGATATTTTGATATAATTTATATTTTATTTTTGCAGACTACAATACTGTTTTGATTGACCTGCTACCCACCCATATGTAATTAATGACCCGCCTGTAAAATTCCAGATTATTAAAATCTGCCTATCTGCTGGTTTTCAACCCAGTGCAGGGCTCTGGTAGGCATGCTGTTTGGTGTGTGAGCGCTTGCTGGGTGTGACGGAGAATCAAGCAAAATATCTTAACAGCCTGTACAATGACATGCTTTTTGTGAAAGGTGAAATACAGCCGACACTCCAGATGTCACCATTTCTTAGAAAAGTAATGTGCTTTTGAACACTAGCAAAGAAATGCAGTTTTGTTTACAATGAAAGTTCTGTTACTTAAAAAGTCTAGAAACCTTCACCAGTCGTAGTTACAAACCAGCTCCAGGACTACAAGAAGGGAGCCCACATTGTGACATTTTTGCATCCAGTTAGCTTGTTTTGGGCCTCAGTTTGACAGAAAACTGCCACACAATCCAGGAGGAAATTACACATCAACAATTAATTCCAGCCCTATTTCAGCCATTGTGTATAAACTTGCAGTTGAGCAAAGAATAACTGAGCTGCTAATTGTCTAATTATGTTGGACCCCCTAAAATAGTGAGACAGTCTAAATATGTATAATTACCTCCCTACATGGTTCACCAATAATAACTATCATACACATAAAAAAACTATCGCTGTGCACTTCAACCTCACAGATACAATGTAATTTCAGTTGAAAGTAATTATGGTGCATTCATTCAACCATTTCAAGCCCTCTACTCGTGACTGAATAGTACTATTTGTACTTGTCATCCAGTATTTAGTTTGAGTCATCAATAATTATTTAACACAGCACTATCTAACATACTGGGATTTGACGAACTCATGAGAGAGCAGGAAACAATTTATCCTTTTATTTTGCTAAAAATAATTGTAAAATAACTAGTCTTTTCACATGCTGTCTATTTTTGCAGCAAATTATGGAGAACAGTATCAATACTTATCAATCAAAACAGTATTGATAGTTACCAATTTTTATAGGCAGCATCAAATGAATCAGTATCAAAAAATTCCAAATGTTATTGTACACAAAGAGAACAAATATGCACTTACCACCTGAAGTGTCATTGTTCTTCATTGCTAGCACTAGGAGGCCGGCTGCGCATTTGACTTCTCAACTGCTCAATGAGCTCCGGATTCTGCTGCTGCATTTGCTGTGCAAACTGCTGGCCACTGTTCAGGTAAAAAGAGCAAAAACACACACCAAGAAACGTAAATTCTGCAGTCTAACAATGGCAGCAGTAGGTATTTTAATTTCTAGAAAGTGTGTAGACATACGCTTGAATAAGGCCAGAGAGGTCGTTTGGTGGTGGTGGTGGTGGTGGTGGTGCCGCTCCCGCTGCCGCCGCTGCTGCTGTTGTTGCAGCTGTTGCTGTTGCTGTTGCTGAGGAGGCAGTGGCACCCATAGGACTATAGGCTCCAGACATCATTCCTGACACCCTGAACAGTTGACAGGTAAACGTCAATATATATTGATTGTTTTTTTTGTTTTTTTTTGTCTCTAACCCCTTTTTAGCCAACTTTCAATCCTGATGTGGAAAACCAAAATAAGCAGTGTTGTACAGCAGACATGAATCAGACTAGTAATATGCATATCTATATAATTTTAATTTATAAAAATGATTTGTTACTTACAGTTGTTGTACTTGTGGGTTATTCATCAGATTAGATGCCTAGAAAACAAAGATGTCTAAATTTCCTCTGGATTTTCACAGCTGAGTAAAATAGATAGTCATTGTTGAATATACTTACCATATTCATGAAACCGGGATTAGTAAGCAAACCAGCAAGGTCAACTCCACCCATGCCTCCTGTCTAAGAGAGATAAACCAAAGACAGTGAATCTAACAGTCTATTTCAATTCCCCAAAATTAATTATAATATAAATGTATGATTACTCACGGGGCTGGGTGTTTCTTTCATTTTCTGCTCAGCTATCTTCAAATTTGATTTATAGGTTTCATTTTCAGGGTCTAGTTCTAGGGCTTTTTTGTAGTAGCTCACAGCTTCTGTGTGTTTGTTCAGACTTGCAAGAGCCAATCTGGTTATCAAAAGAAGACAGAATTTCAGACAGTTACACTCAAGACAAACTGCCACCGTCCTCCAAAAGGCAAATAATATGATGTGAAAATAATTTTAGAAATCTTCTGAAGAAAAACAAAACTTGTATAAGACATTTCACTCCAACTTACAGCACAAGTTCTGAGTATTTGCTGAATTTAACACATTGTGAAGAAAAATAAACTAAGATTGTTCAGTCTAGTTTGCCAAGCTGTGTTTGGAAGCTACAAGTTTTCAGGAGCGTAATTCACTCCCTTTTTTAAGCAACTTGTCTCATCATTTTAAATGTTTTGATTAAAACGATCATTCAAGTGTAATTACTGTCATCCTTACCCCATCCTTCCATATGCTTTGCTGTAGTTTGGATCGATTCCAATCGCACGTTCACAATCTTGAACTGCTCCCGCATAGTTACCAAGTTTGCTGTAGCCTGCAGCTCTTTAGATTACAAAAGAAACAAGGACCTTTTAGACAAACTATAATTCCACAGATTTTGCAGTATAAACCTCTCCAAGTATGAAGGAGCACAATTCATTACCTGTTGCAGTAATAGACTGCATTCCGTGGGTTAATCTGAATGGCTTTTGAGTAGAATTCCACTGCTGCACTGAAGTTTTCTACCTTCATTTGGTCATTGCCTGTTAAACAGATTTAACTACTATAAAACCTACTCATTATGTTGAACATCAACAAAATCTGTTTTCTCAAATATGAAAAAACCCTCTAGTAGTGTACTGTAGTGAATTACTTTTGAAATATCACCTACCTCAATTTATGTTTAATAAAGTAAACATTCAATACAAAATATCAACAAAAAAATGGAACATGCCCCTACCATCACTTTTAAGTCGTTCTGCCTCTGCAAGCTGGTCCTCCGAAACGGGGCTACTGGTGGAGTTGGTTTTAACTTGGGGTGTATCTGCCACCTGTGACAAACAAGTTCTTGGATTAATCTCAGGTTATGAAGTGAAGACAGTAAAGTGATGAAATTAAAAATGTTACCTTGACAGCAACTGTTGCAAATATTTCTGGCAAGGTTTGAGAAACTGCTAAACTCTGGTCCTCACCAGAGACACCAAATGCTGTCTCTAGACACTGGATAGCAACTGGAGAGTAGTTTAAAAAAATAAGGTAAGAAATCTCAACCAAAAATACACCCATCATTTAAGACCACATGAAATATGTACCTTCTAAACTTTCTTGAGCATCTGATGACAGTTCCCCAGACCTAAGCTGGTCATTGAGAAACTGGATAATAGAGTAAGCAAGACGTTTGGTGTCTGTCATTTTGGCTGGAGAAAAAGGCCTCCCCAAATACTGATGAGGAAACCTGAAAGACAAACACAAATATACGCCGCTTAGACAAAAAACAAGGCAAAACGTGCTATTAGACACACTAAATATGAAAATGTTTCACATTAATTAGAGCTACAAACCTGGGGTTATGAGTTTGTTTAAATGACTAAGATCCAACACTCTAGGGCTGGAAATGAACTGTGTAGGTAAATGTACACATGTCCAAAAGTCTGTAGACAGCGGCTTGTCCAGTGTTTCTTAGAAATCAAGGGCCTCAATAAACAGTTTGACCAGTCTTTTGTACATTGCTGTGAGGATTTGACTCACTCAGCCACACAAGCTGTAAAATCCCTCACCACTTGCCAGCTATGTCCAAAATGTGCGGCCGCCAGCTCATCCAGTATGTATTTAAAAATCAAGGGTCTTGACCAGCCTTTTAAACAGTGCTGTGAAAATTTGACTGCACTCGTCCACAAGAGGGTCAGGTACTTGATGTCCAACACTTAAAAGCAGCGAGAAATGAAATCAAAATTTGAGCTTAACCGACATTATCTGTGATAATACATTACAAAACTCTCAAATTAAGGGCTACAACTGGTGGTTTTCCCCTGACTGGTACCAGCTCGGTTTTGTTCGTTTTAGTTTAGTTCAGGTGGTTTTCCACTGACTGGTACCAGTGCGGTTCGGTTAGACTCTACTCGCTTTTATTATTTTTTCATTACTAAAATCTGGTACCCGGTACTATATTTAGTACCACCTTGGCCGAGGTTCCAAGCGTACTGAACCGATGCTATATGATGACGTTTACATATTGGAGGTTACTGGTTGGTCTTTGCTATCGTTGCGTCATGGTTGCTGACTGAACGCAGACAAGCGCGGCATTTACCTCAGAATACAACATTCTCTTCCCCATTATTTACCTCAGACGACAACTTTCTCTACCCCATCATTTACCGCAGAATAAAACGTCCCTGTCTCAGCTTCAACTTTCTCAGACCCATCATTTACCTAAGAATAAAACGCTCGTGCTGCTTCTCAGAATGTTGGTCGCTATAGCAACCTGTTATAGTGGAACATGAACAGGGTACAGCCGAGCCTAACCGAACCGAGCTGATACCAGGCAGTGGAAAATCTCCCACATGAATGGCACCGGGAACCATGAAGCAGGTACCAGATTCTAGTAACGGAAAAGCAAAAAGGCGAATTGAGTCGAAACGAACCGAGCTGGAACCAGTCAGTAGAAAAGCACCATTTCATTCCAGAGTGAATATCTCCACCCCACACTTGTCTTAGTCCCATAATCATCATCATCATCATCTAAACCATTTATCTACACTACTGCAACCGGACATGTGTCTGTTGACAGTGCTTTTGTTTCCGAGCCTTGTTACAGAAAAAGGCCTGGGATGTCTCTTGTGGTATGACTTCACGTGGACTTATGACATGGAATATTCTAGCAACAGCTGGCTAGCCTGTGTCCTCGATAGCTAACCTTAGCTTACTACATTGCTAA
The DNA here is from genome assembly GCA_037832545.1 of Rhabdalestes septentrionalis. Lineage (NCBI taxonomy): Eukaryota > Metazoa > Chordata > Actinopteri > Characiformes > Alestidae > Rhabdalestes > Rhabdalestes septentrionalis. Next base: position 13,138,327 of record JBBMFX010000035.1, on the reverse strand, counting down.
TGTCCATTTATAAACTAACAGCCTGCGCTGAATTGCAAGCTGTGGCAACGTTACTTCTACTTCCCTTGGTCTGCAGCTTGTATCAGTAATTGTTTTACTCTTCTGACATGACGCAACTGAGTCCTACTGGAATTACCCAGTTAACAAGACTACATTGATTGTTAGCTTAGCTTCTTTCGTTTCGTGTAGCTGGCGGCCGAAAACAACAAAGACCCCAGAAGTTACTGGATTCTCACACGTAAAGTATCAATATAACAGAGTTGTACAATACGTTACTGTGTGTATGCTATGCAATTACACGTCCTCAGTAGTTATTAAGTCTTCTTTCCACTTACTGTCTGTCTCCCGCGGCAGGGATTTTCCTCAACGCGTTCTCTTCTCTGAGGCTAGCGGAACGTCCTGCGTGCGTAGAACGTCATCACGCAATGATGTGCAAAAAATCTAGAACGCCATTCGAATTACGTAAAACGCACACATGTGCTTAAAAAGTCACTATGCAGTTGTTAAATATTAAACAAATTAACATCTACAGATAAATAATATATATAAAGATATGACAATAAACAACAGAAGAATGACAAGGACATAACTGTAGAAAATAACAGTGTAACACTGATATTCCGGTGTAGAAAGATTTAGTGTACTGTGCCATCATTGGGGCAAAATGGAGTATGAAATTAAATGCAAGGATTATTATGATTATGATTATGATTACTATTATTATTATTATTAGTAGTAGTAGTAGAAGTAGTAGTAGTAGTAGTAGTAGTAGTGGTAGTAGTAGTAGTAGTAGTAGTAGTAGTAGTAGTAATAGTAGTAGTAGTAGTAGTAGTAGTAGTACTTGAGAAATAAGAATAATGTAAAGTAAAATAGAAGTCTGAATAACACCTAATTAACATAAACGTCTAAATGAAAATCTGAATAACTTTCTGTGGTTAGAAAACCACCATTATATGAACAAACTATGCTACATACAGAAATGCTTGGTACAATATCTATCTATAAGTAAATGACGCAGATGAGTGGCAAATCTCTGACACAAATGTCAGAATAAGTTATTGCACTATTAGAATATCAGTAATTATTACTGACTATGTGCATAAACAATATAAGTAGTTTAATCAAAATAAATTAATAACAATGATGACATCGATTGATAAAAAATCTCTCACCATTTGTCAGCTAATATATTCATGCATTCTTTCATTTTGGAGATAGTGAAGCATTTTCTCTCATAGCAGTTTCACTGTAAAAATAAATAAATTGGCTTCTTTTTAAAATCAGATTTGCAATGATGCACCACTTGTAATTTAATTGAAATGTACTGCAAGCATTCGAATGAATAGCTGTAGGTGGTAAAGGTTTATCTCTCATCATACAAATTGATTATTTGATGTTTGTTTTTCTACAATGTAATGTTTTTCCTGTTAAAACATCACATTTGGATATTAACTGTTTGTTAATATAATTCAAACATTAACAGTCAAATACTTTTGAAGCATCACATTTTATATATAATCCAACCAGTTAAATTTAATTGGCTGCTGCAATTTTGTCCAAGTGGCTGGGGATATTTTCATTCTGAGGTTTGAAGTGGGCTAGTCCTCTTTCTGCTCAAGCAAGTGATTTTTATTTTTATTTTATAATGATCCTCTACACATACTTTCTTCAAATTAGAATGTTTTCACTACTAATGTCCATGATTATTATCAAGGCTATGCTTTCCTTTTTGATGCTGTAGAACACTGAAACAAAAAAACTGTATTCAATCATATAAAAGTATAAAGTGAAGAACTAACATTTTCTTTGGTGCTGTGTGATCAGTTCAAGTTCAAGTAAAGTTCAAGTTTATTTATGTAGAACATTATCATACACAGAAGGTCAGTCAATGTGCTTTACAGAAATGGAAAATAAAATAAGAATAAATAAAAAGATTTAAGATCAAATTAAACAAGATAATTATCCATCTATCTTTAAGATTTATGTAGATCTAGGATCTGTTGCATTGTCCATCAGCATCTCATTGGACGGGGCATATTGATTGAAACTCATTTGGACCAATCACTGAGCGGGAAGCCTTAGACGTGTGGTTTGGGCGGGGTTTCCATCTTTCTTGTTGAGGAACTCACAGACGGAGGACACACTGACTTACTTTACTGAGCTGTATGAATAATGGCACCTACAGGTAAGACAGGTCTTGTTCAGCTGTCGAGTATTTGCGTGCTTCGTAAATATTTCTCAGGGGCATATCTGCGCGGCTGTTCCTTCTGACACGTTATAGCTAGCAGTAGAATCGCTGAGTTCTCAGCTGCACCCGGTGTGTTCATGCTGGGCAGCACGGCTATGTTGCTAAGCGCTCAATTCGAGGCTAAATAACACACTACAAATCTGCTGTCCTTATTAGTGTGTCATGGTTAGTCGTGCCCTCTCACCACAGTTTCTCTTTAAATAAACTATATTAAGTTAATGGCAGGCTGTTTTGTTAGCATGTTAGCTCACTACCCAACGTTAGCTATTACGTTAGCTGCTCAGGCTAAGCATGTGCGTATTGCCATCCTCATAATTTTGTCCTTTGGGATTCTTTGAGGTTCTTTGGGTTGTTTTTAAGACACATGTTCATTTCAAATGTCCCTTTGCTCAACCTAACCACTCTAAAATAAATATTTCCGGACAGGTTGATCGATCTTAAGTTGCTTAATTGTGTGGGACCAGTATGTAAACAACTAGATGTCTTAAGCTGATCAAATGGTTTGGTGGTTAGAATTCAGTAGATGTTTTACAGTCCTGTGTGACTTGTAGGTATGAATAATGTGAACTGTGGTGCAGCAAAAACACATTTGTGCATAAAAAGCTCATTCTTTTGATCTGGGATTTAACAAAATTGTCATTCTCATACAGGTGAAGTGGTGTTTGGCAGTGGGAGCGGAGTTTGTGCTGATAATCGACTGCGCTGGGACTTGACCACAGAGCAGATCCATCAACTAACGGACGAGCTTATTGCAAAGACCAAGAGTGTTTATGACTCAGTTGGGGCCTTGGATCTGGATAAAGTCAGTTATGAGAACACTCTGAAGATCCTTGCTGATGTGGAGGTGGAGTACACAGGTAAAGAGTCATGTTTTATGAGTGCGAAAGAGGATTCCATTGCAGCTAATGTGTCCCCTAAAAGAAAGTGTTTTTCATTAAACACTACATTGTGCAACATTACAAACATGTGCAGGGTACATCACCTGGAGGTATAATAAACTATACAGATTAATAGGGTATAGATGACTTCCTTAACTGGTCACCCAGTTTTCCTGAATATTGTTCCCAAGATTAAAGCTCTGCTTTTCACCTGAAACAAATCTCTTCACACAGTGAGCTCAATTTATAACAAAGTAACATAGCAGGTTTCTGCACAACTATTGTTAAACAACGCAAAAGTCTGAGTCAGCAGGGAAGCTGCATGCAGTGGTATACACCGTTCAGCACTTTTACATAAAGACTGGCTGACTGACCCATGCACAACAATGGTGTTTGGCATTGTTTAGTAGCCGTGCTGAGGCACTGAAAGGTGCATATTTTGTGCAGATTTTCTGCACTAAGACCAACAAAGTAAACATGGGAAGACAATGTATGTTTTTTTATGTTTTTTTTTTATTTGTCTATGCTATATCCTACAGCAGTAATTGTTCTCAGTATTTACAGGATTGTTACAGGCTCTTGATACCAAATCTAAAATCATATTTGACACTTATTATATTTTCCTCGTGAAGTATTTTTTTCTAGATTGGTGTAGATCCAAAGTCTAAAAACCTATAGCGTAATTCATCCTATCTGGCTCTTTTCCAGTCCAGCGGAACATGCTGGATTTCCCTCAGCACGTGTCCTCCTCTAAGGATGTCCGCACGGCCAGCACTGAGGCGGACAAGAAGCTGTCAGAGTTTGATGTGGAGATGAGCATGAGGGAGGATGTGTACCTGAGGATTGTAGCTCTACAGGTTTGTCCATGGTGGGGGGATTAGGTTAGGTGTAACACAAAGGGGCCACAAAATATATTATAATAATGTACACCAATAGATGATTACATTTAGTTTAGGGCTGAAATTATTATTATTCGAACAACTCGATTACAAAAGGCTTTGTTTAATATATTTCACCAAAATCCATCAATTCAAAATGTATCTGCTGTCATTCCACTCTCGCTGTGTGCAGCTCCCCTATCACTGTTTCACACAGACTGTTGTAACTGAAGCGCATTTCAAAGATTTAAGGCAGCGCATTTATTTTGCTCTCTATGGAAATGCCGGAAAATGAAGATCCCGGTGTGCATAAAAGACAGAAAATGTGTAAATTGTGGGGCGCTTTTACACTGAGTAAGGTGGAAACGTAGTGCTGGCCCACAAGAGCACATATGTATTGTATTTATAGTTCCTTATGTATGGGGAAGGCGTGTTTTGAGATGTAAACTTTCAGCGTTTCTGCATGCATGTGTGCCGTGCACGTTGGTGTGGAGAGATGAGACATGAGATTTTTGGTGCATTTTCTCTTGCTACTTATCATGCCTCATCATTATCGACACAGCCTACAAATAATTACAGATACTGCACGTTCTAACGAGAGCCAGTGTTCATATCAGTTAGCGATCGTAAAACCATGTCAACTTCACGTGTTCAGCACTGCATTCTACTCTACTGGATTATTAGTATTAGTTTAAGTTGTATTATTAGTAAAACTTTATTCTCAGACGGGATATTGCAGGAGGTACACCCAGTTTTATGTTCTTATTAAGATAAAACAACAAATGGGCTTGTTTGTAAAGTTGTAGTTCATAGTTTTTTCATGTACATCATAAATGTTTCACAGAAAGGTTCATGAAAATGTTTTAAGGTTTCATCTAATAAGTGTTAAGTTTGAATAGAAACATTTTAAGAGGAATAATATTTTAAGAGGCCGTTCATGTTGCATGACACACTTCATACAGTTGTTTAAAAACAAAGAAGCATGAATTTTCTGATGACTGTATTACTCGATTAAAAAAAACCAACAGAATAGTCAAGCCCTATTAAGGTGTTAAATGTAAGCTTTGGCTTCTAAGCAGCACAATAGTTATCAGTGTCAGTGGTCAAATAGCGTATTACCTCATTGCCAGCAACATGGCAGAAGTAATATAGCTGTAATTTTCTTTACTGACACTCTTGTCATTGTGTCAGAGGTACTGAAAATAACTTTAATTTCAGTTGGTAGTCCTCTTGAAATGTTCTAAATTTTTTTCAGGAGAATCTGGAGGAGGAAAGTATTACACCTGAAGCTAAGAGATACATGGAAAGATTGATCAAGTTGGGAAAAAGAAATGGTCTTCACCTTCCTAAGGAGACACAAGAGGTCAGGCCTTAAGGGACTATTCTTTGAATAATGTCCTAAAAATATATTTTGTATATACTTTAATTGATTCTTGTCAACAAATCACTGATTCTTCTGTATTAAACCAATGTAACAAATGTTTCCTGCTTTTTTCTCACTGTAATAGGAGATCAAGAAGATCAAAAAGAAGCTTAGCACACTGTGTATTGATTTCAACAAGCATTTGAATGAAGACACCACTAGTCTCTCTTTCAGTCGGGAGGAGCTGGGTAAGTAGAATTCAAGTGGCTTTATGCTTTCTCTTCATAAATGCAACGTTTTGCCAAAACTGCCATTTGTATACTTTGTTTGAGAAAATGTTTTTGATAGATTTGTTGAGTGGTACTTGAATAAAAACTTGGAAACATATGAAAGGTGGCCTTCCTGAAGATTTCCTCAACTCCTTGGAGAAAGATGAGAATGGAAAGCTGAAGCTGACCCTCAAATATCCTCACTATTTTCCCACCATGAAGAAATGCTATGTCCCAGATACACGCAAAAGATTAGAAGAAGCCTTCAATTCTCGTTGTAAAGAGGTAGGACTTGCTTCCTATATAATAGACTGGACTGCTTTTTTTTTTTTGTTGGTAGCATTGCTCATGATTTTGTTTAGTTTTTTTGTTGTTGTTGTTTTGTGTTTTAAATTTAGAGATCTCAACAATTACACTTTTTTTTTCTCTGCTGTGTCTACCTGCAGGACAATTCCGCTATTCTGAAGGAGTTGGTGGAGCTACGTTCTAAAAAGAGTGCTTTGTTGGGGTTCAGCACTCATGCTGACTTTGTTCTAGAGATGAACATGGCAAAAGCATCCAAGAAGGTTGCCTCATTTCTCGGTAAGATCGGATCTTTTGAAGTGGCTATTTGAGATTCGGTTATGGTGCAATACCTACGGACTCAGTGTCACAGTTTGTTTGTGGTTAGTGTGGTCTGTATTGAAACCTCAGTTCCTTAAAACTGCTCCTCTTCCTCCATTAGAGGAACTGGCCCGTAAGCTGAAGCCTCTCGGTGAGGAGGAGCGGGCTGTGATCCTCAAGCTGAAGGAGAAGGAGTGCCAGAAGAGAAGCCTGCCCTTCAACGGTGAGCTGCATGCCTGGGACACACGCTACTACATGACCCAGGTGGAGGAGACTCAGTATGCTGTGGATCAGAACCAGCTGAAAGAGTATTTCCCAATGGAGGTGGTGACCCGTGGACTTCTGGACATCTACCAGGAGCTGCTGAACCTCTCCTTCCAACAGGTGGAGGGTGCCCATGTTTGGCATGATGATGTAACACTCTACTGTGTCAAGGACCGGACCTCTGGCCAGGTGGTGGGCCAGTTCTACCTAGACCTTTTCCCCAGGTATGAATAAACTTTTAGGGTTTGATGGAATTTAAAGCTTCTTCCAGGGTTGTTGCCATTTATGTGAAACTGAGTGATGTGATGTTTACTGATATTACAATATTTTGACCTGTGTTAAAACAGTTATGTTTTTAACTCACAATCCATGTTAAACAATGAATCAGCTGTTTTATGGAGTGAAAACTGTCCATTACCAGATTTGTCTGCTGATGGTACACTAATCTAACTGGTGCATGCAGACCTGCTTGTGTATAGATGTGATGTATTCTTCTAATCCAGATCTAATTAATCCGCACTGGATTAGAACAGAGCCAATGATGGAAACCCGTGTGGCTTGAGGAGATTAGTCTATAAAAAAATAAAAAAGGCTGGCCCATTGATCGGGAATTTTTTGATTGATGTGTACTGTTGATTCAAGCATCTTGCTGACCACTACAAGTGACTGTAGTAGCATTTAAGAGTCAGTTTGGTGGAATTAATAGTCACTTACACTCTCTCCGGACAGAGAGGGGAAGTATGGGCATGCTGCCTGTTTTGGCTTACAGCCTGGTTGCCTGCTCTCCGATGGGACGAGGCAGATGGCTGTGGCTGCCATGGTGGCTAACTTCAGTAAGCCCACAGCTGACGCTCCCTCCTTGCTGCAGCATGATGAGGTGGAGACCTACTTCCATGAGTTTGGCCACGTCATGCACCAACTCTGTGCACAGGTCTGAAGTGCCTACATTTCCTAGGTTTATTATATCTTATTTAATTATGTGGGGTTCATTCAGGACATATTCTGCCTTGATGCGTTTTCAGGCAGATTTTGCCATGTTCAGCGGAACTCATGTGGAGAGGGATTTTGTTGAAGCCCCGTCTCAGATGCTGGAGAATTGGGTGTGGGAGAAGGAGCCACTACAGCGTATGTCCAAGCATTACAAAACCAACAGCCCAATACCAGAGGATCTCCTAGATAAACTTATGAAATCACGACTTGCTAATACTGGTAATAACCTCCTTCCTTTTCATGCACATTCTATACAGATTTATCTTGGCTTTTCTTCCTGACAGCTTAGTGTGGGTCACTTTGAAAAGACGCTGTTATTAAAAACAAAAGTTGAATACAAACCACCATTATAGTAATTAAAGAAACAACATTTATCCATACCTGTGTTTCACTAGGAGAATGACTTGTTATAAATACGAAACAAGAGCACTATTTAAGGCCCTGAAATGCAGTTCTTGCCGCTCATTTCATCAATACTGGTGTGTTTGTTAGGTTTAGGTCTCCAAGATGGGTGGTGTTAATATGCAAACATTTTCCATACTCCTGCTATTTCATCATTTAAACACCACCCCAGCCCAAACAGGTCAGACTGCCTGAATTATACTGTAGGTGCATTACGTTCCATTCTTGGAAAGAACATCAACATTTGTACATTAGTGTAAAGAGGAACATGCTTGCAGAGCTTCTGTCTTCTGAAAATTTATCTAAATAAGAGGGGAATATATAACAAAACATCCATAAACATGAAAAAGATGAACACACATGCTAGCCGCCTTTCAAAAATAGCTCTTTCTAATTAAAAAAAATATTACCAAATAACTGCTGAAATTTACATTACACACCTTGCGGCACCTTAGAGTGAACATGAATGAAAAAATCATATTTTCTTCTGTATCATGTCATACAACTGGATTAAACACAATAGGGTACATTTTCTGTCAGTGATAGATGGGGTGGTGTCACCTCCTGGTGACATAATCAAAACTTAGATGTTTTCAATCCCATTTATTGCATGTTGATTATAGATTACAAAACATCAGACCTATGGTTAATTGTACTTTGAAATTTTGATTTTAGGTTGGCCTTGACTGGTATGCTTTTGTCAGAAAATCGCCAAGCGTTTTTCTACCAGTGAATGAGCCACTGTGTCTCTGCGTCATTATACTCCTGTCATATTCTAATGCATGTTTGGTTTGTAAAAAGGAATAAAGTCTTTCTAATTCCTCAGTCAGTGGACTGGCCTTTAATAATGCTGCAGCCAAACCCAGAGAAAAAAAAGACAGATTAAGGGACTGTTTTTAACAAAAGCTGTTTATTGTGTCTGTGTATTTAACAGGTCTGTTCAACTTGAGGCAGATTGTACTGGCCAAAGTAGACCAAGCCCTGCACACAAAAACAGGAGTAGATCCAGCAGAGGAGTATGCCAAGCTCTGTCAGGAAATCCTAGGAGTGCCTGCCACTCCAGGTGAACCCCTTTTAGAGTGTTATGGAGTTTTGCTTTGTAAATAAAAAAGGTGCAGTTCAAAAGTTGTTTTGGAATATTTCTAAAAGGAGGGTTTTTTTTTTTTTTTTACAATTTGACATAGTTTCTCTGTCTAGCATATTAGCATTACATTGTACATTTGTCTAAAATTGAAAACATTTTGCACACTGTTTTATCCTGAGTTGACAGTCTGTATTGTCCCCAACATTATTTACAGGTACGAACATGCCAGCCACCTTTGGCCATCTGGCAGGTGGTTATGACGCTCAGTATTACGGTTATCTTTGGAGTGAAGTATTTTCCATGGACATGTTCTATGCCCGCTTCAAAGAGGAGGGCATCATGAACCCCAAGGTCAGAACAACATGCCATTAATAGTAGTTAGTCATTTTTAAGGGACATCTGAGAATCACTTGATATGAAAAGAGCAACACTATTGTTTTAATCGTTAAAGTGAAGTACATGTATTTTGCAGTATCTGGCATATAGATAAGCAAAAACTAATGCTAGTTCATTATGCCATTCAGGTGGGCCTGGACTACAGGAGTTGTATCTTGAAGCCTGGAGGCTCCGAGGACGCAGCTGAAATGCTGAAGAAGTTCTTAGGAAGAGAGCCCAAGCAAGAAGCCTTCCTCTTGAGCAAAGGACTGTCAGTGGAGCTGGAGCCGGGCACGCCGTGTGCCTGTTGACCAGTTACTAGCACAGGAGATTCCGTTATGAATGCCTCTCTGGGAAATATTACCACACAGACATTAGAGACTGATTGCTCAGATTTTTCTGAATCAGAATCCTGAAATTTCACTTAGGCCATCAGAACAAATCACAACAGTATCATTCAGTTTTTTTTCTCTTTTTTTTTTAACCTTGGAACGTTGTTTAAAAAAAACAAATTGTATTTAACCAAGTGAAGAAGGGAAAACGGTTTACCAATAAGATCTCTCGACTCTCGATGAATTTATTGTCTTGGTATGGTCACAAATTCAACCAGAATCTTGAAAGAGTTTTACTAGAACATCCATTCAATGAAGAATAATAAATACTGTGTGAAATGAAATATTAACAGCACAATTTGATGTGGTTTCTTAGCCGTATTCTGGTGCACACATGATGCCCAGCACTCTTGAGGATTCGAGGTTACTATCAAACCCTGTTTTCCATCATCTGTTGGTTCCACAATTACGCCTGAAGCAAGTTGAGCTCTCCGTGTAATCAAGCTTTTTTTTTGCAATACAGTTTGCAACATGGTACACTCAAGAACAAATTAAGTCCCTTGATAGATACCCTAAGGACCACATGATCATCTCGGGGCTTCTGAGCAGCTTGAGGCCAAGACAAGGGAACAAACATTGCGCATGGTCACAGTTAACTGATGCGTAGGCTAAACTACTACATTGTGGAGATGAGGGTTTCCTTGATTTATTTGAGTTTTTAAAGTAATTAACAGATCTAGGTTAAGGAACTCATTGAACTAATGGTTGAAAGTCAACAAAATATAAAATACATTAGCTGATTTTCTGATGTGCTTTAAATAAAGACTCTATGCACCCATATTCCAAAAGTAATTGATTGCGTGAGGATCCTTGCGACACTCAATAGTCACAGTTTATGCTGAAAGGCTGCTAGTCTGTCTAACCTGCGCAAGGTAATTAAGTGGAACAGCAGCTGCTACTTCTCCTAAGGGAACCCATCACTCCCGAGTAGAGGGTGGTAAACAAAGTTCCTCCTGGTGTCCTTGATCTCTGTGGATGAAATGACGAGTTGAGTAGAGCACAAACATGTTCTGATGAACACACCCCAACAGCTTCTACTTGTACCATTAGAGCTTCAAGGGTGCTTGAATTCGATTTCATTTCAAGTTTGGCAGCGCACTTGCCTTTACTTCACCTTCATGTGAAGGTGTGATGTTCTGCTGTGAGGATTGGAGCAGGTAGTGGGCTGAGCTCTGTGAAAGTGTGCAGACGGCATGGCTGTGGTGGAGCTGAGGGAAGCTGTACCAGTGGAGGCCTTGTGGGGACAGGACACAAAAGGCCTGCAGCCTCTGTCCAATGTGGTGCGAGTGTTCATCAGCTCAGCTTTCTCAGGTACAGCTCTTCAGAAAGACCTTTTCTTTACACTGGGATAGTCATTTAGTGTAGCTTCATTCTACAGAGTATTAATGTACAGGCTTAAACTCATGGACTTTTTTTTGCACTTTAAAAGTGACTGTGTGCTAATTGGAAGAGCTGTATAGATACTTGTGGACATAATGTACTTATGATCTGTAAAAGATTCAGTTTTATGGTTCCTAATTTTAAGAAAAAGTTGCTTGTTCATTGTGCCTAGTAAGTAGGAACTGTATGTGACAAGACAGTTTTGTATATTAACTTTTGGGAAGCATTTGTGATGTGTACATTTCATTTTCCTTGGCCAGATTTGACTAGTGAAAGAACTGCCTTTTGGGACAAGGCCTATCCTGAGATTCAGGACTTCTGTCAGAGTCTGGGGTTTACCTTTGAGGTTTGTGCTTACATTTTAACCCACAAATCTCTGAATGCAGAACAAAAAATAGCAGGAATTCTGAGATCTCAGGATTCTTATCATCGATATATCCACGCAGAACTCAGGGCTGTTTATTCTG
>JBBMFX010000035.1:13096432-13116144 GCA_037832545.1 Rhabdalestes septentrionalis | reverse complement strand
TACTTATTTAAAAAAATTAAAATTATAACACACACACACACACACACACACACACACACACACACTTGTCTCCAGGTCACTAGAGGGCGATGTGTGCTATAAAACCTGCCACAGTACATGCAAAGAAGTAACATGTTGACAACGTCACAACTTCTAATATGAGTGGTCTGATTCTTCCATAGCTGTGAATTATTTGTGAAACTGAATGTGTTTTGTTTAAACTCAAGCTCAGGGGGTCTGAGCAGCAGTGTGGTGGTAGTGTGGGAGCTTTCCAGAGCCGGCTGAGCAGCTGTTTAAGGTGCTGAGAAGTTGCACGTGGAGATGAATCTGGGGTCCAAAAGTAAAAAGAGGATGGTTCTTCCTACTCGACCCGACCCTCCCTCAATGGAGCAGATGATGGAGGACATAAACCGAGCCTGCCCGACCGACCCGGTCTTCAGTGTGCTGCAGGATGGAGAGGGAGAAGGTATGGTGTGAAGCTCACAGTCAGTCACTGGTTTGCATGGCTGCAAGGATTTAAAGACCCTCAGCTTCCATTCGAGTTTCGCTTCTGAGTTCAAGCTGTAGTTAGATATATCTTGCTTCTACAGGGCTCTGATTTACATTTCACACGAAATAAAAGATGTAAAGTAGTCCAATATGCAGGGAAAATGTGAAAAAGATCAAAGGATCCCGATGTTTGCAATATATAATATTGATAGACACATTTATCCAAAGCGACGTACAATTTGAGGAAAGTTTAAGGAAAATGTGACAAGCAGTGGGGAGTACTAACTAACTTTGGGTAGGTTGAAGACCTGCAGAATTTGCTTCTGCCAGACTAACTGTACCTCCCCACTCAGACTCCAACAAAAACCACCTCATATGACTCTTAACTATTTCCCCAATAGAGACTCCCCTTCTCTGTCTCGGGGCAACCAGAGAATGGGTCTTGGTTCTCCTGTGGTTTCTTCCTCCAGGTTTTTCCAAGCCCTTGGTCTACTGACTAGGAACTCAGACCTTTGTGAACCTGCTTTGTGCCAAAAATGTTGTAAAAATTTCCAGAACAAACAAACCATATGAACCAAAACAGGGGAACACAGCTCCAGTCCTGGAGGGCCAATGTGCAACGGCCAAGGTGATGGTCATGTGACCACAAAGTTTTGGCCACTGTTTAACATACAGGGGACTGCACTGATTTCTCAACATTTCATCATGTTTAAGATGTAAACAGTCATTCAGTTTGATGTGAGCTTCCTCATGGAAAACTCATATGAAATTGTTTTGAATATGTTGCCTGAAACTTGAAAATGTTTTACATTTAATTTAAAGCTTACTAAACCATTATTTTTAAAAAGGGTAAATGTAGGCCCCAAATTTAATTACCACATTTTTATTATATATACTATATTTGTACTTGTCACAAACAGCAGGATGGATCCAGTCGTGGAGTGAAAAAGCAGTTATGTTTATTCAAAGCAGAAAGGAGTCAGGTTGCCGAGCAAATTCAAAATGTCTTGCGAGTTAAATTAATCAAGCCGTCTGAGTCTGGTAAAGTTATCCAACGAGGGAACAAATGAAATGGAGTAGAAAGAAACAAGCAAAAGGTCAAAACCAGAATATCACACAGGAACACTTCGCATTGTAATGGCCGGTTAAAATCATGCAACTGACAAAAGATTCTTCGGTCACTTCAAAGACTTTATTTTCTTCTTAAAATGGAGAAGAATGTTCATCTGGGGGTGGTCACAGGTTGAAGATTCTCCCTACTAGACCTTTTCAGAGAGGAATTCTTATAATAGCAAAATGACCATTCACCTTATCACATGTGGGCATAACCCACGCCACCTCCCCACCTCATGATGTTCTACGAGCTCACCATGAGCTTCTAATCCTCCTGAAAAGGGTTCCAGCCAGAACCTCTGTTATGCCTTTTCACAGTTTGGCTCCATGAGAATGGCCCTGAAGAAAACACCTTATCTGAAACCGTTTAGCTCGAAAACATCGGGTTTGCAGAAATACCAGCCTTGATTTAATCGTGTCACTGTGCTCCAGCACCTCAGACCTGGCTTCACAACCTTAATCATTAGTCAGCAGAATCACATTCATATGGTATTTAAAGAGAGAATATCAGAATCGCAAACTGAATATAGTGATTGGCCTTAGAATGTACGTGAATATATTGATTTTTCATTTACAGTATACAGGGAAATCCACTGGCAGTCACAAAAAACATCAGGGTATTGATACCATGAGTACAATGTCATGTGACTAAAACTCATGTGAACTAGATCTAGTTTTTAAAGGATTTTCTGCAAATGAGGAGTGGAGTTGAGTAGCAGGTTGATGTTCAGTGTTTTGATTCAGGAACCTGATTTAAGTCCAGAAATAATCAAAACTGGACGGGATTCCCCTTCAGTGGGAACATCACAATATCCACACTGAATTGCTTAAAACAAGAATAGCAGGATTAAGAACCACATGAAGTCCTTGATAGTTTTGACTACCTGGTAGAGCTTTTTATGGATGAAAACTATTTTGGAACGGAAAAACAGAACCATGTAACATTTCTGTGATATATTCTTTTTCAGACCTGAGGGGGGGATCAAGCAGCAGTGAGGCAGAAATCAGGTACCAGCAGTGCCGGCGGTTTCTGGAACTGAATGAACGGCTGCAGGAGGCGCGCAGTGATCTGGCGCGGAGGAGAGAAGAACTCAGAGCGGTGGGAGAGTCTTTAGAGAAAACTGTAGCTGAAGTGAAGGACAGAGCAATCTAACAGATCATTGTGTGATATTGGGAGCCTCCCACTTCTTTTTGATTATAGTGGGAGTGGATGGACGATTAAGTTATGAGTTAATGATGAATGAAAATGTTATTTTAGTCCTGGAATCTGGACTGTCTGTTCTTTAGTTATCCCACACAATGCAAACTAGAAAGTACTGGATCTTCTAGGTAGTTACAGTATAGTGTAATGCCATTGTGAACAGCAACACTTCAGAATCTGAATTAGAAAACGTTATTGAGCCCGGAGGAAATTTCTGTCATTTGCTCGTAGGAACCAGAAATGGTGGACCATGACCTGTTACCTCTTGTCATTTCCTTTAACACTATTTTGTAGCACTGAATACTGATTGCATTAGATGCATGTTCTACATCTAGGGTTGCCGTCTGTTTTATACTATGTTGTGCTGTTTTGTCAGATTTACCACCAAATCCTGCCTCATTTTATAATTCTGCCTTTTAAATATTGTCCCTTGTGTGTTGGGTCATGCTATAGCACCTGCTGTAGTTCCACCATGGGGTGTAAATGTGGTTAATATGAAGTCATTTATGTCAACGTGCTTTTATGACAGTTTAGGAATCGCAATATTTTGACAGACTAAATGTGGTAGTAGTAGTAAAACTACTGTCAAAAACTCTGGGTACAAAGATATTCAGCATATCACACACCTGTTCTGCACTAAACCCAGTTAAACAAGACTAATGATGCTCTTTTTGTAATGACAGTTGCTCTTTGTCTGAAAATAACCACACTCGGAAAAACAGATTGTGTGTTTCAATAACAACGTTCAGAATGCTGACAATAAAATATAATATTGCCCATCTGTAGTTGGATATCTATGGCATAAATTATACTTGCTCAACTGTGATGAACTTAAAGTACTAGTCTTGGTGTTGTGTCCCTTCTGTGATTCAAGGGAAGGCCGCCAAACAGATCCTGATGAAGCTTTTCCATGGTCCACAATTCAAATGTTGAAATATAAGGAACACATTAGGATTTGCACAAAACAGACTTTTTTCACATTATTTGGACTCCTACTAAATATCTAATAAACGAAATCCACACAGAAGCTTGACGAGAACATTTATTTTGGAAATCAACCCATGGCCATCAATAAGTAATACTGTTGCTCTCCAACACATTCTGCATTACGTATATCTTAACTAAATCAGTGTTAATACTGGCATGTTTATTTGGACATAAATCTCCAAAGAAAGAACACCAGTAAGCAGAGGGTTGTTGATGTCTAATAGTAGTGAAATGCAAGAAGAGTTCAAACAGGACATTTTCACTGATCTGTCCAATGCATCGTAAATAAAGGGAGATCTAGTTTGGTAGTAGCAGATTTTCAGAATGACGATGACCGTATAAAATGCGTCTTCTGACTTGAGTACATGTACATCTCACTCCAAAAACAACCGGCATATTATCATCCGTCACTGTGTTCCTTATCCTAGAGCCTGAACAAAATTCTTCTTGTGTGTGGATGCTTCTGTAGAGCGAATACAACATGAGTGTTTACATTCAGAGGAACTGCACATAATGTATTTTGGTTATTCTACAGAGACCATGTCACATTAAACAGCCATTGCAATAATTGTGTGCAAAAGCTTGGGTAACTCTCCAAATGACACATTTCAATAAAAAAAAAATCTGTCATCCTCACATCCCTAAAGCCCTACAGAAAACATACATTTTGGTCTTCATTTCATTCCTGGCATTTAGCAGATGCTTTTATCCAAAATGACTTAAATTCCCTAACTCTAAGGGTCTGGACTCCCTGGAGCAACTCGGGGTTAAGGGTCTTGCTCAGTAACCAGTGGTGTATGCTAAGGGTGGGATTTGAACCCATGACCTTTTGGTCCAGAGACGAGTATCCAGGACCAGATCTACTGGGCTGGTATCGAACTGAATATTGGGGGGTGGGGGGTCTCAATCATGAACTCTAGTCATATGAGTGACACTAGGGTGCTATCGTGTGTAGGGGTGACATGGCAATCACTAAAAGGGGGGGGGGGCAATGCCTTCAAATGCCCCCCTTGATGCCCCCCCTAGGAGTATCCAAACCATGCATCAAGTATTCAGCCAACGACTCTTCAGCCACTCAGTGTGTGTGTGCTCCTCTAACAGCAGTCTGAGGATCTGAAAATGAAGATAATTTAAGCCTACAAAGCAGGGCAAGGGGAGGCTATAAAAAGATATCAAAGCTCTTATAGCTCACAATTTCCACTCTCTGAGATGTCTTTAAGAAATGGAATTTCAGGGGATCTGTGGTTGTTAACAAGATGAGGAATGCTGTGTGAATAGACGGAAGAATGGATTCCACGAAATCTCAGCCAATTCTGAAGACTTCAACAACCGGACAGTGATCCAAAACCTCAAATTCCACTATGAACTACTTTAAAATAAAAAACTTTTAGATTGCCCCTCACAACTCCCTGACTTTAATGTAATTCAAGATCTGTTGATCTTAAAAATGTTGTGCATGCAAAATGGCCCAAGAATAGCACAGTATTGTGTCCACATTTTTACACATGCCACTATGAGCAGTTCATTTTTAAGGTATTATTACTTCTTAAAGTAGCAGTGCCTTATTATTTGCAGAAGTATTACATTAAAGCAGTTTGCTGCAGAGGCATTTATTTACTTCAAAAATCAAGAACATTTGTAATTTTGCCAGGGATGTCCGAACTGTAGGTAAAGACTGAAAATATTGCTTTTACCATTTTCTAAATGATAAAGCACCTTTTCATCATTGAGCTGAATGGTAAGTTTCTGCTGATTTCCCCCCAAATGTCTTGAAATTTAATTAAAGCAATGACATGTCTTGCACTGGTGGCCTGAGAGAATTGCAGTTGAAGTGCATCAACAAATCCAATGAGCCAATAAACGAGGTCTCAAATTGGTGCTCTTCAATATTCCACAACTCCTCTTTCTTGCTCTTAATGACAAACCATAGCAGATCACACACAAAATGACATTATCAAAGCATTCAATAAGCAGAAATATGTACAGCCACCCTTAGTGTATTACATACAGTTGCTAAACAGTTAACAAGTACATCTCTTTTTTAATTCAAAAGATTAGAGATGGTTTTTCCTCCATTTATATTACGTATGTCTCAGGGGAAAAGATTATTCAACATCGATAACACATAGGTGTTCACATGTGGTGAATATTGAGCATGCTAGTAGTAGCGGCGCTAGGAGTACTTTTTGCTTACTGGAAAGCATTAGAGAGTCTTTGCAAATATATATACAACAGTATCACTAAATACCAACAAGGATTACATTATGTTCTTGTGTGCTGACTTGGGCTGATCTACCACAAATATATTTACCTGCATTAATAAAAGTGTAGGCTAAGGGCTTAACCAGTGTCGGCGTGGCATAATGGCGTACAAAGAAATACTGTGCATAATGCATAAATGTGTGTTCTTCTACTGTAACAGTCTTTTCAGGTTTTGGTGGCATACGGTCTTTCAACATGTCCAGTAATCTCTGATCTTGGGTAATTTGCATATTGTGTTTCATGAATACAGAGCTTGACGTGGTCGTCCGCTGTGGTTCAGAAAGACACTGTGTTACACTCTTACTTGGATTCCTTATCTCATCTGATCAAGTGTCCAAAACAAAACAAGCAATGGTTCATGTATGTAACTACAAAAATATAAAAAAAGGGACGGCTTCACTTTTTATGGTGTATACAATAGGTTAAATCCAATGAGATACTACAGTTCATGCCTATTTTTCTACGTCCGACTTCCAGTGATAGAAATACAAAGCCAATGAAGACAATGTCCGTCAGATAAATAATTTTTGATGCAACTGGCAAGCACAAGACTGAGTATCCGAGGTAAAGAGATCAATGTTGCTCAGTAAACCACCTGAGTTTTTACAGCATCAAGAACGCAGAAGTCAAGCTTGTAACAGTGACTGATTTTAGGTTACTAAGCTTCAAGTTTTTCACCGGACTTCTCAGGTATCGTTGGTGCTTGACTTGTTTCTTGAGAGCAACAGGCCATTGGGCTGGGGACGTAATTGAAGGGAGTAACTCTGACAGCTTTGCTGGGAGAACTCTGACGGAAGTGCCCTATGCCTCCGCTATGGCTGCTCTCCACAGACTGAAAGGTTGAAGTGGAAGCTGTGCTGTAATTTTTGAGGGAACCATCAGAGTCTCCATCTTGCAGGCTACTCCCCGAGGTCATGTTGATTTTTCTGAGAAGGGCAATCTTTGCCACCTCCTCTAAAATGGCTGTACCTTTCTCAATTGTAGGGGAGGTGCTTGAATTGGTTTTATTGGTTGAGAAGTCCTCGGTTTGAACTGTTGCATCACTTGTTTTGCGTGATATTAGTGTAATCGTTGGCAGTTTTCCTGGCAGTGAGGGTGGTGGTTTATGCCCTTCAGGGGAAGGCACCAGAGGCAGTGCAGTGGGTGGGAGAGTGCTCTTTAATATCTGGGGAACATCTTCATCACGAATCCTCCTCCAGGTGACTTTGTTGTTACTGTTTCGTGATCCAATTCTGTTTTGCCTCTGTTTCACGTCCTTTTCACTCTTGGCTCGTCCACTCGAGTCTGAAGAGGAGGAGCGCAGGGAGGAGCGGCTAGTCACACGGCTTAAGACGTTTATACTAGGGGAAGAGGAATATCTCTTGAAGGTGTCGTCTTTCCTCTCCCTTTGTTTTGGCTCAGGTAGGTTCCTCTGAGGTATCCGGCAGGGACTTTCTGAACTTGTCCTTCTGGTTGGACGTTTCACCGTGAGACCCCTGTCAGTGGAGTTTGCTCTTGATAGAGTCATGTTTTGCTTCAGAATGCCTTCCTGTCCATTACTTGGCCCTGGGGCCCCCTGCAATCTTCTCGGACCTTGTGCTGCTGGTTTCAACTCCTGGCAGCGAGAAGAACACAGGTAAACTGCTGGAGCCCCTGGACATGCTCTTCGAGGTGATCCGTGTTTCGATGTTGGAACTGAGCGTGAACAAGGAACGGCTTGCCTTGACATGTTTGATGATTCTTTGATGAAAGTCAGTTGTCGCAGGAAGCCATTACGGTCTGATTCACCACTCTGTGAATGCGCAGATGTCATGCGAACTAAATCCAGTCGGCTGGCTGGTAGCACTCTCTTCACTGACAACTGACTATTTTGTCGATTGTTAGTACTAGTAGGCTGATTTGTCACTAGTGGTGAAATTGCTCTAGACTGCCGAGATGAATTCTGCATGAATGGTATTCTGACCGGAGATTTCTGAGTTTTAGGCTCAGCAGGAGATCTTGGGTTCTGACAAGGTGTGGGGACTGTTCCCTTTTTATCAGGAGGACTGTTTGGAGCTGAGGCTGCTTTCTGACTTTGTTTGACTGTTTGGGTAGGGGAGACGATCTTTTTGTTAGGCTGTCTGGATGGCGTTGAACTTTGAGATGATCCTGATGATGAGCTCTTTGGGATCCTGGCAGGAGGGGTTGAGCTTCTCTTGGGCAATGACAGCTGAGTGGAATCATTAGAAAGGCCCAGTCTATGAAGGCTTCTGGACCGGTGTTGAGCAAGATTTGGATTTTTTGGGGCATCTGTTTTGAGGTTCACTTTCTTGGGTGGTGGTCTTTGTGAAAGCGTCGTCTCTTTCTTGGGCATATAAATGACTGTTCTGCCTCTGAACACTACAGGTAAGTTTGGAACTGGTTTACGTGGAGCAAAATCAAGTGGCTTATTAGCCTTTTTGTTATCTTTAATTGGCTTCTTCTTGTCACTGAGATCTGGTTTTGGGGTAAAGCTTGATCCAGACATAAAGGAAAGAACAGACTCTGATTCTGATGATGGTTCCTGGGACTTTGAAGCTTGCAACTTTGTAATTATTGTGTTTGCTCCCTCTTGTATTGCCCTCCATTCAACACTGTTGAGATCCGAATCTTTATCAGATGCCATTTCATCACTGCCTGGATCATTATTGCAGTCCTCAAACTCCTTCTGATGAGCAGTTTTCTGTTTCTGTTTTTTCTCTCCTTTCCTTTTTCGGTTTGCTTGTTTTTTCTTTTGCTTTGGCATAGCAGATGTAATGCATTTTAATAAGAGATCATCCTCAGAGTCCATGCTGACTGAACTTGGTGAGCTGTTATCTTCAAATTGATTTTGAGCATGCTGAGATTTTTGGGGACATTGGACCGGATTGGACACCAAGTTATGTTTATTTCTCAGCCACACGCGCTGAGCTTTTCCCTGGTGTTCCTCAAATTCTGCATCACTCAAAGAACTGAGGGATGAGCTGAGAGAGTAACAGGGGGGAGCTTCTTCCATAATCAGATTTTGTTTAATTCTGTGAAATCCAGTCCTCTGGAAATTGTCCATTTGGCCTTTTGCGTTGGTATAGTGGAGAACTACATTATTCTTGCCTGTATCATTCAACCTCTTTTGTCTAGTCCTTGCCCTTGTCATCACTACATCTTCTTTATTCATTTTATTGTCATATTGGCAGTACATGGCGTCCTCTGTGAGCGCTGTGTGACGCATTGACTGAAAAGTTGCATTTTCCTGTGTATTAGTTCTGGATGTCTTCTGATTTTGGAACACTTCTGTTCCTTGCTTTCTTACTTGAAAATCTAAATGTGGCATGCTTTGTGACAGATTCTGACCCTGCTTTTGTATTTGTCGGACCGGAGACTGGCTTTGGACTCTTTGCTGAGTCATCTTTGCTGCCATCTCCTTACTCGGTATGAGTAACTTTTGAGTAGGAGTCATTTGTTTTATTGTTTTGTTCATTTGGTTAGTGACTATGTCTGACTGGCATGCAGTTTTAGTTGATTTATGGAAGCGGGAGAAGAGGCGTAGTTCTTCAATTCTCCTTGCCTCTGTATCAATAAGTTCCTGTGTCTCTTTGCTTCGGCGCCAGTCTCTCGACCCTTTCATCTTGACTGGATACTGAAGAGTCTCATCACTTAAGGAAGTAGTACTTGAGAAATACATCGGAGTGCCTTCAGCAGAGTCAGTGTAGGAAGAATCATCATGATGGATATCTTTCACACACATTCCAGCCTTGTGGCCAGAGCACATCTGATTGTTATTATTCTGAAGCACCATGTACACTGGTACTCTTCTAGCCTGAGTGTGTAGAACCTGGTTTGAAAGGGCAGACATCAAAGTGGGTCTTACTTTCTTAAACCTTGACGGCATGGCTGAATTGATGCACTCTTTGAGAATTTCAATATCATCATCTGAGTTGCCCTCACTGTACTGATCCTGATCCATACATGAGGGATCATCAGCAGAATCTCTCTGCCCATCATACTCAGGGTCATTGTCTTGTTGATTTAGCAAAGGAGTGAGTTTGAGCTCCACATCTTTCTGAACATAGTGCTCATGCAGAGGTAGGGCACTCAGGCTAGAGGCACAGGAGAAATTCTCAATTGGTTTTTCAACAGTAAAGTAGATCATCGTGTCCAAGTCTGGAGGTAAGTTGAACCTTTCCTTAAAGTCAGCAATTTCCATGAACTTCCGCAAGCTGTTTTCCCATTGGCCTGCAACACCACCCAGATTTTGCTGCTCCGATCCACTTGATTCAGCACAGCATGGAGTTTTACTGCGACTTGGGGGCATGGTTTGGCCTGGGCTGTCGGGGAGATCACTCGGGCTGACGGTTCCACTGATCATCTCGCTACACGGATCACTTTGTATAGAACTAGC
This sequence comes from Rhabdalestes septentrionalis, assembly GCA_037832545.1. Taxonomy (NCBI): domain Eukaryota; kingdom Metazoa; phylum Chordata; class Actinopteri; order Characiformes; family Alestidae; genus Rhabdalestes; species Rhabdalestes septentrionalis. Next base: position 13,105,717 of record JBBMFX010000035.1, on the reverse strand, counting down.
GATTGAGGGGGACTCAAAACTACCCAAGGAACTTACAGAGCTACATCGACTCATCACAAGTGGTGTCTCATGAATGTAATTGTCTGAGGAACTGGATGGAGTCCTGTCCTCGTTCACAGGTGATATGGTTCTAAGGAATGTCTTTTCATGCCTCACTGTGCAGGGAATCTGAATGGGATCAGAAGTACTACTACTTGTAGGACAGGTTTTCTGGTCGGTCATAAGCAACTGACTGTCACTCAAATCCTCTAATGTCTCATCCTCTTCCTCCTTCTTCACTACATCACCATCTTCCACCTCAATGATTTCTAGAGATGAGTCACTCTCCAGCTCATTTTCACTTTGGCTCTGTCCATCAAGGGCTCCATCGCCAGAGGAAAGGGACGACAAAGAGCTGCAGCGTGAGAAGCAGATCGGTGTGTTCTCCACTGAATACTTCTGTGGTGTCTCCAGCTGTCCAATCGTTGGGCTTCTTGCTGAGCAAATCGGGGAAAACTTTGTAATACTTCCTCCCGGCATCACAGCAGGTACCCAAGCCTGTCTTCTCATTGCCTGAGCTGCCTGAACATTAATAGCAGTTTTTGCAACACCAAACCTGGCCACACTTTGGATCAGTGGAACATGCTGATAGGAAGGAGAGAGCTTAATGGTGGGAACGCTGGTGTCAGAAGATACCCTGGTTGATACAGTGGTTGGTGTTGCAATAAAAGGTTCTTGACCCTTTTCTTCATCTGTGCTACCTTGATCGGGCAACTTCAGATCTTTTGCTGTCTCTGAATCCCTCTCAGGAATTTCATTTTGACACAATGCTCTGGAAACACACATAGCACTGTTTAACAGTTCCTCATGAGCTACCTTAAGGTCAAGCTTGTTTGGACGTCTTTGTTCTGTTGGCCTCATGGAAGATCGAATCTGGTCTTTACTCCCACAGTAGCCATCACTAGTGCTACCACTGTTAAGGCTGTCATTGGATAAACTTGAGTTCACGGTTTTAAGTCGCATAAGGGCATGGGCTCTGCTGAAGCGCTCTTTCTGTGAAAAGGAGTTAATTTCAGAAAAACCGCAAGGGGAACATGACTTAGCTCGTGCCTCATGGAGGTCATCAGGCCCATAATTCCAGTCTGCAAAATGGTCCTCAGAGCTGAGACTGAAGCTGTCTTCTGAAGATGTGTGCATGGTAATATCTTCCACCAGCTTGTCAATTTTAGCCACAGTATTTGTGATCTTTTTTGCTAACTTTTCAGCTGCAACAGTCACTTCATCCTCAGGAGGTTGTGTCTTCTTACTGTCTGTCTGTAATGGTCCCACGTCTTGCTCCGCCTCCACCTCTCTCTTGCGTGGCTGATTGTGAAGGAAGTTGGAGTTGTTCAAGAACATTGAGAGCATAGAGAATGTCCCGGTGTCTAAGCTACTAGAAACATTTGGGGCCTCATCATCATCAAAACATCCAGAGTCTGAAGCATAGTCCTTCGCCAAGCTCTCGATGTGTCTTAGGGGCTTGTTCATATTCAAATGCTTGGGGCTTTGTTTCTCAATTGAATCAAATGTTTCTGCCAGGTGTTTTGCATCTAATTCAGCCTCCAGTGCCTTTTGCTTCCTCATATAGAGTGAGGGCATGCAGGAGCCAGGAGATACAACAGCAGCATCTTTATACTTTAGTGGGCGGTTTGTGAGGAGGTTTCTCAGAGCGGCGGCACTTCCCATGGCTATCATTTTGTGCTTTGAATGGATGAGATTGCGCAGCATGCTCACAGCACCCAGGTCCCACAGTAATTCCTGGTCCTTTGGACTTCGAGCAGACAGATTCCACAGGGTTCCACATGCGTTGCTTACAATGGTAAGACTGTGAGATCGTAGGTGCTGTAATAAAGTCTGGAGGCAGTTGTGATCCCTGAGGATTTGTCTAGGGTGGAAAAAGGGAAAGTATTTGTCATTAGGTTTGTGTATTTAAATTCACTACTTTTTGGTATTGACTGAAAGGCTACACAGGTTTTGACAAATTCTCTGTCATCAAAAATATTTTATACTTCAGTCAAACAAGTATCTGTGAGCCAAAATGCTAAAAGTTATACCACTCATTAGCTTTTCAAATAACATTCCTTATGCATGTGACATCAGTGCCTCCGGATTAGGCTACAGACTGTGCTGGTCAGTAAAGTCACCCGCTCTGAGCAGCATTATATATGGTTTAAGCTACACCCACTTTCATTTTTCTAATTTAGAGAAAAAGGCATCAAACAAAGTTATCTTTCTGGAATCTGCACTAAAACCAAAGTACTGGCACTGAAATTATTTTTAAATAATACCCCGTATTGAAAATGGAAAGAACCAGAATAAAACATTATTCCTATACATAATAACTCCAATAAATTCAACACAGCAAAGTAATACCTGTAATCATCTCTGGTAGCAACAAGGCTGGACACATTGCGCAGAATACCTCCTCCACTTTCAATGATTGACAGTGAGTTGGTTTGGCACCGATAAGTAAGGGTACTGACCAGAAACCCAAGAGCACCATCAACAGAGCAAATTGCCACCTTATTCTCAGTGCTGTGTGCTGATAAGTTCCATAAAGCACTAAGCACACTTTTAAGGGTGGACTCCTGTTAACACACAGAACAGTATTTTAAAAGATACTAATGTGCAAAAAAAAAAATGGTATGAATTATGTTATTGTTATAAACTATCAATTTGTTACCTTTGTAGCTTGGAGTGCACAAGTCATTAGTCCAGATACACTGCCAACATCGCGAAGAGCTCTCTTACTATTGATGTCAGCCCGCCAGGAAAGGTTCCTAAGAATACTTGAGACCACCTGTAGAAAATTTCAAATAAGCATCAATAAAACACTCTTTCATTGTAATATACCAAAAACAAGTGGCCTTTTTTGGGGTGCTGCCTGAGCCTCAGAGAAATTTTACAGACCACCACACTGAAATTGAAAGTAGGTTATTATGTTGCTCACAGAATGAGGTCTTATATTTAAATGGCAATTAAAAACATTATCCAGGGATTTAACCATACATCCATAAACATGAATTCATGTGCTTACAAGCTTACATCTGCACTGAAATACCACTTATACCACACTGTGAAACATTATTGTGAGCAGATCACACACAGCATTGCTGCCAGAGGTGATCCTAGGATCTGTTGGGGCCACAAGGAAAAATTCACTTGGAGCCCCCTCTAACCAGTTTTTGACCGTAGTTTAAAGAGTCAGCTCTCATTCGCCATCTAGTGGTGTGGGGGCTCCAAGCAGCGGCCTGCCCTGCCTGCTGGCAAGATTGCTGCTACAGTTTTTAAACAAGGTGTGCTCTTACTATCCAGTTTATTAGATAGGTCTTATCTGTTGGTAGATCCACAGGTGTAAAGTCAATAATGACATTTCATCCTATATTTTGCAGTTCACATTGACCTTGATCAGTGGTCAGTTTCAGGCCACAGGACACTGTTTACTGGATATTTTTGGTTGGTAGACTATTCTCAGTCCAGCAGTGGCACTGAGGTTTTTAAAAGCTCTAGCAGCACTGCTGTTACTGCTTTGCTGTGTATGATCTACCACCTAAATAGAAACTGGTGGCCTTTCTAGCCTTTTAAAAAATAGGTAAAGTAGAATACAGTCCTAAACTACAAAGTGGAAAATAATGGTATGCTGGTGTACATCCCTTTTTTTAATTTTGTGCCAAGCTCTTTTGAAAAGAACTCTGCACACAGCTGAGCCTTGCAGTAATTTTGTTTAGCTTTGTATTAAATGCATGCCCTGTTTGCATTTGGAGTACCTGATGTAATTCCTCACTATCTGATGCAAGCTGGGCAACAATGGCTTGAAGGCAGCTTTTCTTTGAGCAAAGTGTGGCCTGAAAAAAAGCACATGGCATCAACATGAAAAAAAATATTTAGCTGTCAAATAAAACTGTTGTTTCATCAAATCTCTGTAATTTTTTGCCCACCTTGTTCACAACATCTCCGTATGTGAGGTTGGTCAGTGCCATCCCAGCATATCTTCTTAGAGCCATATTCATAGGCTCATTTTGCATGCCATACAACTCCTGTTCCAACTGCATTAGTTCTGCAATGGCCTGAAGTCCCCCTGAAACAAACAATCAAACACACCATTCACTTTTTGCATTCACACAGTTAGCTGTTTTGTCAGTCTGGCTCCTCGTTCCCAGAACCTGAATAAGCCTAAATGTTATTTGATTGAACTCAGGAATTTATAAAACATGACAGAATGTGTTTGAATTTATTTACCCAAGTTCTTCTCCACATTTATTGTGGGTTCTAATGTTGTTGTAGTTTGAATTTTGTACAGTAGTATTTTCTACAGTTTAAGTCATTTCACAATACAAAAATGTTTCAGGTCCTCAAATATTTCAGGAATTCACATTTATTTCACGTACCAAGTTCATTCATGGCCCTTCGGTACTCCTCCTCGAAGGAAAGCTTCATTATAGCACACATGGCCTGGCAAATCTGAGGATCCACTGGCTCTGGAATGTCTGGATAATTTACAGAAAGATATTTGGATTTCAGGAATTTGTGGTGAATAGGATTCATAAGACACATTACAGTTACACTGATGGTTTAATAAATTGTATCCAATAAATATCCAATAAATCATTTAATTTTCTAGAATACCAGTCTTTGCTCCACCAGGTGACGGGGTTCTGAGATGGTTCTCAGTCCAGTCCCAGCCATTCTCGTTATGTGAGCGGATCTGTTCCAACACATGCAGGACTCTCATCTCTCGGCGTGCCTGGCCCTCATCAGGCTGCGAGTACACAATGTTATGCAGAGCTGCACTGGCTCGTGACCGAGCCTCACGGCTGCAGCCTGTGGTTCCAGAAGTTTCCCCAGAACCCACGTCATGCAGTATCTGCACCAGCAAAGGGACGCAGCCAGACTTGCGCATGGCAATGCAGCTTTCCTGCGAGCTGGACATGGCTAACAAGGTCCGGGACATTTCCTCCCGATCTCTAGAGGCCAGCATGGACAGCAGCCAAAACACCATCTCCACCTAAAATGCAGAAGCCAGCATATTCAGTGCCACACCCTGAAAACTGCACTTTTCCCTGAGCTATAAATCACAAACTGCTACCATTTATCATCATTATCTGCCATTTCTTTTTATCCTTATTTTTTTGGGGAAAGTTTTCACATTGCAGATATACTCTGTCCTATACTGCTCAAAATATCCAAAGCTTAAACGTCGGTTCAAAAAAGCCTGCTTGATTCAGCAAAAATAAGTAAACTGAAAACAACACTGAGGGATTATGTTTACATGGGAATAATGTACACATTTCAAACACATACATTAAATGTATTTTTTTAATTCAAATTTAAAACTGCAAACTGTATGATTTGCTCCCAATTTTTTAGTTGCGGCAGGACATGACAAATTTATATAGCACCTTATCATACACAAGGTCATTCAAAGTGCTTTACAGAAATTTAACTAAAAGAAATAGATTAAAATAAAAAAGTAATGAAATGAAAGTATAGTAGTAGTAGTGCAAGTTAAAAAAAACCAAAAAAAACTAAAAATCTTTGACTGTACACATGAGTGTGATCTTACTTTGCTCCCTGCTTCTCCAGGTGCCTCCATCATAGAGCTGCTGCAGGTTGTATTGTCCAGTTCAGGGTTGGACGCTTTGGAGAGGCAGTCGACACTCTGTGAAAGAGAGAGGGGAAAGCAGGTCTGTGCTACTGGCTTGGTATTCAGCACTTGGAGCTTTAGAGTGCATGATTCTTAATGGTGCATTTCAGTTCACGGGGTTTTAAAGTGTGCCACCAACATCTTCATCTGTGTCTATGAACGCTTGTCCTTTTTGAAGCCTGTAAATACATTCTGCAGCTCCTTTGTACAGGCAGAGCTCCAGCTGTATCGTTTGTGTTTGGCAGCCCTCTCGGCTGCACAGCAAATCCTCTGACGGCCAAGGCAGTAAATTCATCCTTTTATCCCAGAACCCATTGCTATGGCAACCTTTGCTGCCATGGGCATGCATGTGATCTCCTGAGGGCGACCCAGACCAGCGTGGGCTACACACAAAACGCCTTATTTCCAAAATAAAAAATCAGGTATGTGTGAGATGGAAACGAGGAAACCTTTTACTCTACAGATTTAAAGAGTTTGAGTATTTTAGAGATTTAAACTATTCTGATATTATCTGTTATTCTGATATTATCAGTGTTAGAATTTGTAGTATATTTTCGCAACACTGCCTAAGTACTTATATTTGTAACCATAAACAGGACTGATATTTTTTTGGAGCATACTTTACCTTGATGGTTCCTATAAGTCATTATTAGCTGAGGTTTAGAGGGGGCTCTAAAAATGCACTGAATACTCTGAAGGGTTTGAGATTTCCATACTGATTAAATATATAAATCAGTACACTATCAAAGGTAAACTGCAAGAAGGAAAGGTGCTGATGTATAACATCCATGTGGAAACGAAGAACATTTGATTCAGGTCAATTCAGTGTGTCAGTTATTTCAGTGTAGATAACAGATGACTGGGGCTCTCACAGAGAGGCAGGTTTGGAAATGCCAGCATCGCAGTGGGCCAGCCAAAAAAAGCATCAGCAGCCAATCAGAGAGAGCTGTGAGGGGGCAAGCCTAGCAACATTCACTGACAGCTTGAGCTGCCAGACATCAGCGGAAGGTGAAATGGCTTGGAGCTCTAGTGGTGAATGGCACTAAATATTTAAGCGGTCAACACACACCATATCCTCGCGATTACAGTTTTGGGTTTTTTGCAGGTGTTTCCTAGATTAAACCGCATTTTGTCTCCTGTAAATTATGAACTGATATGAATAACTAGAAAGATAGTATGTGAAATATGGTATTTTTGCATTGGCAATTTCCACATAAATACTAAATCAGAAAGATATTCTTTATACTTTCCCTTGCTGAATCAGGGAGGGGGGGGGTTGGTAAATTGTGCACCAGCAGAGTCCATTATAATGTACATCCTGTGCACTCTCATCCCTCTTTACCCAACCAATATGTCATTGAAGCCTTACTCATCTAATGAGCTTCCAAATTTTAGAGCATCTATAAAACATTATGCCTTAGAACATTTGTCAATCAGTCTTATTTATGGCCAATATGCTGACAAAGTGCTAATGTTTTGATACATACTAGTCATTTAAAAGTGCTACAATAGATGAACTGACAGTCATGTACTGATTTATTTCAATATAAAGACAGAACGTGCTTTATTGACAGGACTATATTCAACTAGAGACTGATGTATTGTGAATAAATGCTTTGACGGTAGGTTGCTTCTGCCTTTGTTCTAGTTCTCTTTATCTCTTTACCAAGACAGTAGTACAAGAACAAATCATCAGTGAGGATTTAAGCCTTATATTTTGAGACATTACTTCCCAAGGTATAAAACATTTCTAGAATGGATGTTTGCATTCTTAAGTTATATAAGTAATATTTGGACTTGAACCAAGTACATACCTGCTGACACCACACTGTTCCACTGAATGGGAATGTGTGGCATAATTAAATAAACAGGGTTTTTGTAACTATTAAGAAAGTAATTGTGCTGAAAAATGTTCATATATAACTTTTTTTATTTGGATATAGCGTAGATGAACTGGGGGTTTTGGTTTACCTGACTCTCAGACTGGGTGTTCTTCTCCTGAGGACCACGATTACTCTGCACCTCCTGCAGCTCCTTCTCCAGCTGCTCCAGCCGAGCCACGCGAATCTACATTCAGACATACAGACTATTCATGGACCAGACTGAACAATAGATGGTATTTATTATCAGGTTACACTTAGAAGTCAGAGCCATTGCCAAGCATGTTGTATTTCATGCGGTATATTACATGTTTTATATTGTGTATACATCTGAATATTATTTATTATTTATTATATGTGGCTTATGATTTACATTTAACAGGCTGCTACTATTGTGCAAAATTATAACTTACAGATATGGATTTGGAACACTACCCATTCAATCCCACTGAAACAGGATGCAAATCAAATTACAAAATGTATTAATTATGGCTAAATTAACTATGCCATTATTGGTACAGCAGAAAGAACTAATTCATGTTTTCTTTTTAACAAAGTACAATGTTTTATAAGATGTTGGGTCTGGTATCCCCACATGTAGACTACAGCTAATGTAGCTCACAGCTAATATGTACTTTTTAGGAGTCAGCATGTTATATATCATGACACGAATGGCTCATTATGCATGTGATTTCATCTTATTTTATTTTTTACCTGTGTTCTCTGGACCATTTCATCACTGGTACCGAAGCGCTCCTCCATGACCGAGTGGAGCTGCTGAGCCTCAAATTCTAACTGCTGGCGAATAAGGTCCATTTGGATGGAGAACTTGGGTACAGAAAGGGCATTTGTGTTAGGGATTACAAACCTTTATAAATAATGTATTTTTTAAAGAGTGCTACACATTTATTTTATTATTCTCTCATATTTAAACATAAATTAGGTGTATTTTTACACAAGGACATGGTATAAACCACATAGTGGAAATCTGAGGTGTAGTCATTTGTCAAAAACTGCAAAACTAGGTGACCTCATTTTGCGACACACCTACACATGGCCGTGTTCTCTACAAAACCACTAATGCTGGGGAATTGTGGACTACAGAACTCTTACTGTGTCGATTCGGGGCAGCTCCGCCAGCCTCTGTGAAAGACCCTGCAGCTGAGAGTAATACCAGCGACGCTCTCGCTCCTCTTTTTCTATCTCGGTCAGCAGCATCGTCCTACAAAACAATTCCAAAAGGTTACCCAAATTAAGACGGCAAACGTTTTGTTTGTTAATCTGTTTGTCTAAATCTGGTCTTTTGCAATACCGACATCAAACAGCATTCGACTCACAAATGAACCCAAGAGAAATTCACTAAATTATTTATTCAGAGCGGTGCAGTGTGAGGAGATTCTTAAAGAAAATTAAGCCTGTGTGAATACAAAAGGCGAGTTGCATATAACTTAGTGTGTGTGTGTATGTATGTGGAATACATATCTACAGCTCTGAAAGAAAATAAGAGACCACTGCAAAAATGTTATAACATTTTATGTTTTTTAGGTGCAAGTATTGAACTGAACAGCTTTGCTGACAAAATTTCTCCTCATTTCCCAAAAAAAGTTATTTAAAGCATTATTTAACGGCAATTACAATTAATCAGAATAAGAGAAATGATGCATATTTCAGAGAAAACAAATCTCTCCTTCTCTCTTAAACTAAAGGGCAATAATGAGCTCTGAGGAACTTCTAGTAGTGTTT
>JBBMFX010000035.1:13046069-13065737 GCA_037832545.1 Rhabdalestes septentrionalis | reverse complement strand
TCTCTCTCTCTCTCTCTTTCTCTCTCTCTCTCTCTCTCTCTCTCTCTCTCTCTCTGTCTCTCTCTCTCTCTCTCTCTACATCCTCACTCTCTCTCCTCTCTCACCTCTTCTTTCCCTTCTCTATTTTTCTCTCTTGCTCTCCATCCTCTCTCTCCCATCTCTCTCCTCTCTTCTTTCTCTCCCCCTCTCACCTCTTCTTCCTTTCTCTCTCTCGTCCCTCTCTTCTCTCACCTCTTCTTTCTTTTCTCTTTCTGTCTCTCACTCTCCATCTTCTCCTCTCTCGCCTCTTCTTCCTTTCTCTCTCTCGTCCCTCTCCTCTCTCACCTCTTCTTTCTTTTCTCATTCTGTCTCTTACTCTCCATCTTCTCTTCTCTCACCTCTCCTTTCTTTTCTCTTTCTGTCTCTCACTCTCCATCTTCTCCTCTCTCCCCTCTTCTTTCTTTCCTTTCTTTCTCTCTTCCTCTACATCCCCTTTTCTCTCAGTCCACCCCTCACTCTTTTCCTCTCTCTACTTTAGTTTTTCCCCCTCTCTCATTCCCCCTCTCTCCTTATCTCTCTCCCTTTCATTCTCCATCCCGCCCTCTCCCTTTTTTTCTCTCTCTCTCTCTCTCTCTGTCTCTCTCTCCCTCCCTTTATCAGTGCCTGCCCTTAGGGTTGGTTTCCACAGTAACTGGAGAACTCCCAGAGTTCCAAAAAAGCAGCACAGCGGAGACGTCCCAGGGAAGCAGACAAGGCGAGAGAATCTGAGCGAATGCTGTGGCGTAGCGGCCCGCGTGCTGCTGTGGCGTTAACTGTCAGTCTGTGAACGAGCGTCAGCCAATCTTTCATAACAACTTTTAATAGTAAAGAAACAGTGAATCTACTCTCTAGGGTTTATGTCAACTGGTCATGAGTTTTTTTTACTCATAGATGATATGGACGTACATGTGACAACCACAGCCGCCATGTTCCCCCTCCGGAGCTTCTGTACTGCTGCCTCTCCCTTCCAGTCTCTCTCACATCACTTCTTTATGCACTTTCAGCCGCGGAGAGAACCAATAACATGCACCCTAGGTTAGGCATAGTCTTCCCTCTCCGTTGGGAATTTGTTGCCTTCTCTCAGGGCCGTTTTTCCCCCAGTGGTCTAGTGATCTAGAAGTGATCTTCTATTCCACAAACATAAAAACTTTGGAACCGTTAAAAATGTAAAGACTTATTTGAAGCAATAAACCTTTTTGATACCCTAATGATGATTTTAAAGAAGAGAACAATATTTGTGGGCAATATGACAGCAAGTCTCAATACACAACATGTATATAAACAATAAATTGTTTTATTGAGTTCTTCACACACTGCATCAGATCCAGTCAAACAAGATGCAAGACTAGGAACGCTCTCTTTGGTCAGGACTCCTGTAGTACTGTCACCATCCGGGAAATGTCTAGGAAAATATGTCATTTATTATGACAAACAACAAATGAAGTCATATTGATCCGATGTAACGAGATGTCTGAGCATGAAGGATCCCTTTTTACAGTATAAATAATCTGAAGTCAACATTTGTATTAAAGCTGAGCTGAGTGATGGATGATGGATGATTAGAAATGGCCAAGATCCATACAGTTGGCAATTGGTCAATTTGTATTTTTGATGAATTTTAATTAGATTTTTGACGTCTTGTTTTGATACGTGCATGCAAGCTGTTTCTGACTGCTGCTTCAACACCTGTACAAAATGTCATGATAAAATGATGCCAGATTGTATTATCAATTTAGCATTTTATTTAATTAAAAATGACTGCTTTTTTATTTAAGAATTAAAAATGAAAGTTTGGCAAATGATGGGACAAATAATTATATCCTGCTTTGGCCAACAGAAAGTCCTGGGGATGTTTTTCTTATGTAATTCACATAATCCACCTAATACCAGTCAGCTGAAAAATCATCCATCGGCCAGTTTGGCTGTGAAGAACGTATTATTTTACGTGATCAAATCCAATGTATTTCTTATTTCATTGTTATCAATCCGTGTTTGATGTAAATAACGGGAGCCAGGCAAGAACCTTTTGTTTAAATAGGCGAATAGTTTTTTCTTGAGAGAAGAAAACCCAACAACACAGTCCATTGTAACCTGGGACAGACCTTAAGTGTAGAGAACTCACTTTATTGTCATATTAGAGAGGTGTAGTGCAAGTGAATTTGGTCAGTCTGTCCACCCCGTTCTGTTTCTTTAGTTGTGAATTTAAGTCTACCTGCTAACCCAGTGCAGTTTAGAAGAACGGAGCCATAAGCGTTCAAGCAATCAATTCAAGTCTCCCACATCAGTTTCATAGAAGCGCTGGTTGTGCAGCATCTGCGAACACTAAACGCTCTGCTCTGTGTTGGTATGTTGCTTAGTGATGGGGAAGCGAGAAAGACTATGTCATTCTCCTCCCTGTGTGCAGTTAATGCAGTCAGTGCTCTCAAGGATCCCTGACCACAGGCATCACATGGGACAACTGGGATTTGAAACATTAATCCCCAGAGACAGGGCTTATCTCTCCATTGCTAACTGTGTTTTAGCGAAGCGGAGCACACTGGAGCATCTACTGTCCTGTTAAAAGAAATAAGATTTGCCCAGTGCTTTGTTTTAAATTGTCATATAGTAAAATTTAGTGGCAGATATAAGAATAGAAAAGACATAAGAGAAGGTCATATATATTATACTGTCGCAGTCATCAGTTGGTAACTGGATATGTTAACTATACAGTTATTCATATCAAGTTAGCAATATATGTATGCAAATCTATTTATATCATTGTATTTGTCCATAATGCTATTTGAGATTTAGTTGAGATTTTGTGACATGCAGATGGTCCTCACCAGGGGATGGTCTCACTCTGAGTGGGTGAGGGTTCTTGTTGTGTATCTTACAGGTTACAGGTTTTGTTATTTTTTCTTTTTGTTTTTATTTGCATTTGTAATTTTTATCTATTTTATTATTAATTCCAACCTCTGGATCCAATCCTTTCGGACGCCACCTGGTGGTTTATGTTTTAACGCGCTTGACCCCAGGATTGGCCATCCTTACCGTTACCAGGCATAATAATGTCCTGCAATATAGAAATGCTTATTTGTTAATACAGTAAACGCAGACATGTGCATGAAAAATAGCGGATATTGGAGCTTGTACAATATACACACTGATTCACATGTAGTACTTTGGGCATGATTTAGGAAAGCATTTGCATAAACATTATCAGGTCATGAATCTTAGCCATGACTCGAGTTTGGCCTCACAAATGCATGAACAGGTTTCTGCTGTCATTGATTCTATAATCTACAATTCTATACTTGTCCACTGAATTGAATGAGCAACCTATTTTACATTACTGGCTTGTGTGACCCCTGTGTGAAGGACTCCAGATAAGATCATGAGGAAAATCAGACCGAATCCAAGGCCCTCACAGGAGACCAATGGCTATGGCCGCTCTAAAGCAAGATGAGTGAGTCATTAATAGATTCTGACCTTGGCGCTGATGGCAGCAGAGAATGCACTACCTATTCACACATTTGAATACAAACAGAGGCTGCAGAGCCACTGAGGAGAAGTTTGCAGTGGTGCAGTGTAGGCTCGAGCGATTTGATTGTGGGATTGTTGCAATGTCAGCAGTCCTCGACAGTGCTATTGTTTTGGCGTTAAAACAGTGACTGGCAATTTTGGCTGCTTAATTGCACACACAGTGCTAACAGGGCAGAAGAAGCTGTACATGTGACAGATTTATACAAAGAGCCATAATCAGAGCATTGCCTTGCAGCGCCGTATATGTGAGCTGATACAGATTTATAATGCAATTCTTCATTCTTGCATGTTTGTGTTTTTTCACAGGTAAGCTTGCCTTGGTCATTTTAAGCAGGATTAGTCATGTCATTTAAAAGACCAATTTCTTCTTTTTCCTCAAAGTCCTCCATCAGAATAAAATGCTGTCAGATTTTTGATTAGGTCATAGTGCACCAGCAAGCAGCGAAAATTATATTTCCCAATAATATCATCACCTCCCTGGCTGACCACCCCTACCCACCACCAAGCAAAAACACTTATCTCCTCTGGAAACCCTCTCTGGTGCCATGTTTATCAGTAAAGGAGCAAGTGTAATGATTTCGGTTTCATGTTTGGTCTTTAGGAAACCAAAGTAGCTCATCTGAGGAAGAAGACTTTGTCACCTTATTTCTGTAGGAATTTTGGAAAGAAAACATGTAATAGAGAATATGTTCTTTTATCGGTGTGATCCTTACCGCACGTTTCCATTTCATTTTTCAGATCTCAGGGAATCATTGAGTGTTCGCACTGACGCGCCCCTGAGAGAACTGAACCAGCATGCCGGAGCAGAGCAATGACTACCGTGTGGTGGTGTTTGGGGCTGGGGGCGTGGGCAAGAGCTCCCTGGTCCTGCGCTTCGTGAAGGGAACCTTCAGGGACACCTACATCCCCACTGTGGAAGACACCTACAGGCAGGTGATCAGCTGTGACAAGAGTGTGTGTACGCTGGAGATAACCGACACCACGGGCAGCCACCAGTTCCCGGCCATGCAGCGCCTGTCCATCTCCAAGGGCCACGCCTTCATCCTGGTGTATTCCATCACCAGCCGGCAGTCCCTGGAGGAGCTCAAGCCCATTTATCAGCAGGTGCTGGCCATCAAGGGAAACGTGGAGGGCATCCCCATCATGCTGGTCGGCAACAAGAGTGACGAGACCCAGAGGGAGGTGGAAACTAAGGAAGGTGAGGCCCAGGCCAACAACTGGAAGTGTGCCTTCATGGAAACTTCGGCCAAAACCAACCACAACGTGACCGAGCTCTTCCAGGAGCTGCTCAACCTAGACAAGAAGCGCGATATGAGCCTCAACATGCGCTCCAGCAAGCAACGGAGGGCTGATAAGCTGAAGGCCAAGTGCAGTGTGATGTAGAGGTCAGAAGAGTTCAAGAAATGGTGAAGAACGATCACTGGACAGGGGTGTCGTTCTCTGGTCCTGGAGGGCCACAGCACTGCAGACATTTTCCCTCTTCCAGGCCAGTTCACACTAACAGTGATTTTAGTCATCTGTCTTAAGGAGCACACTCCTAAAAATAAAGGGTCCCAAATGGTTCTTGGCTTGAATGTATGGTTCTGGGTTAAACCTTTAATTGCTATAAAACCTAAGTTCTTTAAACTCTAAAAAGGTTCTTTGCACTCTTAGGAAAGGGTTCTTCAAATTGTATTGCAAGGTTCCAAAGGGAACACAAAGTGGTTGCTCTATGCCACTGGTCCAAAGAGCCATTTTTGCCACCTTTATTTTGAGTAGTGCAGAAACATATTTCTTTTGTTATGATAGTAACTAGGCATTTACCCAGACAGCAGATCTCACCCGAGTCTGCGGCTTGGCGGACAGCGCTGTAACCTTCTATGATAACACACACCTTTTATTCTTGGAAAAATGCAACCTGAGTAAAATGTACAAATATTCTGTCTAGATTACAGCTGAATAAAATAGCTAAATACTTGCTTGTGTAGGTCTAAGTAATCAGTTTTTTTTGTTAGTACTAGATTTTCTTCAACAAGACAATATTATACAAGTTGTATATTCACCTGGACCTTTCATATGCAGTTGTACTCAAGCAGAAAGATAGGTAGAATAATCGTACTCTTATTCGGGTCGTATTTTAAAAGGATTTTACTCAAACATGAGTATTGTACTTCATCCTTGCTGCACGCAGACAAGTTGCTATTCCTGGCTGAAGAGCGAAACTGACACGGATGACCGCTCGCACTATACTAATGCAGTGCTTGTATATCGCTGACTTGCGTTTGGTGTGAATTCCACTCTGAATCCACGAAGGCCTTTGTAATGAGCTGATGGGTTGATTCAGGTGCAGAATGCTCTGCAGTGCAGTATCCAGCCCAGGAGCCGAGTTCGACACCCCTGGAGTTGGAGAATGGCTTCAGCAATGATGTGAGTGAGTGAAAGTGTACAAAAAGTCCCTCATCACATCTATTACCCTCCTTTGGATCTGAATCAGGTATTCTTCGGTGCACAGTCAACCAACCAGACTCTTTTCTCAATATCTTTTATTTGGCTCCTGTAATGACCACCGGAATCCATTGGGAAGTCTGGAGGTGTGACTCCAAGCCACCGCTTTCTAGCATTTTACTGAGTTGACATTGACATCCTGAGTATTACCCTGTCGTTCTCCCTTCTCATGCCACCTGCTCATGCACAGCTTTCCTCAGCAAATGTTTGTTTCCAGTCCATAACGAAAGAAATACGAATCATGTCCTCATTGTGGTCATTTATTGTAAAGGATTTCCTTCATGACGCCGATTAAAGGAAACCTCTAGAGCTGGTTATGCACTTTATGGTATTCTCAGCGGGCAGACAAGACCAAGAGGCGGCGGCATTATCCTGCTCTTCCAAATCCGACACGACGAACAGTACAGCGGCACGTTCAGGACGAAAGGATTCAGGACCACAGACTTCTCTTTGCTGGCTGGCGAACTGGTTCAACAGTACACTTAGTGAATAAGTGAATGATGTACAACTACCTTCCTACTCATTGTGGTTTAGATTTTGCCATTGAGTCCAGAGCTTTACCTAAACAAAGCACAGCAAAGCAGTTTGAAATGTCCATCATTTTTTCCCCTCCCTCTGATGTTGGTGGCAAAAACACAAAAAACCCCTGAAAATATGCATTAACCATTTTAACAGATAACATTTAACTTGTGCGTGAAATCCTAACTGTGTATTAACTTATCATTTGTATTGAACACCCTTGTACAGTTCATGTTTTTTTCTTTATCCAGTGTGTATATTTCCTCACGAGTATTTAATTCCATTGCTTTAGCAATACATTATATAAAAGCACTTTTAGAATCTTGAGCACATTCAGAACATTGAAAATGAACCTTTACGGGAAAAAAAAAGTTTTTGTGGAACACTCTGCGTTTACAATTTTAAAGCAGGTACAGTGTTGATCTAATAATACCATGTGAAGGACCAGAGGGAAAAAAATAAAGAAGCACAAACATATGGTGTAAAACAACCATTTGCCTTGTTCTGTGGTTTGGAAATGTTGATCATGGCAAGAACAATGATGTACATATTATTTATATATCTGTTAAAGATGAATTCCACCACGTTTTTTCCAAATTTCTTCATGATTAAATCGTTATCATGCAAACAGTCATTCAGGGGGGGTCTGATGTGAAATGCTCTATTATGGAGAAACTTGCAGAGTCAGAATTGTTTACTGCAGTGATGATAGGAGCTGTTCAGTATCTCTGAAAGTTATTAGACTAGATGGTTATGAACCCAGCTCTTGAGACTCTTTTGCAATATTTTTGATAAGGTTTAAGTTTAAAACAAAAGCACGTCCCACTTTACTATTGTTTTTTTTTGGGGGACGATAAATTTAATTGCTATATTTGAAATGTAGGCATCACATCTCCAGTCCATATTAGGCCAGACCGACCCAGTACATTGATTTGATAACAGTTAAAATGACTGGATATCAGAAAAAAAAAACCTGGATATCAGAAAAAGACTGAACTGTTGCGTAAATGTTTAACTAAACTTCGAACAAGATGCCAATTAGGACACAAGTATCACAGAAGATCAGCAAGGCTGTGTCTCAAATGGCTCCTGATGAACCACATTCTGTGCTGTGTTGGCATTAAGGTGCAGGTTAACACTACGATCAGCGAAGTTCATCCAGAAAAATTGAACATTAACAGCATATTTGTTTGAGAGGACAAAAGACTTTATCTAATTGGAATCTGTATCAGCAGATATGCAAGTAACTGTATCGTATCAAACACCTATAAGTGGTATTGAGCCACCACTAATTGCCACCACTGTGAAGAAACCCGAGTTTGTACATTTCTCTACAACAAACAATTTCACATCAAACTCTCCGTCCATTTTTTTTTTACACCTTGACGTAAATTGTGCGGGACGTTTGAAAAAATCGTTGGAATTCGTCTTGAAAGCCTTGTCACACAGGTATGAGCAACTATTTACACGACTTTGCATCCGTTTAGAAAGGCAATAAGAGATATCTTAGGATCAGATGTGAACATTTGCATGACTCTTTTGATGTCATTATGTTTCGTGATATGCAAAGTGAAAACATTAAAAGAAAATTGGCTGGCATTTTTATGTGTTCCTAAATACATGAGTGCCCCCCTGTAAGCTTCTCCGGGTGTAAAGTTGACCATCCTTATTTGGAATCTTTGGATTTTGGATGATGGTCGGAACCTGCATGACTTCAATATCAAAAGGAAATGTTTGAGATGAAATGTGATAATAATAGTGGAATATCTCTACAAAAATATGAGTCTAATTTAAATGCAAAGTTGGTCATTTGCAGGGCCAGATCTCCACAGATCCACAGATCTGTCTTTTCCTTTTGGTTTTGATCTGAAAGAGCGAACCTAATACTGTATAATAAAGAGGAACATGAGCTTGCGTAATCTCAGTTAATGGCCTAGTGACAGCCCAGACAAGCAGGGCAATTACACTGAGGTACATCGTGTGTGTGTGTGTGTGTGTGTGTGTGTGTGTGTGTGTGTGTGTGTGTGTCTGAGGTCTTAATTGGACCCTTTATATCTCTGCTTACCCAATTTCATCCCATGATTCATAAGCAGCTATCAGAGGGGGGTCATAACTAGTTCACTCAGCTGAATGTACTTAAGTATACACTCTTGTATGGAAGTACGTTTGATAGACTAGTAGCTTTCAAGTATACTTTCCTCAAGTACACTTATGACAAACGGAATCTCACTCACATTTTAATCATTATTATTTAGCTACTAATTTGATTTGTGGTGGCAGCACGGGTACTGCTGTGAGACTTGGAGCTGTAGCCTTTTATTTTAGAGTAAAATTAGTAGACTAACAAAAAGGAAAGAATGCAGTGTGACAAATTACATTTCCTGTGCTAAAGCTGAACTTATTAGCATGTTATGTTGCATTACTATAATTTGAGCAATAACATATGATCATTTTGAACCTCTGATTTTTGTAAAAGTACTTTAATTTGTACTTTCACACAATTTGTACATTTCCTAGGGTGTGGATTTTGACAACTAGAGCCTTTGAATGGCCAACCTTCTCACCCTGACTGAGACACAGCAACAGTATAAATACACTTCCCTGGTTAATGTATTATAATACACTGTACTATATACTGTGAGTACTATAATATACTGTGCTATATATTATGAGTACTATAATATACTGCATACTATTAGTACAATAATACAATGCACCATATACTATGGGTACAATAATACACTGTACTGTGTGAGAGGAGCATTATAAAACACTATACAATATACTGTGAGTACTATAATTATTCTTCAAAACATTCCCGTGGGCGATTTATCATCTCCTGGGGCAACATAGAAACTTTCAATGAAAGAAACTTTTTGAAATAAGAAATGGAATTCATAGAACAAATAATCGTATTTTTGTCGCCATCTAGTGGACAACATTATAGTTGCATTTAAACAATTTTGCAGATGAAACGAGACTAGGGAGAAATGTTTATTCTTGTATACTCTTTAAATGAGCATTTCCGTTTCATAGGGGGCAGCACTGATATGCCTTACAGTTAAAGAAGGGGATCCACCAGAACATTTGTAACATATTGCAAGTATTTTGATATTCCAGTTATACTTGGAGTAACCAGTTATATTCAAGGGTCTTTAAATAATTATAAAATATACAAGGGAAAAAACAAAATAAAAAAACAAAATCACACTTTCACCTGCAGATTTTTCAGCCATACAGATCACACATTAAGACTTAATAAGGTTTGAACAGTTTGAAGTTGCCTGAACAGTTTTCATTCTGCCATTTTTAATCAAATAAAACAATTATAATTTGAATAACAAAGTTCACAGGATATTCATGTGAGACCTAATATAATATATTTGAATTCTTTTTTTGCTACAAGTAGTCAGTAATCAGGCAATAGTCACTTTTGGTCCACTGAGTGGCACTATTGCTTCATGTAACTGCCGAAAAGAACACTGTGGCCTGGACAGTGCAGGCTGGAACTTCCTGCACCATCTGGCATTTTCTGTAGATCATACTGGTGCTCCCGTTCCTGCTTATTCCTGTCACATATACACCTTTTCCTTGCACTGCAAAATGAAGGAAATTATTTTTTGCTAATCTCTAAACTAATCTAAATTCACCTCCCGAATACAATGTGATAATCCTAAAGCAGATACACAATGTGGACAAAAGTATTTGGACGCCTGACCTTTACACTAACAGTGACATTGCCTATAAATCCATAGACTTTAATATGATACTCGTCCACAAAATAGGAAACATGGTGTTGCCCAAAATGTTTAAGCATGCTTAGGCATTAAGTGTGCCAGTCACTGGAATAAGGGGCCTAACCCAAATCCTGAAAAACTGGTTTGTCCTAATACTTTTGTCGATATAGTGAATACGTTAGACTTGTTATTTGACCTTCTCCCGGTCTGCATATGCCCTTCTATCATATCCTGGCACAAGTTTTCACTTCTGTAGCACAATGTGCATTTAGTCTGGTCCTAAGTGAACACTGTGTTTGTACATGGGCGTTACTAATAAACAAGTCTGTAAATCAAGCCCTTGCTGAACCCAGTTGTTAGCTGGGCAAAAACATCTTTCTGCATGAGTGAAGCCTTGAAAGCAAATGCCTGCTATTACACCACCAGCCAACTTCTACACACCATCATTCACTTTAGTTTAACAAGATAGCTACACTGGCTATATACGGTATGTAACATCTTTTATTTTAGCGATTGTCTCTCACATTTTGGCGGAATATTATGCTATAAAGGCCTAAGATGATGGTTTTTGGCTACATTTATTTTTCTTCCATAGATTAGGGTGTACCAAACATTTGGAGAATCACATAGTTTACAGCAAACCTAAGCTTATCTTCAGAGTGGAACATATTATGACAGATCTATTAGTCAACTTCAGGTACCAACAGCCATGGAGGTGCAGTGGTTAGTGCTGCCACTTCACGGTTAGATGGCCTTACGTTGGATTCCCAGCTGGGGTGGCTAGGGGCCTTTCTGGTTGTAATTTACATGTTGTGCTTGTGCTCTGGTTCTCTCCCACAGTCCTAAGACATGCATGCCAGAGGAGGTGGAGATGATCAATTGCCTCTACTCCTCTTGCTGTATGAATGCTGGGATATATGACCCTAGCTAAGATAAGCATCTTGGATATTGCATGAATGTTACCCATTAATTTCCATGGCAGTATTAACTGTTTCTAACCACCTGATGAATCAGTTTCAGCTATGAAATTTGGAATAATAACAACCCAAACTTTTTCAAACTCATCCTTAAAAGTAATATCACTGATTAAAATATAGAGTATTGAGAAATTACTGCGTTTGGCCAAACCACATACTTAATGGTGCTAAATGTGAGTGGTGCTTTCAGCCGAGCACAGTGACTTGTTATCTTCCTTATTAGCATCATGAGGACACACGGGAGTGAGAGTCTTGCAGCTGTCGTTGAACCGCATCCACTATCACTGCATCATGCACTGCTGTTTCTTTGCAAACAGATGGCTGTGCGGCTTCATTGAGTGTTTTGGCATGCTTGAGGAGAGTTCTGTCCCAGTTTGTGTGTTAGTTTGCTCTTAGCAAAAACTTTTGTCTATGTTAGTATCTTTCCATGACTTTAGCCTTTTATTTATTTATAACCCACTTGTGCCTAACTTAGCAAATGACCTAGATAGACCTTGCACCTTGGTCTGGATCAGGTATGAAGTTCTGGACTGGTAAAGACCTGTTGTACTGGCAGCTAGACACAATGACACAGCAGGTCTCTGAACCTGTAATTGGATTAAGCCTCCTTGGCTTTCACCCAGGACAAGTGCTGTCTGTAACAGGCTCAGGCTGAGACAGAGACCCTCTTGACAGGCCTCCTGGCATGTCAGCTCCAGGAGTACATGTACCACACCCTATTGGGCACAGAATTGTGCTACATTTTCTGTCTTAGACAAACAGAATTATTTTATGTGTGTATATGTTTATGAGATTACATTTCTGAGCCGTTGGGTAGGTCTGAGATTCCGAATTTTGAGTAGGTCATTGAGAATGAGAAGTGTTCTCAACACAGAGCTGTTTACCAGCTGCTTTCATCAGCTTTGGCATGGCTCTGCCTTTTTATGTACTTCCTGTTCATGTGAAGGCCTCTTTTGGTGTGAAGCACCATAACTACAGCTTCCGGATAGCATTCACCACATTGTGATTTTAATTATCTGCTTGTTTGATGTGGCCAATCACAGATGCGGGACTGGATCTCTTAAACCCCCTCTTCATTGTTTATGGTTATAAGTAATCTGCGGCACCAGACAGTGGTGAGTCTAAGCCTGCCTGGTTCATTTGGCTTCACGTGCTGAGCCTTACTGACTCATCCCTAAGCACAAGACAACAAAAGATTTCGGGTCTTTACACTGTGAAAGGCAATTACCTATTAATGTTTTCTCTTCTTTTTCATGGTTGAAAGCAATGACTAGGACATGTATGTCACTCCAAATGACTTCCCCTTTAATACAATGAAAGGAGCATCAAATAGCCGGATGACCATTAGCCTAATTTCAGTTGTGAAATAATGTGAAATAAAAAAAAAAAAGGTCTGCCATTGTTATTTGGACATAAAATGTACAGCTTATCGCACCAGCATGCTGCTGCGAGAGAGAGTGAGAGAGATATTGAATAAAAGAAAAATGACCCTAACCCATATATTCCTGACCCCAATCAACTATATACTTTCAGCATGGGAAGTAAAAACACAAAAAAGATTATGGCTTTTTAAACTTTTAATTAAATTTGCAGCTTGTTGTAGCAAACAAAGTGCTAGAGTAAATTTACAGTCCACATATTATTTGGACCCACTTACTCGTGCAATATTATTGTAGCCAAGTTTGTGCTGAAAACAAAAAAAATGAAACAATTTTGAATCCAAATATGTTAAGCTGGTTAAAGTTACACAAATATCATTGTGGCGCATGCCACAATAACCAGAATCCCTCAGTTTACTCGTGATGGGAAGTTCGGATCATTTTACTGACTCTGTCCTTTGAATCTCGTTCAGCAAAATGAACGAATCTTTTTTCGAGTCATCTCGTTCAATTTGTTCATTTGATCAAAATATAATTAAAATGTCATGTGTTACATCCCTAACACATCTACTGCTTACACAAACGTTGATCACACTACAAACAAGACAAAACTGCTTATACGTTAATGTTATAAGAAACAGAAAAGTTTAATTCAGTGTTTATCTGTGTCTTTAGTCTATGTTTTGCTCACATCGCCTCATATCTGACAAGTTTTCGGATTTGAGTCGTTCGTTCATCACCTGACAGCTCAATTAGCGAACCAATGCAGCCTGAGCCGGAAAGAGAATTGATTAGTTCATCTCTCGAACCTGTAGCGCAAATGCGCATGCGCGACTCAACGAATCACTGGTACGCGACGACTCGTTCTTCCAGAGTCACATTAAAATGGACTACTTATATTGATAGCTGTATACGTTAACATTAACGATGGCGATTTCATTTCCCTTAGCACACAAATATATTTGCTGTAACGTTATAACTGTGATATCGTGAACAGGGAACACAAGAACGACCCATCACTACAGTTTATCCTCAGACTCCTGGGGTTAAAATATTGAATAGGAGCGGAGCAGGGTACAGAATCAAATGAGGTAACATTAGACACCTGAAACCAAGAAATTATTCACAAAAATAAAGTTTTGATCTCACCGAAATATAACAAAAGTGTTTTTTTTGTTGCCAGTGCTCACAACTATATTAAACTTTACGACACTCTGACTGTAAATAGTCCCAAATCTACACAAGACTCTTGTTCATAGCCAGGAAAGTTAGCTTATCTACACTTCCTGGAGCGAAGCTTTTCCCTGCTACGAGAAGACCCGCTCCACACTGTGTTTCCAATTCACTATGTCACGGTTGTAATGTTACAGCAAATATATTTGTGTGCAAAGGAAAATGAAATCGTCATTGTAAATGTTAACCTTTACAGGTATCAATATAAGAAGCTCACTGTTTATGCTAATTTTACCAGCTAACTAGCCAACTAGCTTACCGAGACGTCCCACTTCGTCCCCAGAAACTAATCAGCGCAACGTGCTTCTTTTCAGATGCTCGTACATCGCCGCCATTTTGCATTGTACGTTCTTCTCTTTTATTTTCTTTAAATGTTCCCAAATATTTGAGCTCTGTTGCCAGGTAGCCATGACACCAGATACGGTCTTACAAATTTCAACTAAAAAACCCCGACGTCGACTATTAAATTAGTCATCGATGTTTTTGATAGTCGACGTAATTGTGACTAGTCGACACCAATCGTGGCAGCCCTAATATGTATAAATAAATGTTTTATCATGTTTGTGCGATAACATTATGTTTACAGGCAGAAGTGAATTACTTGTAACTGCTGGGGGTGTGAAAACAAAGCTAGATCAAAAAAAGAAATTATATATATATATAACCCAGAGAAGTTGGACTATTAAATAAAATAATAGAATATGGATTATTTTCTTTAGGAAATTATTTGTTTTTATTATTGCTTTGTGTTCCATTGCATCATTCATTTTTTAATCACAGTGCTTGGACTTTATGACTTGGACTTCTTGTATTTCTTAATGGTTTACAGACTAGCTAAGTCATGTTTGATGTCTGAAGTTTGTTCTTTTGTTTTGCACTACATCTACTGTAATTAAGTAATGCTAGCTTATAGCCCATGACTTAACACTGTGCACTTCACAAACTTGTCTCATGATGCATCATGTTAGTAATCTCAGATGGATGGCTGCCATTACTGTTTTTAGATATACAATGTGCTTTTGTCTAATTTTATAAATGGCATGTCATACAGTGTCAGAAACCACATAAGCAAGGCTATTAAGATAATGGTAGCCTACAGGATTTTTATTTTTAACAACCTATGCTTGCGGTTGGCGAACACCCCGCCCAGGATGAGTCCCTACCATGCGTCTGTAGACATCAGTATAGTCTCCAGCTCCCCCGACCCTAGTAAGGATTAAGTGGGTAGAGAAAATGAATGAACGAATGAATGTAAAACCTATAAGTATTGGGGAATTGCATGTTTTTCGGGGTTTGGGCTTGGCTTGGCTTCAGCAAATCAAGACATTTTGGGTGACGCAGTGCTTCCACCTTTGTGGACACATTTTGGGCAGGACCCTTTAGCCCACACAGAGCCCTGACCTCACCTCAGCCCAACCCCTTTGGGACTTCTCTTCCAATCTCAGTGCCTAATCTCTTCAACTCTACAGAGCTCTACAGAACAGAAACACTCAAAAATCTTGTGTCATAGCTGCAATGGGGGGACTAACCCCATATTAAAATCTATATATTTTGAATGCAAATCCATTACAACTTAATACTTGGTGGTGTAATGGACAGGCGTCCCAGTACTTTTGTCCTTGTAATATATTTTTTTCATGGCTGTTGGAATTTCTTTTAGTAAATAATGTATGGTACACTTTGTTCCATCCATGCTTCCCCTGTTTTTACGCTGCTATCTGCAGTTTCCAGGAATGTGAAACTTGTCTGCAGCCTCCTTTGTCTGAGAAATGCTGGCTGGAAAACCGGCCAATAAATTTGCTGTCCAGTGTAAGATGGTAAGATCTTAAGAGGTCTGTGTCTTTCTATTTGTTCTCACAGTGCACTCTGATCCAGGCTAGCTGGGCCAGATGACGCAAGCAGAGTGTCACATAGACAGAGCTGTGCTGAGGATTCCTGCAAGAGGTAAATAAAACGACGCACGCACAACCCCTTTTCCCTTAAGCACGCTTACCCAATCGTGCACATGCACACGTAGGGCAAAAATGTGAAAAACAGGCCTAGCTGGGTGCGTTTTCCTTTTGATTTCACAGAGCTAAAGCAACAGGAAGAAAGGCCAGTTTATTAGCTTCATCCGCCTACAGTCATTTTCCATTATATCAAATACACCTTACAGACCATCTGTTGTATAATATGCACAGCCATCCTAGGCAGTCCGTGGGTAGACAGGGATGACCAGGGCGCTACTGCTGGGGAGAGGCACTATTCTTAGCACAGTATTGAAGGCAGGATGCTATGAGATTATCAGGTATAGCAGACTTGCTCCTGTTTTTACATGCCCGAGTGTGTTGCTGCAGAATTGAGAATAGACCATCTTGGGCCTGTGGACAAAACACAAAAAAAATTATGCTGGGAATGATGTGCTAACTGTTCACATACAAGATTGAGCCAAGTGAGTTCATCTAGTAAGGCGGACAGTAGATGTATTGTTAAATATTTCACTTTCTGCGTTACAGCATGTCAGATGCATACAAACACACTAATGACATTCAGTGACAGAGTGTGTGACGGCTTTTGCTTGTAGCGCGTGCCTGGTCATTGTCTGACTAATCGTACTGAACACACAATAGCAGCTTTGTCAGGCTTGAAAACATTAGTTCTCTTCCCTGCAAAATGAGTGGGCTCTGGCAGTTGGGCCCATTTGCGTCTGTTGCACTCCTCCTCTCAGCTTCGTTCTCTCACCCTCTCCCCTCGCTGTAGTAGAAACGTTCTTTGCGTCATTTGCACACTCTTGCTATTGTATTTTCCCAACGCTGATCATTTCCAGCCGTGAAGTAGCTGCATTCGGGGGTACAGCTAAAACCCAGAGCAGGATTCTCTAAAGAGGCTAATGAAAATGTTGATGACTAGCAGCTGCTGTGCCCCTTAGCCTGCCTGCTGCTGTGATCTTCTCCAGCTTCTGTTCTGTTCTGCAGTCTCTCTCCAGGTTTTATGTATTTTTCCTGTCACTTCAGAGACAATGAGCAGAACTAACTATGATGCTTCTTTATCTTGCTACCAGGCCTTTTATCTATTTACAATACTCACTTAATATCAAATGCAGTTAAAAAACAATAACAAGTATTTTAAATGTATGGCAGCTAGTAAGAAGCATGCAAATTGCATGCATAAATCATGTGAATTTATTTAAAATGTTTATTCTTGTGGTTTTCAGCATTGTATAGTAAACTGCTGTCTATAAAAGTGAAAGAATGGACATCATTCAGTATACAAGATGGCTACTTCTACCCAGATAGCACCCATATATGGCACAAACATTTGTCTGGTATTTATGTTCACCTGCTTCTAGATTGCCATTTAATGGTATATGACCTGCAAGTGACATATTTAATGGTATTTAATGGTATATAGCTCCCGTGTGATGGTGGTGTAGAGGTTACCGCTGTCACCCCAGAGTAAGAAGGTTTGATTCCCAGCTGGGGAGGCTGAGAACCTTCCTGTGTGGATTTTGCATGTTTCTGCTGGGAGTTCTGGTTCCCTCCATATTCTTTAGTTGAACTGGAGACGCTAAATTGGCCCTAGATGTGAGTGTGTCTGTGTGTCTGTCCTGTGTGTCCTCTTAAGAGTTCTGGGAAAGACTCCAGCACCACCTGCGACCAAAGTTAGGATAAGTGGAGTGTTTAATTAAAGGTTTGGGCTAAAGTAATGTTGCTACTTTTAGGTGTGCTTGTTTAAAAGTGTGTGATAAGGTACGCTAGCAGTTTTCGCAGCATAAAAAAAAAAAAATTCATTACTTAGCTACTTTTTAAACTTCAGTGCAAAACAATAGAAGCAAATTTCTGTCTTGGGTATAAGATTGACCACATTTAGGGTGAGACATTTAATGTGATCAGATCTTTTCCAGAAAGGCTGTTTGTTGACTGTTATTGTTCTTTTCCAAACCAGGGTTGTGTTGCAATGTATGAGATGCTATTGATCTGCAGTTTCCTTATGAATCATTCATTAGTGATGAGCATGGCCTAAAGCCATGTGTATAAACATGCATGCTCTGTAATTGTTTATATGGTATGCATCATGTTCGAGAACAGAGTCAGAGTGTTCTAGTCTGTACTCTAATCCTTTGCCCTACTTCCCATGAAAGAGCTGGAGTTTGTCATGTGGCTAGAAAGAAACTACAAGTTGCTTAATAATTACATGTTACAAATATGTTTTGTATCTAATGACTGGATGGGAGCATCATAAATCTGTATGATAAACACTGACTTCTGCAGAGCACATATATAAATATATATGTTACCCCTGCAGGTCAGTAACATTGACCAGCAGTCATGTGATGTGTTGTTTTCTGCATCCCTGGAGACACATGTGGACGTCATAGGAGTTGCCTCTGGCGCAGGAGATAAGTGGTGGCCTTATATCCTCTGGCATGCGTGTTGGGAGAGCGCTAGAATGGGCTGGATCTCAGTCCAAATGTTAACAACAGGCTGGGGAAAAAAGTGACAGTGGGCCAACTGTTAACAAGAAACATTTTATGACACCTCCTGCTTTACATAACTGATGTCTGTCTTTATTTCACCTGGTGATGTATCATAAACTGTTTGTGATATTTCATTTGGTGAAATGTGATAAAATGTTTAATTCCTAAGACATCCATATGATTAATTTATAAAGAAAGTGGTAGGATAGTCTCCTTTCTTTCTTTTATATTTCTGCCCCATTGCCATCCATCCGTGGGATTCTTTCCTCCAGACTGAGCCAGCCTCACTCCGAATAAACTACAGCGCAGCCTTGGTAGGCAGAAAAACGGTGGAAAACTTGCACATGTGTATTGTACCTCTGAACGTACCCCCCAAGGAGCACATATGTAGGTTTTATAAACTAGTGCTGAAGAATGCCTGCAGAGTTCAGGGGCTTATCTTGTTCAGAAAGTTCTAACACTGGAAAAAGTGAGTTATTTTCATCTTTAAACACATACGTGAACTTTGCTCTGGAAAGCATGTTATTAATCAGGACAGCACATTTGAAACTATTGGAAACTATTGGGAAGTATTGTTCTGCTGTACTGACAATGATCATTTTAAATTGCTAACAAAGAGTCGGAAATTGTAGTAGGCGGTGTATGGAACAACATGTCCCTAACGTGACCTCACCATGTATCTTTCTTGTACAGATCTCCATACACGACCCTTTAGTCTAAAATAACCACAATAAGCACATGCATATCTGTGCACGGGCTGATATTTGGATCCACAAAACAGAAGGGTGGGCCTGGAAAATCTCATTTCGTCCATCATTTTCCCCCCACAAAGGGATTGACGCCTCCTCCACAAAGGAAACCCCTTCCACGCCTGTTGAGTGGTAACAAATTGTTCCAGTGGTTTTTTTTTCCTAAAATGACATGTGCTGGCACAGTTTTAAGCAGAACAAACAAGTACCATGTTCTCTGCCCTCAAGGGAGCCGCACCTGGAAACTGAGCTCTTGCCGCTGGTATGTTTTGATTCTCTACATGCCAGACAAATGTGCAAATGTACAGCATGTGATCACTCTGTGTTCTAAAGCTGAAGAACTATAAATACATTCAAGACATTTAGCCAGTGTGGCCAGAGCTATAGATTTGACATTGTGACACACTTTGATGCGACTGATTTAGGCACACAGTGTGCAGGGTGATAACTGTTGTGTTTAAGCTATTATTTGTTTGCCATATTAGCTTCATAGTTCCAGTACCAATAAAGGTTTTAATGGGATCCAAAAAAGCAAATTATTGGCGTCAAAATATCCCATGCTGGTCTTTTTCCCACCCACATTACTTTCAAGGC
>JBBMFX010000035.1:12995269-13018319 GCA_037832545.1 Rhabdalestes septentrionalis | reverse complement strand
CATAGCAGTACCCTACATATTCTGTAGCATTGTCTATACATTGTACTGCATTAGCCTAGACGTTCTACAGCATTAGCCCATGCCTTGTACTGCACTAATCCATTCATTGCCCATAGCATTAGCCTATGCATTGTGCTGTATCCACTCATACATTTTACAACATTTGCAAATGTATTTTGCAGCATTGGTCTGTGCACTCGATAGCATTCTGCACACACATGGCTATGCATTCATCAACACTAACAGAGTAGGCTTCCTATATGGATTCTTGCTGTGCAGATAACGTGATTTGCACGTTAATCTGCACTAGGTGCACATAGTGTACTTGGAAGCATAGAAAGGGCAGGCTGTCCTTTTCCCATGGCCTCTGTGTACACAAACCTTTTACATAGTCTCGTGGGGCCTTCAGACCCTGGAGCATTCCTTCCAAATGGGAAGCCTATTATCTATATACAGCAATTACAGAAGAGTGCACAGTGTTCACCAGTGATAATTAAGGTAGAAAGGCCTGTGTTGACCTCTAATCTTTTTAAATGTGGAGATATATCTTATACTACTCTTAGGTCTGCAGGAATTATGTATTTGTATTGCATAGGCTGCAGACCAGGAGTGTGGATAGCTGGACTTTAGTCTGCAGTATTGTATTATTACCATGTCTGTCAATCTCCATTACTGTTGCAGCCGCTCAGTTCATTCTCCTCTCACATGCCACAGTTATTTATACGTCCTTGAATCTCAAGGCCATTTGAAGCAGAGTCATTTACCATGAAAGAAGAATAGCATGGTTTCTTACTTGGTTTGAATGTGTGGTTAAAATAAGCTCATTCACACTCTCACATCTCATCGGTACAGTAAAATCTGTTTTTAATTAACCGCCCACTGAATTTTTCTTTGGGTAATAAGAAGTGGTTATGCTTAGGCATCTCTCCAAAATTAGGCTTTATTTTTAAGAGTACAAAATGTATACATGTCATTAAGTTATAAATGTAAAAATGAATAATGATGCACTGCTTTGAAATTATGATCAAACATAACAAAAGCTGAGTCTTTGTTTTTGCTGACTACATTTTGTTATGTGACTACATTTGTGCTTCAGTGCATTTTAAGATATTTTTTAAAAAAATCATTGTACACTCCAGTGTGAAAATCTACTCTGAAGAACTGTTCGGTAATCTGTGAAAGGTCGTAGAGAGCAAGCAAGCATATGATCATGGGTAAGATGTGAAAATGGAGATGAGGTGGCATGCTTGATCCCAATAAAGGCTGGTGTTACATCTGTTCCCAGCTCTCAAGGCCAAAGGTCTGTTCATGTGAGAGAACATGATGACTGAGAAAGTAAGAGCTGATCATAAATTTAGTCGATCTGCTATTTGTTGTATAACCGAACACACTGGAATAAAGTCAACCAAGAAAGGATTTAATGATACTATTACCGTTAGCATTATATGTGCAGGTAATAAACTCTGTTTATGCTCTTAAACAAAAATATGTGGCATAATTAAAAATGCTCTGCATAATTATGTTCACACTGTTCATTGAGTGTTTATTGACAACCGATACAACAGTAAAAAATAAATGTCTGCAAAAGAAACAGTTCTATAACTTCCTAAGCTGCAAGGCTTTGCATGTGGACCCACACAGATTCCTTACTCTCATAATTAAAATACAAAACACTTTCTTTATAGTGGTTACTAAATAACTAGTGGCTTATTCAGGAAAAAAACATTGATGTGACAAACAATTAAATGAGAAATTCATTATACAAAGTGTTTGACAGCTTTTTCCACACCATTAAAATTAAGTGTGAAACACTGGCTTTGAACCAATAGAGCCAGAGGGCACAATGACATTTCATTTGAACAAGACCCAGAGCTCGTATTAGCTTACCCTACAGCACCTGCCAAGTGTTTTGCTGACATGATCATGGGGTCAGTGTGGCTGAATACAGGATCCAGGTTAGTACACACGACCTCATGAACAGTTTCCAGTATGTAACGCCTGAACAGAATGTATTGAGTGAGCTCATACTCCAAAACAGTAGGAGAAGAATGCATGCTGTAGCATTCCTGTCCGTTCAGTCACTGCATTTCAGACATCACTCCTGCATTGCTCATTGAGGACCACTCCTTCCTGACCAAGCCTCCATCTCCCTACTGTAGCCAGAAATCCTGGAAAGCCTTCTTTGTCTTGTTTAAAGACACAGCATTCTTGTTTCGCAAATATGACAACAACGATTTATTAAATTCCTTCTTCTGGACTGCTACATTCTTCCCAGCAACATATGCAGAATCTAGTTGCATCATTCAATTACTATGACACGTGATCTAAAATGTCTTCAGCAGAATAAAGTGATACTGAAAACTATACACTGTTGTTTTCAGGCCAAAATCTTTGACCTTTTTCAAATTATGCACAAAAGAATAAAGGAAGAACAATGAATGAATTAATTAATTAATTAATTAAACAACTTTTTAACACAATATTAACAATCATTTACACCGTATAAATTCTATATCTTTGTGAACTTTTAATGTCCAATGTTTATTGGGTTTTTTTATTTTGTCCTATGAGAACAATACCTGGCTTGTGACTGATGCATTGGTAAATAAAGTATTTTCTTATTCTGTTGGATTCTACTGTTTTTATGGCATTTAAAATAACTAGGACATTTAAATGAAAAAGTCTGACGGAGAAACAACATAATGCCTAAAATCAATGATCAGGAGGTGGCACATGGTTTCAGGAGTATGGGAACCCTGCAGGCTGCCCTGATGGTGCTGCCAGACACATCCATGCCTCCATCTGCCACTCTGCTGCAGAGAGACGTGCCCACAGCTGTGCAGGCGTTGGATTCAGCCATGAGGCTCTGTTCACACAGGAAGCCATTATCCAACTTATTAAATACTGGTTTGGAATACACACATCCTATATGACAGCACACATGGAACCCCATGTATGTTAAGTTTTCCTTGCAGGGTGGAGAAGAATGGAGGGGGATTAGGGTGGTGGAATGGGTGGAGAAGAGAGGAGGAGTGTTTTGTGACCAGCAGGTATCAGTAAAAGGGAAGGTGTACTAGTCGGTAATGAGACTGGCTGCATGGTTGGTAGTGAAACAGTGGCACTGAAAATATGGGAAGCAGAGCTGGAGGGGGTAGAGTTGAAAATTTTAATTAATAATTAAAAATAAATAAATTATATTTGTATACACGTGTATGTATGTTTTTCTTGCAAATAGGAGGTCCTGCAGAAAACAAATCGATTTAAATTTAAAAGGCATGTCTGTGTTTTTAACTCTGAACCCCAATTCAAAGCGAGCTTTAATCCTTGTACGTCACATGTCACGCATCACGTCTTCAGCAGCAGCGCGTGCCCACGCCGACGTCGTTGCCACAGTAACCGCGGTGCTGCTTCCCAAGCACGTGGTGCTGCCTGAACACGAGGCGCTGGGGCGCTTTACGGAGTTTTAATTCTTTTTTAGCAAATGATGTACAGTGTGAAGTTGCGAAATAATTGTTTACGACAAGCCTTTGCGCTGTAATGCCCCTTTAAAACACCGTAAATACTTATTATAGCGCTCACAGAGCTTGTTTTAGGAAAGACCGCTCTACTGGGCTTATCGGTGTGGCTTCTTTGGGATTTGCTCTGTTTGTTATGTCTGTCACGCTGGAGCCGAGTCCCACGCTGGCAGTGTGATCTGTATTCAGACAGTCAACCACGTCGTGAGGTCTCACGCGAGTCGTGACTGTTAGTAGTCTCACTTCCGGTCATGACCAGCATAATGGTAGTAACAAGACAACCCAAGGGATGTGGTTACTTTCACTGAGGCTGGAGGCTCTGCCGGATGTTTGAAAAACAAAGCTTTTGAAATGCATGCTTAAATTCTGCCAGCAAAACACAAACACATACTTATACGTATATGGAGAGAGCATGGCACATACACATACATACGCATCCGTATATATATAGAGGGGGGAAAAAATATATATAGAGATATTCACTTCTGTTTATATAATGTATTTTACAACCAGTGTTTTCACAAAGCAGCTTTACAGAATCAGGACAAGAGCACCCTAAGCTGGAAGACTCAAAGGGGAAACCATCCTCACTATATATAAACACACACACACACACATTCATGACTGGGTTACCAGGTTCTTATCAAGATTATGCAAGCCAGGAGTCACAGTGTGTGCCTGAACTCCTTGATGCTAATAGCTTATTTTAGACTGTCCTGTTCTAGCATACCATTTTCTAATTTGGCTGTGCATGACCATCCCAGGAGCTTACGCTGTTCGCAATGTCAAATACTTGTGCTTAGTTATGAAAGGTCTTGGAGAGATGTGACCCGGCATATCAGGTTCTCAACTGTGGGCTGCAGCCAACACCGGTGTTCTAGATTTATTTTCTCCAGTACATCACATCCCTGCAAGCCCTCCCTTGTTGTATCTGTGCTCAGTCAGTCATAGTGTGCAGCTGCTAGAGGTGGCAGAAAACAGCCAAAGTAGGTACAAATAGGACAAAGGGAACAGAGTTTTTCCTGAGAATTTCTCATATATAATAGCCTATTATTACATTTTCCTCAGAAACTCCATTTGAGGGACTCTATAACTTTGCTTTATTCTTTCCTGCCTTTGTGCCCGAGGGTTGCAGGGGCTCAGAGAAAAAAGTGAATCCCTCCTTGCTGGATGAAAAGAAGACAATGACAGATGGAGAAGTGAGAACTTTTCAAGCAGAATAACCTTGGCCACTTTTCATAGTTCCACATTTTTCATAGCTCTATTCTTCCCTCTCTCCCTCCTGGCTCTGTCCGCTTCATTGTCATGCTGGTCAATGCTGGACTCTCCTCATGAAGCTGATTCCCAAGTCTCACCGCTGTTATCAGGCCAGTGCCTGGACAATACCCCTTTGTCACTGCAGCCATGGTCACTTCCGGCCACAGTCCCGTTATGTAGCCTCTCTATAGCATAATGCCACTGATGAATGGCTTCCAAGGGAGTGATCAAAATGCATACTGTAAATGTTAGTTTTTAAAATGTCTGTGTCAGCAGAACAGACAATGGACAAATAATGGACGAGTGTTTGCCCCCATGTGAAACTCATTATTAAGCAACTAGTGCTAACTTTGGAGGACTAATCTGTTGCAGGAGCATCCAGTCTTATCTGCAAATGGCTGGAATGGCTGCAGGTTCTCATTCCAAACAAGCAAACCTGAATCTAGTTGTTTAATTAATTGATCTTGATCTTCTAATAGCTGATCACATGCCTACACACAGGTTCCTCTCCTGAGCCAAACATTAACATGTGCATGCATGCTGCTCACATTCACTTAAACTGCACCATGCTGTGATAGATAGGTGGGCCTTAATGTTGAAGAGGTTGAGAACCATTGGTCTAACCCACAGAATATAATTCATATTTATTTCTCCCAGTTCTGCTCATACTGTCCTGGACCGATGTGCGCCAGCATGCTATGCATTAACAATTGAATGCAAGTTAAGACACATGTACCTGAACTGCAGACAGGTTTGTATCTTGGGCATGTCGTGTTGTAATAGTGCTGTCAGCTTCTGTCTTTGATCTTGGACACTGTTCTGGAGTAAAGGTCACTCCTTCAACGAAGTTCTCTTCTAGGAACTGGGGCCCCAATTACTCGCTGCTTGATCTGGCATGATACCATCTGCCTGTAAAGAGCATGAGCACTGAATGAGGGAGTGTTCACTGGTGGTTCATCTTTGGCAGCATTTTTTACAGGCTCATGTTAATCAGTGCAGAGATTCGTCCACGCACATTTTCAGAAAGGGTCAGAATGTTCTCCGAGAGCTTTCTAATGGTTCTCTGAGCCACATTCTGTCAGGCTGAGATGTAGCCACACCATTGCATTGAACAGAAGCCAGCAGTTCACAGAAAAGATATTACTGATGGCATGTTTTCTGCGGTTTATCGTAGCTTCATAGTTCCAAAGATCCCTTAAGTGACCTATGCAGGCACATGATGCATGACTCCTGAAAAAAAAAAACAGTTGTGCATTTTGTCAGACTCATAATTAAGATCAAAGTCACCTGTGTCTATAATTTAAATAATAAATCTGGTTGACTTAAAAGGGCTGTTATACATTTTCATTTCCTGTTCTTTTGAATTGCCATTTTCTTTCTTTGGAAATGAAGGATTGCTAGTATGTGTTCCTCGGAAAGTCGGTTTGACTTGCTGATGTTTGGATAACCCTACTTTGCACTCTTTCTGAGACTGATGTATCTAAAAAGAGGGAGGCCACCCCTGCTTTAGGCAGTGGGAAATTTCAACCAATTTCTCAGGACCTCTTGCATATCCACACTCCTGTTTCTTTGCTCAGCCTCTTCTGTAAGGGGTGGGATGGGGGGTCAACCATCAGTTGGTGAGGGGTGGGAAAAGAGAGGGAGGACAATTGTTCCCACACCTTTAGGACATTGTGAGAGAATAACTGGAAGTGACAGAGAAAAGGAGTGTGGGAGAAAGACCTTAGGGGCATAACTTTGCACAAACACAGTGAGACCTTGGTAGAATCTGCGCCAAGCTAAGCTCAGAACTAGTCTAGCAGTAAACCTTGGTAATACAAATAATCTATGGACTGTTAAATCTGCTGTGCAATCCCTGAAAGACCCGTGATGCCAAAACACTTGCACTTGTTGACACATCTGATACCTCGAAAGCTGCGCTCGCATGTTTGTCAGCATTTGCTGACCAACTCATTTACAGTCTGTCCGTAAAAGCAAGTCTCTTTCACAGTCTGCCTGAACTGTTTGCCCAAGGCGACGCTAATGACAGTCAATTGCCCTGAATGTGGGCCTTGAGCTGCTGTCTGTGTTAAAGCATGTATTTAAGTGTTGCTCTCCACAGCCGTGGGTGGAACTCGGCGGCAGATTATTCAGCCCTTCACAGCTTTAGGAAATCCCTCCCTCCTATTTTTAGCGTGTGGCCCTGGTGAAAAGCGTTTGGAAGGAAGCTCGATGTTCACAGTGCATTTTTAAAAACAGCACTGTGACACAATCATAAGGCAAGCAATACTGTCAGTGACAAATAAAGCATTGGCAGTAAATACTTTATGACCTTAAAAGGAATTCTTTGGCAAAAAAAGGATACATTTGCACATCCCAGATGTAAGCTATTAGCAGGACTTTTAAAGTTGCACATTAAAGTAAAGTGGACCTTAATAATCAGGTGTGAACAGCTCCACTGTTTGAACAATGTGAATTTTTTTCTCTGCATTCTACCCATTCACCCAAGTACCTCAGTGTTGTCACAAGCAGTCCTGACATTCGAACCCACAACCTTCTGATTGCAGAGGCAACTCTCTAACCACCAGTCCCGTTAAATTTTAGATGGAAACTTTAGCATAGTAGTGTTCAAACTGCATGTGTCACCTGCTTGCCGTTGAGTAATTTGAAACCTGTGTATCTTCCCAAGCTACAAAACTGTGTTTTCTGTAAAAAAAACATTCTGTAAAAAAAAATAACACTTAGCCTTCCAGATGTCTGCTGCTACTGTTTTTAGCAATACTGTGTACTTTGGTCCAATTTTTATTAATCTCTTAGAGATTTTATAACAGCAAGGTTAAAGGCACATGTGCGATGATTCATGCATATGACATACAAACTGTTAATTGGGGAGCGATAAGCTTCTATTACTTGTTAGCTAAATTAGTACTGATGTTTGTACATGTCCAGGCTGATCGACTGCTTTTGTGCTGTGGGAAAAACTGTGTAAATGTGATTTTTGGATGAAGCTTTGCTTTAAGCTTTACCTGGAATTAGGCTAAATGCCTAGCATTGTGTCCCAGACTGCCCTCACCTTGGTGGTCAGTGCCCTGCTCCAGACTGCTTTCCCACATGCTCCCAGCTAGACCTCTGAGGGCTAAGAGGATGATTTATTTGAACTGAACTAGGAGGAACTGCTGACAGCTCTGGGAAACCTTCCTTAAGAGTTCCTTTCCAGTACCCTGCTGCAACAGCTGGAGGAGCATGTGTTTGTGTGAGTGTGTGTGTGTGTGTGTGTGTGTGTCAGAGAGAGAGAGAGAGAGTGTGTGAGTGAAGTGGAGTGGAGAAGGAAGAAGGGGAGTCTTGGGTGTGTCTCCTTCAACAGATGACATGTGCAATGGGAAAGCGAGAGACTCGGAGTTCACTGCTTGTCGTTCGCACGGTATAAAAAATGCTGCTCTATAATTCAAGCACAACCACAGCAAAAAAGGCCCAATTCACATGCCTAAACATTGCTTATTGATTTGTATATGTAGTAAGGGAACAACTGGGAGTGTTGTCTTTGGATTCCCAGACACCTTTCACATAATGCATGCTCCACGTTCCCACCGTGGTCCATGCTAATTTCACACAAACAGGGTTGTCATGCACAAGACTTTACTTCAGAACTTTTACAGTTTTACAGCTTCATTCCCATATATAAATACAGTATAAGGCTTTTGTAGTCAGTCTACCGAGACATGTTTATTGTCTGGAGACTGCTAGCTCACTGAAGCTAAAAGGCTAATGTAGCTCCAAAGTATGTTGCTTGCATGTTATTTATCACTGTGCAAACCACCTGCCTAAATCATCATTTAGAAAATGTTTATTTTTTACATTATTTTTACATTTAAACACTTGCAGTCAGATGTTGTCTGTAATTGTTCATTTGCATAGATGACTGTCTGTCATAAGGTCCGTAGAAGGTCTGCAAAATGGGTTTAAACTGCTTAACTTAATTTGACAGCATCCTAACTGTTACTTGAAACTCATGAACATGAATACACAGATGATAATAAAAAAGATAATTTTAAAAAAGTCTATTAGAGTTTGCTTAGCAATCAGACACAATCAGAAGCAAGTGTGTGGTTTGGGTTATGATACCAGGCTGTGATAAACTAGCAGCGATGGTCTAACATCTCTTTATGTTTAGAGGGTCTGTAGACCATCAGGTTAAACTAACTTTAGATTTTAAGGAAAAAAAGCTCTAAAGATGCCCTACAAAAGACCATGTTACACCACCATTGTTTATAATGAGCTTATATCATTACCAAAACCACACACTTGCTTCCGACTGTCTGTAGGTCGGAGGGTCATGAATGGGTAACCAGCTCAGGGTCTTCAGCCTCGCTGGGCACCAGTTAACGCGTGGTGTGAGAGAGCGAATGAAAGAGAGTTTGTTTATGGAGGGGAGTCTTGAAGAGGTCAAAACAAAGAAAACACCCTCATCCTGTCCTGGTCCACTGACTTGCCCTGCCCCCCACATTCATCCTAATGACATTTTCATCTAGAGGTCAAAACTCTGTCTGGATCACTGTCCACCCAGCCGACTGACAGCAGTACAGCATGACCAGCACAAACCCCAGTGATGTGATACCTGACCATACAGAGGCTAAGAGTAATGGTTTAATAATAATTGATGCTGTTTAGCCAACAATAACATAGACCTTAAAACTAGGAACTTTAGATAACTTTTTCAATTTAAAAAATGCTGACATTTTGAAATTGTTATTCATAAATTCTTCATAATACCTGATTATTTATTTGTAATATTGTATTATAATAAGGTATTCAAGATTTGATCTTTTTCATGAGGCCTTCTTAGGTTTATTGTGGAATCATCCACAGCTCTGTAACTCCTTCTGTTCATGCAATGCAGATTCACATTGTTTAACAGGTCTCTTTCTTTAGCCTTGGATTTTAAGAATTATTTTAACATTTGAACATAGTTTCAGTTTACTTCAATAATGATTTGAATTAACATATGTGATTTTTATTCATTCTGAAAATATCTGAGGAATCCATTTCAATCTGCAAAATGGGTTTAAACTTCTTAATTTAATTTTACAGCTTCCTAACAGTTATTTGAAACCTGTGGATTTGAAGAATTCATAGATCATAATAGAATCATTGACACGTCTCTGAAATGAAACTGGTCTTATAGAATTATAACCTGCTTACTGTTGAATTAAAACTGATATAATACATAAAAAAGCTTTAGCCTATAATGGAATGGCTGTGGATTTAAGGGCATTTACAAGAAAACAACATTTTTTGGAAGTGGCATATAGTAATCTAGCAAGTAGCATATAGTGAGAGTTCTGAAAAACGAGGGGACATCCCCACGACAGTGATTCATTGTGAAGAGGATTTACGCTCTGCTCTGCTACACATTTTGCAGAAACACGGTGACTCAGAGAATTCAAGGTTGCAAAAGTTGTTTACAAGGGGATTGTTAGTCATAGTGTGTCTAGAAAACCTGTAAAATTATTTTCTTGCTCACAATTTGCCGCTGTTTGCACATTAGCCAAGGTAACTTGGGGCTCTCGATTCCGGTCATCTACAGATTGCATTTTTCATCGTTTTTGTGGGATGACTGGACAGTTTAATCAAAAGAGGCCCACAATTTGAAACTCCTCAGGCATACTTCCTCATGTTTTTTTGTTTTTTTTAACAAGACAATATGTTATACGTTTTAGGCCCTCTTTAGGGGTTTGGAGTGAGATTTAGCCTCCAGCCGTATGGATCACACTTCAGTGAGTTTCCGTGTGACGTGCCCAAGAACAGGATTTGTTCCAGCCTCAAGCCAACAGCGGGGGAGAGCAGTCCAGTGCTTTGTCTTTTGTATGTTGTGGGGTCCCTCAGTAAGGCAGGTGGAAAGGTTGAGAAAAGGCCTGACCCCTCACATTACATGACCTGCCCTGACTTTTTGCTG
This sequence comes from Rhabdalestes septentrionalis, assembly GCA_037832545.1. Lineage (NCBI taxonomy): Eukaryota > Metazoa > Chordata > Actinopteri > Characiformes > Alestidae > Rhabdalestes > Rhabdalestes septentrionalis. Next base: position 13,007,615 of record JBBMFX010000035.1, on the reverse strand, counting down.
ACTGCACACCTGTCCATGAGCCATCAGAGTGTTTTTTCTCTTTCCTCTGCAGTTTCTATGGAGTTCTTTCTCCATGAGTCTGCAGAAGGTGTGTTTAATAATTGTCCCTAGGGATGAAGATTTGAGTCTAAAGATCAATACACAAATATGCAGAAAGTCCTCACTGTTGTAAGGAGTGAATATCTGGCCAATGGCATTCTTCTGACTCATTATTAGTGTCTTTGTATTGCATAGACTGTCGGCATACCTGAATCTACAAAAGTTTTCTGTGTGTGGGAGTGTGACAGCCCCACCAAAGCACACCTTGGGTTTCTAGACGTAAAAAACTACGCCTGAATACTTTTGATCCTATTTGTATGCGTGTGCTACTTCCTGGTGTATGGGCTAGCTTGAAAGCTCTTTGTGTAAAAATGTCCAATCAGGTGTTGGTTGTATCTAGATAAAGCAACAAGGCCAGCTAAGCGCTCCTACAGCACACGTGCAATAAGCTTGTGTCAAAATATTGACTTAGCCTACACTCTTTTATTACCTTGTTGGTTTAAACAAGAGGCGAGGCTGCACGTGACCATCAAAAGAACCGACCGAGTGGAATTATGATTCATGTGTCCAGCGGTATCCGAATCATCTATCTAACAATTTCTTAGAAACCTCATGTGTACACTGGGAGCGAAGATAGACAATTCTAAAAACAACCTTCTGCTCCAGTAAAATGCAAATGATCAAGTGTTCCATGCCGGGTTTCTTGGGGAGTTTTTAAGACTGTTGACAAGCCGCTCTAATGTGGCTTTTCAAATAGCTGACGGGATTGGGACTCACACATAACAGGTCCAGAGCTTCAATGAAAAGAGAAACTTGGGGAAAATCTTTTCTAGATACACTCATACACTGCAAGCTTAATAGTGTTCAGAATTAAAGATCAATGGCAGCTGCATTTGATGCCCTGAATGATTCACTCAAAAGGACTTCATGGAAGTAACAGCAAAACTTGAAAGGACTTCTTTTGTTCTTGCACAAACTCAATGCATGTAAACAGAAAAAAAAATCCAGTCTGCAGACCAGCCAAGAGAGGTGGATCAGACGGTGTCCTCAGATTGCACGCGATAAGCGGCAGAGTTCCTCCAGGGACCTGTGCGTCAGGTAATTTTATCGACAGCAGAATCCCAGACGCAATGCATTGTGGATTACTCACTCTTATTTGATGGCTGATTTATGTGTTGATAACTTTGCAAGTCACGCAAGTGTTTCAAACTCATATGATGTTGATTAGTTTCTTACAGCGCCTCCAAAGAAGCCGTCACCTCTTTTTAAAAAGTGCAATTTACGTAATTTATCATTTGTTTTTCATCGGGATCCCTCTGGTCATGTTGCAATTTTTTCACAGAGGGGGTTATCATTACTGAGAAAGCCTTCCTTTGAGACGGAGCCCTTTAAAGGGTGTTTAGATGGTGGAGAATAAAGGAGACCACAGGATAGCTCATCCTTATCATTCACACTCATAAGAGAGCTTTCACTGTATGACTAAAGTTGAGGTTTTCTTTGGACCCTCAAGATGTCAAGCATGCTAACCTAACATGTTTCCAGTCAAGGGCTCTTTCAAAGTGCCTCCATTTCTGCTGCTGATTCTTTTGAATGGCTCATTCTTCAAGGGCTTCTTTACTTCTGGACAGTGTTCATAACTCAGCCCAACAACCAAGATGAGCCTTTCATGAAAACCGACATAAACCTATAAAGACATATTCCAACAAGCATCCATTCTCTTAACATTTCCTGTGGTGAAATGATGTCCAAACAGACAAAAGCAGCCTTCAGGACAAATGACCTTGGAATGTTTTTTGGAATAAATCTTAATAAAGGTTCATGTAGGACAAGAGTTGTCATGAAAGGCTTCCAAAGATCACCCATAAAATTAAAACCACCTGCCTACCAATGTGTAGGTCCCCCCTGAGCCTCCAAATCAGATCTGCTCAGCATATCATAGAAGTCGCTGTAATATGGGGCCTTTCTGTATCGGGCTAGCCTGTCCAGTACATCCCACAGATTGTGGACTGGTTTTAAATCTGGGGACACCGAGATCTTGGCCTTTCCTAAATGCTTCAGAGCAATAATTAACCATTTTTGCATTGTGGTAAGGGGCATTATACTGTTAAAAGAGGTCACTGCTATCAGGGAATACTTTTGTCATGAACGAGTACAATCTCTGCTGCAATGTTTAGGTAGATGTTATGTGTTCAAGCAACATCCACATGAATTACACATGAATTACACATGAATTACACATGAATTACACATGAATTACACATGAATTACACTTGAATTACACGACCCGAGGTTTCCGAGAAGAGCCTCCGGCTGCCTCTGCCAGTTTGCCTTATGTCCCATAGTGCCTTCCTGCTACCCCTGGTAAACATATATTATTCGTGCATGCCAATGTCCCTGACTCACCAGTACTAACCACTGCACAACACCCCAGAGGACTTGCCGTTTTGGAGATACTCAGAACAAGTCCTCAGGCCATCCCAATTTGGCCCTTATCAAAGTCCCTCACATCCTCATGCTGGTTCATTTTCCTGCTTCCAACGCATCAAGTTCAAGAACTTACTGAATACTTTCTGCCTAATATATCCCACCTCTTGACAGGTGCCATTATGAGATGATAATCTATGTCATTTGCTTTACTAATCAGATATTTTAATGTTGTGGCTGATTTGTGTATGGAGGTGTCAAGCAGCATTGCTAATACTGCCCATCCATAAAGTGCTACAAAAATATTTTCAGTTTGTACAGAAGATTGCATGGCAAGAACAAGCTCTTCTTCTGCTTCTCATAAATTCTGCTTCAAGGCAATCAGCTGGAGTGGCATTAGTCTCCACTACTGGCAAAAGATTGCCACCACCTAGAGCAGGAAGAGAGCAGAATGTGCTCTATCTGCACTGGGGTTTAACCTGTGGTTAAAAGCTCTAACACCAGCACATTCACAAAACGAACTGAGGTGTTCTCATAAAATCTGCGTTTGGGAATTTGTTGACTCGAGTTTTTAAAACTCTGATAAAGAAGGGGAACTCATGTATGATGCAGCAAAATAAACCCTTTAGGGCTCAGTCATAAGCAGTGGGATTTCACTTCTTCTGTGAGTGCTTTTGAAGTTTTCAAATGATTCACTGCATTTCATATCTTCTCTGAAATGAGTGCGAGGATTGTAGGTCAGCACTAAAATGTGTGCATGAGGGAATATTTGCCTCACTTTATGTCGGAAGAGACGTGAGTTGCCAATCTATTCTCAGCAATAGCAATCACTTTAGTGTTATTGCCTTGATGAAAATAGCTCTAATTAAACATGATTCACCCATCAGTTGGGCATTGCATAAGATGGTCCCTGTGTTTGTGGGAGGTCATGAGACAGTTTTGAGCCGCTATGATGCGGACTTGTGTGATTCAGCTCTCCCTGATGGGATCTCCTTACATGCCGCTTTTATCCAACTGCTGCTTTGGCACCCATTGCAGCTTGTGTGGTTAATGAGAGAAGCTCTTGACGCTGAGCCATTTTTAAATGCTTTAACACTTTCCCAGCCTCCGCACATACACCAAAATGGAAATTTGCAGTAGGGGGGATTTCGGTGTTGCTTTTTTGCCCTTAGGATAAAGGAAAGATCAGATAGGGACTTTCACGAAAGAGTGAACCTTGTATTCACGGCTCTCTTAAATATAAGGGTGCCTTGATTGAACAACAGAAAGAATCTCAGTTTGATGGTCCTTTAAAAAGAACATACAGTGACTCTTCCCACATGTAGTGTAATTACAAAAACCCTTATTTGGCTCCTTTATTTTAAAGATTGAAATGCGTAAAAAGGAATGCAAGTAGAACCCAGACACTGTTCTGTTTGGGGCAAGTCTTGCTGTGGCGTGTTGGCGTGTAGTTATTAAACCGTGAGCAATCTGTCTGTGCAGGAGCTTTGAGACGGGGAGACGGTGAGGAAAAGCAGACAGGCCACCTGCATCAGTGCAAAACACACAGATTTGAGTTTAACAGAGTGGTCTGAGTCCGGTTTAGCCTGTCTAGAAAGTCTTTCCTTTTGGCCGTCTTGGCACACGCATCTGGGTTTTCCCTCTGACTCAACGCTGACTGATAAACTTTCTCTCTCTCTCACACACTCACTCTCTCTCTCTCTCTCTCTCTCTCTCTCTCTCTCAGACATAGACGGCGGGCCAGGGTGTGCCGTAAAGAGACAGGGAGGAGGTCCCAGCTCCAGCCCCTGCACATGTTTTGGCTCCCAGACTGGGAGGGGACACAGACAGGGCAGGGAAAGCCAGGGCGGTGCTACACACGCCGTCTGGCCGGGACCATGCAAAGCCATGCAAATCCATGCAAATATTTTTCTAAGGAGACCTCCTTTTAGCAGCACTTTACTGTAAGTTCTGTTTTCCCCCTCAGGAGCTGAGCGTTTCTTCTGTTAAATGAGTTTGAGTCATTGATTTCATTTTTTCTCTCTCAGGGGTTTCAAAGTCACGGGTGTGATTAGTCATTTATGTGTTGACTACACCTGAGAAAGCCGTCTTACTATTTGTCACTTTCCCCGGCACATCCTCTTTACACATACACACCCATGGGTTTATATAATGCCTTAGCGTTTTCAGATCTGACAGGTTGCTTTCACGGAGTCAGCAGCTCTGGATATGACTTTGCATGTCTGTAGATTTAACGGCCCAAATGTAACTTTCTGAATGTCTGTTTAGGGTCACAAAACACACTGGATAAAGGAACCTCTATTTTCAGTGCTTGGACCTTGGACCCATGTGCAGTTGCTCCAGAGCACCTTGTTCTACTGGAAACTCTTATATTTAGAGATTATACAAACTGTGTGTGTGACTTATGAGAGCAATGGCAGCCGAATACACAAATTAGAAGACCCCACACTGTATATGACATCAAGAAAATTATTTTCATGAGAGAGTATGCTGAAACACAAAATGAATGAATCAAGTATATAAATGCATTATTGTTTCAGCAGTAAATTATAAGAACTTTAAATACTTTTAATATGGTTAAATATTTGGGCAAAACACGGTGATCCAACTGCTGGATGGGAATGTTTTGTCCCTGATCATAATCTGCTGTGTTATGTCAATTTGATTATTGCTGGGAGATTTTCCCCTAGATAATCATCTACTGAATTTTCTTGTCTAGACCATGAGACAGTTTAAGGAACAAGAGTGTGTTTTCTGAGTTATTTCTACCCACTTTTAGAAAGGCCTCAGTGAAAAGGGGCTTTGATACTCAGGACTGTGTCCTGACTAACAAAAACTATACTGCAGAATGAGCTGACTTGAAGCAGTCTGTTGAAGGAGGACATGCTGTGCCCCAGTAAATTTCAAGAAAAAGTGCAAGAACCTTCTCAAACAGAAAGCAGGCCAGACATTGGATTTGAATTAGGTCGGTGGAAGCTAATTGCCTAGCAACTGCCAGTTGGGGGTCAGCGGAGAGTGATTTTTTTGGGGGGTGTGGGGGGTGCAAACTGGAGGGCAGCATTTGTTGAGTCAAGCCTGTCTGTCCCACCAGCTGTGACTGTGGTGGACATCTGAGGCACCCAAGCTATCGAGGCTTCCAGGTTGTTGCCACACACACACACACACACACACACACACACACACACACACACACACTTTCTCACACACAAACTCAATGCATCGCTGGCCTTTGCGCAGCAGCAGGGAGCGTCAGTGTGTGTAAAGCTTTGTAGCCCCCAGCGCTGTATAATCTGATGAAATAATCCAAGTCTACAATATGCGGTGATACATTTTTTCCCACAGGATTTCACAGTGTCACCGGCTAAAATCTGATCTAGTTTAAACCAGCGCAGGCCCAATGCAGGCAAACAGCGTACTTTGTCTTAGCTTTTCCCCAATTCTTTTTAAGCAAATAGAATGTACACTTTTTTGCATACATTTCATTTTGTGCCCAATTATTCTGTTGAACCTTAGCAGTCAAGATACATTATTACAGCTTTTCTGTTATTCAAATCACTAGTTGCATGAAGGAATTTACATTTGATTTACATTCTCCATCAAAAAGTATTTTCTCAGTTTCAGTCAAAAACATATAAAATATTTTCCCTTCGGAAAACAGCCTTTATGCAAAATAAATACACTATAAATTATAACAAATGTATCATCAGTTGCTTATTAACAGATTCTGACTTTTTGAAGAGAATTTCTCAATTAGCTGCAATGAATCACAAGGAAGAAATTTAAAAAACCAGACTGTTGTCTGTAGTCATAATGGGAAGATCAAAGGGCTTCAAATGTGGACACACTTGCTGTGGTGAATCATTTGTCCAAAAGTTATTGCAGATAAACTGTCTGTATGTACATCAAAGTACATGATGAGTCTTATGCATCCATGACAGTTGAAGTCTGTGCCACAGCGGCTGTTTTACTGCCTGCAAGCTCATGTCGGGACAAGTCGAATGACTGTGAGACCCAGCAGAGGCTCCACAATGAGGGATGTGTGTGATATCAGTTTTTCGTTCTGTTGGAAAGCAGCAGGTGTGTTTGTTGAGGGACACTGGTAAATGACAGTGAGTGGCTATGTGCTTGACAAAAAGAAGCTTACAGGATACACTTCCACCTGCTCGCCCTAAAGCCCAACGCTCCCTCTCTCCCCCCCTGTCTTTATTCTCTCCAGAATTATAGTTATTCCTCTGGTGTTTTGGTCTCTACCTATATGTTTGAAAGCTTCAGGTCACTGCTGTGTCAGTGCTTTGGAAGGGATAGTATTTAGCAGCAGTGCTCTCTGCTCAAGGCCACATAACCAGACCACACCAGCTGTTTAGGGATCATCTTGCAGAATTGGAGGCTTCAACACTGGTGTCACTTCTGCTTTCTAAGTAACGTGTAAAACTTCTCTCCTGTACCCTGAAACAAAGACTGTTCAAATCATAGACGTCTCGCTCTATTTACAGACCGAAACTATTCTTTAAACTTTTCTTAGTGCTTCTCATTTATGTGTTAATGTTACTTGACTGTGTCGTTTGTCGTTTAGCCCAAAGGCTCTGAAAGCTTTCATTCAAACACAGACTTGACCCTCGACCAGTGACAGTTAAACATGCAAATGAAAAGGCCCTCAAGTGTTTCCAAGCAGCTTCTTTAAAGGTTCACACTGCTGACAAACCATAGATACCCCCAGAAATGATCATTTCAGAGCGCCTTATTTTAGAATGATCTGACATTCTGATAAAACCAGAGTCCAACCAAAGATGTATTTTGATAAGGATAATGAAAGAGTTGCTCCCTATTCTTACCGAAACACAGGCTTTGACATTTGGATCAGTGCTGTATTTATAACTGGCTAGGCTTCTTTTGTTTGCGTGTTTTGCAGGGCGTTTCGGGAGGGTCCGCACTGCCTACAGTGTGACTGAAAGTGATGATTAAAACTTTCAGCATAAGACCGCGTCTCCCTCTGAGAAAGGCACATTTTAGCATTGCTATTGTTGTTTGGCTGCAGAGTTTTACTGGAGGTTTCCCATTTCCAGCCTCTGCTCTTTTGGCCGTGTGCGTGGGCGCACAGACACATGAAGGATGGGTTTAAAGAGTAGATGTGAGTGTGCAAGACTGCGTTCGGGATCAGACAGAGGCAGCCAGGCCTGGCCAGTTGTTGTTTAGTTCTTGCGGTCTGCTCCATCAGTGGGGTTATTACTGTTATGATGGATTTTGGTGGGAACACCCCCCTGTCCAGACGCTTTCCCCAGCCTCTGGGGTGTGTGAGTCAGAGAGGTGCTGCACATTTAAGTGTGTGTGTGTGTGTGTGTGTGTGTGTGTGTATGTGTTTTCATGTTTTCTAGACTGGTTGGCCTTTTTTACAAAGTTTTTAAACAGGGAAAAACAGGGGAAAACAAAACAGCGAAATAAGGCTTTAGGTTACTGATTTTATATCATAAAGATACTGTATAATAATTATGGGACATGCTATTATAACATAGATACTTGTAAATATTTTTGAATGGGGCATATTTTTTTATACATAGTCACACGCACATCTGATGATATGATGATACGACGTTTTGTTTGGACGGTGATTAGGATTCAGCAACATTAGGTCTGATGTCCTGACAAGGTATATAAACAAACATGAGTGTGTGTGTGTGTGTGTGTGTGTGTGTGTGTGTGTGTGTGTGTGTGTGTGTGCAGGCCCATGTGTGAGGGTGTGAGTGTTCATCTGTAAATAAGCAGATTATCACTCTCTCCAGCCAGCCAGCTACTCTTAGTTTGACCCAGTCTAGGCCAACTCTTTTGACTGCAACGTGTATGTGTTCATTTTGTCTCCTGCTTATTTTAGGCCAAACATGCAGACATAACAGGAATAGTGTGCTGTTTTTTTCCTGCCAGCAGCCTCTGGGAAGCTGCTGAGTGTGTCATGAAAGGCACAGGAGCACCCTTTGCTCTTCAAAAGTCACAGTGTCGGGCAACGCCAACGGTTTGAGGTCAATCCCATGCGTTGTCTTTCCAACTCCACAACTCCGCCCCTTCCCAATTTCCCTTTGTTGCGCAGAAAATAGGGACAGCATGTGGAGGAGATTGAGGAGGAGGAGGAGGAGGAGGAGGGTGTTGGCAGGCTGGCGAGGGAGACAGGCCTGGAGGAAAAGAGTGGGGGGACACTGAGGTTGGGACTCAGGGGTTAGTGTGTATTTTTAGGCCTGCTGAAGCGACTCAGCCATGTGGCGAGGCTGATGAGGTGTTTCAGCTCCATCTTTATTATGGTAATGACAGCACATGCATACTGGCCAGACAGAAACCAGCAAGACATGTTGTCTGAATAACTTGTTACAAAGCAAAACAAAAGTCATGCATCCATTATTTCCACAGGAATAAAATATCCTTATTTTGTCATTCAGTCTACTTATTTTTTGCAATAATTTTATCACGTTATGTATGTAAGAAGTTCAGTTCAGTGCCTACATTTTTACTGTATAGTATCATCCACCAGAAACATTGTTCTGTGCATTGCTTTTGCACATTGTGTATACATTTAAGACCTTAAGCAGCAAGGGCCTATATGTGGCCTGCCCGTCTCATGTTTCTTGCATGGTAATTTTTCAATATTATTTCTAACTACGTTCTTTAGTGTTGGTATATATAAGTACTGTATAAGAAAATACACCTTATCTTATGTGTTATGTGCTAGAAATGTTTTTCACTCTCCTGTAAATTAACTTTTTGGAAATGATGCATTAAAAATATATTGGTGAACGATTTATAAACATGATGTGCAATAAACTTTACATTAGCCACTTTGCTGTTGTTTTTTTGGCAGGAGTCTGCTCAGTCATGACAAATGAAAGGAGAGACCACTGAGCTAAATAAAGCTGACAGCACATTACACCATATTCTTGGGCTATTGTCTGAAACCAATTAACCTGACGAGCTGGTAGTTGGATTGACGGGCACAAAGGAGGTCATGATTGTGTGACTTTGGAAACTCATTTGAATGAGAGTGAATAAGATCTGGGTGAGCTCCTTTCAGAGAACAAGTGACACACGTCCCGAAGGATAAAAACAGATGTCAGGGCAGCTGGGAAGGCCGGACAGCATTACTAAAATAAAGAGGATGGGGTGTGCCTCTCTTTTTGTCAAGTTTGACTTTGGAGGGCTGGGGAGGAGGACTATCACTATCACCATAGAAACAAGTGGAAAAGAGCCTGGTGTGTTTAAGATTAGAGTAACACACGTCATGAAATCAGAGAGATATTGAGCTTCAGTTTCTGATAACTATCCAGTCTGACCATATACCATATACCCTTATACCATATTTCAGTTGGTTCAATTTAGTATTTAAACAATTTACACTACAAATAATTTCACAATGACTTAGATCTACATTAATTTTGTATCCTGTATTTTTATTTATTTTGTTATTTTTATGTGAGTTTCAACAAGTATGACAAAACTGTAAAGAATACGCTTCACAGTTTTGACTAATTTCACTGATTGTAGGCAGAAATAATGATTTTGGTCCATTTAGAAGACTTTTGGAAAAATTGCATCCATGTCTTCTCATAAATGAAAATAGATAGTGTTAAACCCAGCAGGAATACGCTTATTTTAATACTTCTCTTCTGTAAAATCATTTCTCTGTAGTGCCATAGTACATAACATCAGGCCTTTGTTCCTCATATGATATAACAATCATTTTGGGAGTTTTTAGTTGATAAGTATTATAGTGCCAAAACATTGGCCGTTAAAGGGGTTAAGATACATTTACCCCCGCGCTCTTCTAATTTCCAATTAAAGTTACGTTGGTTTTTGCATTTGGTCAAGATGAGTCCAGTTACCCTGCGAGGAAAATGCATTTCCTATTATTTTGGCATTCCATAGAACTCTGCTAGCGTGGATACCTCAACAGAATTCTGTGTTATGTCTGCAAGTCTCTCCTTGTTAATGTTAATGGTACTATTCTTTCTAGCTGTGAATCATTTACCTGCAAAGGAAATGAGAACCATTACGTTCAAGACAATAAAAGTAAAGACCTGAACAATTTATGGCTTTTGAGCTAGATGTGATAAACTGTGCTTTGACTGACGCATTTATACTTATCGTGTACTGGCCTATGTTATAAGGATGTAAACTTTGGAACCTGTCATTAAGAAACATTGAAAAATTATAGAATTTAAAACAAGTGTTTACTCTCTGTGCCTTTATGTTCCAAATCATTAAATCTATTAAAAGAACTATTAAATCTGCCTTCAGTTTAAAACCACAGGCATCATTTTTAGCAAGTGGCAGCTGAACTGCTAGGCATAACAATTTCAGACTGGGTCTGTATTCTCAGAACTAACGTGCCAATATTGGCCTTAAGCAATTAAATTGTAGTTCTTTTGTGATGCACCAAAAATATTTTATCATATGTACTATGTGAATACAGCAGCTGTCCTTTAATTTCATGAGTGAGCCAATAAAAGGCTTCATCTCTCTACTGCTAATGCTTGAAATAGAATATATTTGCATACGTTGGCATTAAGAATGAAGAATGCTTTTGCCTTTTGATTTAACTTGGCTGTTTTTGAGTTTTTTCTTTGGACAGTGACCATATATAGCTTGTAAGCAGCAACAGTAGCTTCGAATACAATAGCAGCAGCTGCCTGTTTTTCATGCATACACTGAAATACACCTGTTTACTCCTTTTAGTAAAAACTCATAATTTCATGTGCGGTTGATTGACATATTAAAATTGCATACATTTATGTGACAACACCGCTTTTTTGAATGCGTGTGCTTGTTGCAAGCAATTGAAACCCTGGGCATTTAACTTATAATTACCACAGTCCCTCTTTCTTTCTCTCTTTCTCTGTCTGTCTCTCTCTGTTCAGTTATAGTCTCAGAGTATCACCACACCCTATAAACCCCACTGTCTCTTTCTCTGACCTCCACCATCATGCTGGGTCGCCATGGTCCAACCCACCACCTCTTGATGATGGCTGGGCGTGGGGCTGGGAGAGGTTAAGAGTGGCTGCACTTGAGGTTTCCTTTCAACTTTCTGGGTTTGTCAAGTTGGTTAGCATTAGGACCCCCCCCTCCCTCCTCCATACACACACACAAATCACAAATGAAACTAGCCAGCCAGCGCTCGGGCTCTTTAAAGCTTCCTGCTGGTTTTACACGTACCTTCAATTACACGTGGCCCCAAACAAAGGCAAATGCACCAAGAGGCAAACAATGGTCTCTCAGTTGTGTCAAAGAGGCCCGGGGCTGGAATTCCGCAGTTCGGCAGCATCACAAAGTTCACTGCAGTCTATCATAAAACCGGGCTGAGGAGGAAGAATGCATATTTGTTCATACCAGTCGGGGTAATAAGCATGTTTGCATTCGTGATTATTTCAGTTTATTGAGTTCTGAAGAAGTAATTTTAACAACAGCCCAGGCCTGTGTTTGCTGTTCTGTTTGCTGCTAAGGAGCCAAACTCACACATATGTACACACAACCAAACGAGCCATTGGGCAAGACCCTGAGTTTTCTTAAACAGACTGGTGTTAAGCTGTGAAATGTGACAATAATAGCATCAGAAAACTGCGCTCGCTGTTTTACAGACCCCAACGTCTGCATAGGCCCGTCCCACTGGAGCCTACACAGAGATTTCTGCCTTGATCTCTTTGCTATAAATGACTTTTGAAGGCCGAGTTCAAATGTAGCGCAATCATTTTTTTTCAGGGTGGTAATTGCTTTTAACACTTAATGAGCCCACCCAGGATTTGGGGCTGAGTTTAATTGTTACCATTCTCTCCCTCTCTCTCTCTCTCTCTCTCTCTCCCTCTCTCTCTCTCTCTCTCTCTCTCCCTCTCTCTCTCTCTCCCTCTCTCTC
>JBBMFX010000035.1:12922680-12979114 GCA_037832545.1 Rhabdalestes septentrionalis | reverse complement strand
GACTCATTAATTATGCAGAATAACACTGCTTAGTTAAACTCTTTGACTGGTTGATGTTTCTTATTTGTTTGTTTTCCGTGTGTTTTGCAGACACATCGCCTGGAAGCTGTTGTACACAAAACTGAAATTATTTACACATAATTTATATTTGACATGTTACTTAAGTTGGATGAACATCAAAACATAGACTCGTGACACCCCCTAGTGGACACCTAATGCAACGTGTGTATCAACGTTGCAGGCCAATAGTGTTTGAACTAAATGCTTTTGAAAAATAACAGAACAATATAAATAAATAAATGAATGGTTCTTGGAAAAGAAGAAGATTAATGCACTTCAGGCTGCAAGTAGACGAGTGTTATTGTCAAATCTGAATAATTAGTTCAGGTTTTAATTCAAGCATGCAGATTAATGAGCAAATTGAGCCACCTTGCGGTGAAAATGTTACATGTTACGATGAAATACCATCTTATTGTAGAAAGAAATTCTGAGTGTGACTGTGTGTTGCTGTTTGAATGGTCTTGTCTCAGACCGTCTCATGCATCTTACAGGTCAAGAGGATTAATGTTAAGTGATCCAGACCCCACTCAACATTAAAGTCAGGAAGCTACGTGGAAAAATGGGCCAAGATGGGAATGGTGGTCCCACTATTGTCTGTCCTGGGACCCCCTGCAGTAGCCATTCAACTGGAATCCACACCGTTAGGCTCGTCTAGAAACTGACACCCCAGTTTACCCCTGAATAAAGAGTATCCTATTAGGCCTTTAAGGAGGATTTCGCGCTTTAATTATTATTAGTAGTAGTAGCAGTAGTGGTATTTGTATTAGTATTTATTAATATTATTAGCATTATAGTTGTTGTTGTTGTTGTTATTGTTATTAATATAAGATGTAAATATAAAATATAAGATATAAAATAAAAAGTAATGCAATACAATGACAAGAATATTCGTGTGGGAAATAACAGTGTAAACCTGTAATATTTCTGTATGTAAAGATTGTACCAGATCAGTTGTGTAAAATGACTGAATGCCAACAAAAATAAATGCAATCAACATTATGGTTGTTGTGGTATTATTATTAAGATAAGAAATGACTGTTTATTCCGAGGGAGTTTCTTAAGTTGTTAGCAGGATCAGTGCAACAAGATAATACAGCAATAGTAAAAATATAGGAGATAAAACTTTATTGGTCCCACAAGTGCGAAATGTGTATGGTCACGGGAGAAAGTGGACAGAAAAAAAGAGCAGCACCTAGTAGTGTAAAATGAGATTTTAAAGTGGGTTAGCATTAATGCAAAAAGTAAATGCAACAAACAATGTTATTATTTATTCTTGCCTATTCGCTTCATTACGAACGATTTGTTTATGACGTAGCCCAAATGGCGCCATATCCACTCGTGACGTGTAGGTTTTTTAAATCACGGTTGTAAGGTGCTTCACCTGGGCTGAAGCGGGAGAGCCGCCGGGGGAGCGTCCAGGTGGGCTAATTTCACAGAGCAGCTTGTTCACTTGCTTGTCAATTCATACTCCTAGGAGGTTTTTTAGCCCAGAACCTGTATTATGTGTGAACAGCTCTCTTTTTCAACAGAATGTCTTCACCCTCTTTCACGGAGATCTTCCCCTGCGAGGAGGGGGCTCTCTCCAAAGACCCCTTCTCGTTCACAGACGACGGACTGAATGATAGTTTGGACGGGTAAGACATCTGGCGTCTTTAGGGTTTTTAGCATATTCTACGTCGGTTTTAAAGCCAGAAATGAACGATGTTTTTCAGAAGTTCAGCAGAGCTGACTGATGTGTTTGAAGAAGGATGTGAGGGTGAGGCCTGGACTCCACCACCGAGAGAACTGAGGCAGAAAATAGCCACGCAGCTTGAGTTCTACCTCTCTAATGAGAACCTGGAAGGTGATGCCTTCCTTCTGAAGCACATCCAAAGGAACAAGATGGGTTATGTGAGTCTGAAATTGATGACCTCGTTCAAAAAGGTCAGTCCCAATACATAGGGTTGATGGTACCACTATACATGGCGTTAAAACTAGTGACTGGCTAGCTGTAAATAATGTTGGGCAATTATTTGTACATTCTGGTAGATCAAAGATCTCACTCGTGACTGGCGTACAACTCTGGCTGCAGCACGTACCTCCCAGCAGCTTGAAGTGAATGAGGCGAGCACCAAGGTGCGACGGAGAATCCCAGTTCCTGACTGGCTGCTGTGCACCCCTACGACTAAAATGCTACTGGCTTGGAACTTCCTAGACAATATCAGTTGTTCTGAGACAGATGAGAGTGGCTCATGTGGAGTAGAGCTACAGCAGGGCTTTATGGAAACTGCCATGTCCGTGTTCAGCTCGTACGGTATGATCACTTCCCTTCGCATCCTTCGCCCAGGAAAGGAAATCCCTCCTGAGCTCAAACGCTATGCCAAAAAGTTCCCTGAACTCGGGCGCAAACTGTGTGCTGTGGTGGAGTACGAGTACTTGGAAGGGGCACGTAAAGCCTATGATACTCTCAAAGCAGAGGAGCAGCTGCATGGAGGGAAAAGCATACGAGTGGTACTCCTCGGTAGCCGTGGCATGAGGAAACCAGGGACCAGTCAGGGGCACGCAGAGGAGGAGTCTGAGGAAGGCATTGAGAACGATGCTTCCAAAAAGCCAAACCGGAAGGCCAAGAGACATCCCTACACTCTGGAGGATTCAGCGCTCTACAGCTCCTCAGAGTCAGACTTTGCCCCAGCCTCGCCACGACCTAACCGTAGGGTCTCCCGCCCAATTTCCATGTACGGCAGCCCCTTGGCCGTTCCTCGGGTGACCACATCCCGTTCTGACCCTTACAGGAACCCCCTGGGCAGTCCGGTCGGAAGCCCTCTCCTGCCACGCAAGCTGTTCCCTGGAGGGCATGCCTCATCCCCACTGAGTTTGGGTGTCACCAGCAGCACTCCTTTCTCAGCCAGCAGTTCAACTTTCAAGTGCTCAGGGGACTATTCACAGGACAGCATGGGGAGCCCGTGGGTCCAGCGCCGCAAAAATGCTGCCCAAGCCTTTCATTCAGGGAAAAGCTGGCCCATGTCACCTAGTCCAATCAAGAGCCTGGGAGTGCAAGTGACTCGCCAGCCAATGGGACCTGATGGCACCAAGGGCTTCCACAACTGCATTGGAAGAGGGAAGGTGCTGCTGCCACCATGACGCATCAGTGATTTGTTGCAGTTGGCTTGTGAGTTCATGATCTGCAGAGCACAGCACTTTCTTTTTAAATCAGTGTTTCATTACTGATTGAGAGATAGTTAATACCCAAGCGGAGAATCTCTTCCTCTATGACAAAAATGTTTTTGTATCAGATAAAAGAATAAATAAAGGTGACAGTAAAATGATCATGAAGTGGAATGTTTGTAGCTCACTGTGAGATTAATGTGAAATATCCATGGCTGTGTTCCATTGTTCAAGAGTCACCGGTCATCAAATCTAAGTAAAAATTGGCAGATCTGTGTTGTCTACACATGCAACTCTAGAGGGGACTGTCGGTTTCATCACCACAGATGGCGGTCCAAGACTCTTAGTGTAGCATGGTGTGCCCAGTTTGGGATTTGAACCCCAGTCTGTTGTGTGGTGGACAGTATGGTTACCCACACTGCTGCTCCAACCACTGAAGATAAATTTGGGACCTCCTCCTTTTTGGTCAGAAAATGATCCTAAACAGTCACAGAATAACAAAATAGTTTATTAGATATAATCAGAATAAATAATTCCATAGACCAACTGACCATGTTTTTGAGGCACCATTAAATTTTGTAAAAAATAAAAGGTAGCATACACACCCACACACACACACCCACACACACACACACACACACACAAACAAACACACACCCTGGGCAGTAACAAGACACACATGCCCTGATAACACAAGTAGCGTGCCATGATGCAGTAGCACAATTTACCTTTGCATAAAACAGAGGAAGATATTGAACAGAATTTTTTTTAGCTGAAATGTTTAAAATAGGATAGTTGAGACGCTATCAGAATATGTGAAAGTTTCCACTTGAATAAGAGCCTTTCAGAAAAATCTGATTTGACAGCCATTGTCATTTTTGTCCAAATGATATGCACACATCACACACACAAAGTGTATTTAAACTTGCATAGAATTGATTTCAAAAAGTTCTAAATTACACAATTTGTGTCCCACAAATCATTGCCACAGCTGGGAAAACAGGACTTTCTTGACATCAAAGGAAGATGAATAAAACTGCAAATACAGAAAGCAGCAGAGAAGTCAGATAGCAGTGGTTTACTTCTTTCAATCACAAATTGGCTGATAAGACAGACTAGGCCCAATGTAACAGTAATGTGTGGTTTTATATTAAAACAGTAACCATTTAATAATCAGTTGAACCTTAACACCCAAGTTTGCTCACTCGAGACCATAAACCTAGTTTTAAAATGTTATACCCTTCATAGGAGCACTCCGGTTTTACAGTCGAACACTCCAGCATTTTCAGCTTAATCTGTATCTGCTACACAGTATATGGTTGATTACCATGGACAATTTGGATGCAGAAAATTGAAAAGTAAACTCAATACTCCATTAATGGCCTGCGCTGAGATATTGAGAGAAGATATCACAATGTTTATTATGAATAAAATTTACTTGTGTTCTGATCCATTACTATTTAACTAATTTAACACTGATGGGCTCTGCTTTAGTTTTGCACAGAACAGAACGGAAATCATCTTATTTGAGCCACAAATATGTCTAAACAGTATAAATCTATACTTCCAATCTATTACTAGGAGTTGTTTAGTTTAAATATCTTAGAGCTGACCAGCTCAACAGAAAGCTCAGATAGCAAAGAGACTAAGATGCTTCCAAAATGTTATGTAGTATTTGATTAAAAATTAAAAAGTGAAATAACGAAGCGGTTCATCAGTACAAATATCCTCATTAATGCCAGAGAACTCCTCAGTTAGCCTGGTGCCAACATATAAAATATTCCTATACAGAACCTTGCAAAAATACTTTAAGATAAAAAAAAAAGCATCATATTACAATCAGATGCTGAGAGAAGAAAACAAAATTGTCTGTGGTAATCAACATCATGTGACAAATATAGGTTACGTTAAAAAAAGCTGTAAAAAATGTTCTATTGGGTCCCTTCTTTGCATTCAGGACGTATTCTTATACTGTCCGGTGAAACTGGTTAAATTTTGAGGTTTAAACAACACAAGTAAGATGAAGATCCAGAAAATAAAACCTGGTTTGCCAGGCTGTCCCAGCACATTTTTGTTAAGGGCTCTGGAAATGCCTTGCTGAATCTTATCCACACTACGGTAATGAAGGGTAGATGTACAGCATGGAGACACAGATGGAACGAAAATCGGATGCCGAATCAGATTCAGACTAAGCTTTAGCATACAGTCTGTTTCACCTCATTCTCTTGAAATCTGCTCTATCCGAAACACACACTTTTGAAACATAAATGTTCCATTCTACTATTCATACAGTAGTTCCAAAGACTACACCATCCAGCTCCTGATCATCAACATCATCTTCACTGAGCGAAAAGTCTTTGTGATTGGAGAGGCCACTGGGGCTGCAGTTGGACTCGCCATCAGTGAGCGATGTGTCTGCTGTGGGTTTGCTCAAGTCAATAACGGGCCCCATCCGTTCTGCCTCTGCCATTTGGGCCAGCATGCTGTCTAATAAGGGACGGCTTTTGCAGATGTTGTCCAGCAGCAGACAGCGATGTTGCAATTGGCCGATTAGGGAATCCTTCTCCTTCACCATATGCTGGAGTTTCTGGATGGATTCCTCTGAATGGCAAAGCTTTTCATGGAGGTAGGAAATCTCCCTTGAAAAGGAGGAAACACAGAATTAGTATAGTATTAAAAAAACATGAATGTTGGGTTCACTGGTCATTTTGGATAGCAAATAAAGTGGATATAGTTGTGCTGGATGCAAGTTGCCTCTTATTTTATCCTCACCAGGCTAAAGAAAACTTAGCTGACAACATGCTGATCACCTACACTGTTCAACCACAACATTAAACCCACTGACAACAGATTCTCATTAAAATTGCACCTGTTGAAGCATAAGATTTTTATGAACACATATACCACCTAATTAAACTGTACATGGCCCTTCATGGCAACAATATGACCTCAAGGCAATACTACTTTTGGCAAGATATCCATCCTGACACTACAAAAATGTTTCAATAATGGTTTGAGGAACATGACGAAGAAGTCAATGTGTTAACACTGCCTGTCAATTCTACAGATCTTAATCAACTAAGCATTTGCAAACTAGTCCAATTAATGGAGGCTCCTCCTCACAACTGACAGCACTTAAAGGATCGGCAGCTAATGTCTTCATGTCAGACACTAGCTACATGCTGCTGTCTTGCAAAGTCTTGATGGATCAGCTGTTTTGTTGACATTTGGTGCACCAACACAACATCAGGTAGGTAGTTTGAATGTTAAGCCGATCGGTGTAATCCAACCACGTTGTGACCAGAATTCAAAATAATGTAAAACCTACTGGTCTACAACATACTGTATGACACGCAAACAATCAGGGATACCCATAGTCTTGCAGAAGTCAGCAGAAACACAATTTAAATCATGAAGGCCTTTGAATATGAAGTAAGTAATGCATGAACAGCACAACGCACAATGTGAAGAGTGTGAAATTCTCTCTCCGTATTTAACCCATTCACCAGGTAGAAGGAGCAGGCAGCCAGGAATAGAGAACAGTGCGTGGGAAGGTACTTTCCTTAGGGGTCTTTCTGTTGGACCACTAGCATTCCTGGTAATCGAACCCACGACCTTCTGATCGCAGGAGCAACTGTCTAACTAAAAGGCCACCACCTGCCCCAGTAATTAGCTCAAGAATGGAAACATAGTGGCAAAGGTAAATTATGTGAACTGTTATACCGCTCAGTGGTTCTAGATACTTGTGTTTACCTGTCTTTGTTCTCGGTTATTTCTTGTGTGGCAGCCCTCAGTTGTTCGTCTTTCCGAATCAGGCTCTCCGCTTGCTCCCGCACGGTATTTTCAGTTGCCTCCAGTTTTTGCTCCAGATCCGCAACTCGCCTGTGCAAAGCAGCCAGATGTGCATTTGCTTCCCTTATCTGCACGGGCGACGGAGATGACATGTCTCAGAAGCTGCCGAGCAGTGTGTTTATAAAACCAGGAGTGGGCTGTTCAATGGGTAGCACTACTTTGCCTGGCGGAGGGGAGGTTACACATCATCGTGCTGCTTTCCAGGTTCTGTGTATAAAATGAATACGCTTCACAAACGATCTAATAACGCACATATCGCCACTGCATTGACGCAGGTCACCCTCCTAGTCCCTGTTCCCAGCATGCAGGCAGCGGAGTCACGGATACAGGGAGAGAATTTACTTCACTTCCAATGACCGGCGCCTTAGCTCAGCAAGCTATCCTGCCTGCTAACTAGCCCAATTTCAGCCTTTCCCAGCCTCGCCTTTAACACTGCGCCAGCCAGAGCAACCGAGAAGCCTGCGATGCTGCTCTCTAACCAAGACACTCAACCACAAACGACTGTTTTCACAATTAAAAAATATTTTCCAGCTGTAATCTATTTGGAGAAAAAGCCCCTGTATCTTTTCCCCACTCTGCTGACGTGTTCTCGTTGCTACGGCTCCTTAGCAACAAGAGCAACCTGTGGCTAGCACGACCCGGAAGTGACGCCCCACCAAAATAAACAGATTCAAAAAGTTGGAAAAATGTAAAAATACAATATTTAGAGTGACAACAAATGGTTTAGGTTAAGATTTATCCCCCCAATCTTTCATAATTTTAAGATGAGAAGGAACTTTGTTTATCCAGAGGGAAATTATTTTTTCATAAATCTGCTCAGTGAAACAAAAAAACATTAAAATATAATCAAAAACATTAATGACAAGGATATTATTCTAACCAAATAACAATGTAACACTGACTGAGTAAAGATTTAGTGCACTGTACCAGATCAGTAGGGCAAAATGTCTTATGCAAATGACAGTGTTAATGCAATAAATATAAATACAATAAAGTAGCAGCAGGTAATGAGTAACATTCAGTAACATTTAGTCAATTCACAAGTTAAATAGAGGAGATGTATTGCACGAATCTGGGATATAATGACAAATATTTAAGTTTGCCTACAGAATTGAAAGGATTTATACAGTCATTGTCACAGGTAGAAAGAATTTCCTGTGGTGTTAATTTCTGCATTTTGCATAAAACACATGTTTACATGTATTTTATTAGATAAATCTGTTAAAGTCAGATGTTGGCAAAAAATTCACATCCTCAAAAACTTGCGGTTTTAAATGTACCAAGGTGGTAAATTTAATATTAATGGATATTCTTGTAAATACAATTATATGGAATATTTTTGGTAATTATGAAGAGTCAAAGCCACTGAACAGCTTGAAATTATTGTTGTGTTTTGCAAACCATTATACTGTGGTCACTGCCATTAGAGAATATCATTTCCATGTAGGGACTTGGTACTTGGTACAGAAAAAAAGGTTTAGGTAGGTCCATTTTGTCAAAGTAATATCCACATAAATGCAGGACACAAGGACTCCCAGCAGAACATTGTCCAGAGCGTCACAGAATGGACACTTGACTTAACTTACACTGTGTGTAAATATAATTACATGTTTAAACCGTGGGCCCCGAGCCTCACCAAAATTAATGACAAAGTTAATTTTGACACTTCACTTCACACTTCCTATCTTGGCTGGCCTTATTCCCACTGAGCAAGCTTTTGGGTTTATTATCAATTGCACAAACTACAAAAAAGTTGTAATGTAATTTAAAAATATGTGGACTGTTGTACTCCCAGTCGATAAGGGGCAGTATCCCCAGCTTTAGAGCTGCAACCGTTAATTCACGCTTCAGCTTCAGGCAGAGCTGAAGTCTCGCGAGAACTGTCCGTGTCCTTGTTGCCTCCAAGATGGGTTACTGGGACCTCGAAGAGGGTAAAGACTGTGTGGAGAAAACATGGATTACCACGAAACTGGGCACTGCCATCGGTAAGCAAGCTGAATACTGCAGTTGTAGTGTATTTATTTACCTGTGTGTGAACACTCCAGTCGCTTTTGGCTGTCTTTATCTGCGCTGTTTA
This sequence comes from Rhabdalestes septentrionalis, assembly GCA_037832545.1. NCBI lineage: Eukaryota > Metazoa > Chordata > Actinopteri > Characiformes > Alestidae > Rhabdalestes > Rhabdalestes septentrionalis. The sequence continues at coordinate 12,969,981 of JBBMFX010000035.1, read as the reverse complement.
AATTTGTGCTAGCTGTGTTAGCTAGCCACTGCAGAATTTTAGAGCTGGGTTACAGGGCTTTTTTTTAAATAAAGGAACATAGTCCTTGTCTGTGTCGTTTTTAAAATGTAGAAAGGTATTTAAATTTCAGAAACACATACGTTGTCCGGCCTAGAATGTGCCCAATTACTCATGTACTGCATTTTTGCACATGTAACTCTCAGCTACTGGAAGTGCAGTGCCTGTCATGATACTGTACTCCTTCAGACTAGTACAGTAGTACTGTAGCTGTCAGTTGCACTGAATGTTGTTTCGTGTCTTATACTGTTCCTCTTGTGTTTTTGTGTTTCTCTTCTGTCCTGTCTGCTCTTGAAGTCTTGTGGTATTTGTTTGTTATTATGCTGCACCATGGACCTGAAGGAACGTTGCTTGTTTCACTGTATACTGTGTGTATATTGTTGGAATGACAACAATCCTACTTGACTAGACTAGATTAGTCAAAGTGGTATTCTGTCTCCCCTTTCCCTCTTCAAGATGAATAGTAAAATTTTCAGCTATTTGTTTGGGTAGGTTCCTCTTTAGGTAAAGTTAATGTCGTATTAAACTGAAGGTCAATGTCTTCTCATCACACACAAACGAATAAGACACAGAAATCTGCCCCGCAGTGCTGTACTTGTAGTGTCTCATTTGTGCCAGAAAATATACATACATTTTTCAATTTCCCTAAACATCTACCGAGATTTCACTAGAAATTAAGGATACACACAGTGACTATGGTGTATGACAGTAGCTTTCTAGCTGTAGTGTCTCATGTTGCTGTTTTTTAAAGATATACACTCTATGAACCTCACTGAAAGTAAGGGGCTGAAAAATAGTCATTCCCTAATACTTTTGTCTTGTCTTCATGCTTCTGCATACTAAGACAATGCTATGCATCCAACTTTGCAGAGACGGTCTGGGAAAGACCATCATCAGTGCTTGACCTCATAAATGCTCCTCAGAATATGTGGGCACAAATTTCCACAGAAACTCCAAAAGTGAAAGACCTTCCAAGGAGAATGGAAGCTGTTAAAGCTGCAATGTCTGTGTTTGAAAGCAATGCCATTAAAGTCCCTGTTGGTATAATGGTCAGGTGTCCCAGTATTTTTGTCCATACAATGTATAAATGGACAGTGTAAATAGTTTTTGTAAAATAACTATTTTTTTGCAGGATGTGTAAAAGAATGTTTCATATCTTGCTGCTTGATTGTCAGACTGAGAAGTCAGACATGTTTGGTTTACAGCAATGTCATTTTCATGATTAGAATTATTGTTGCACTTCATCCTCTCATCCAAACACCATCTTTGACGCAGTTGTGAAGTAGGGCTCTATGCAACTTTCATAGTGACCACATGGAGCTTACCAGCTTTAACCCAAAGGGTCATTTGCTACATGTATTCATGTAAACAGTATTTGCTGAATGAATGTTTGTTTCCTTTCCAGGGCTTGTTGGCTCAGCGTACCATATTGTGGCATACCAACCTGAGACAGCAGTTGAAGCACTGGCAAGGGCAGCAAATGGCACAGTCACAATGGGTATTAAATACTATCCAGTCATTTTAACTCCCCATTTATTTTGAGGACCTAATGTGGACGCCACGCGTGTCCATATAGAGCCACTTTACCATAGGAATCAAAAAGGTGTATTAGAGTATAGCAAAGTAGAAAAGTATTGCCAAATAATAAAAATAAAAGCTTTTTTATATAGTACATGAATTTCTTCGACAACAGATATGAAACATTTTCTATAACATGATTAATGGACTTTTTAAGGTGGGGCTTATTGCAGACTGGTCCTTTTTGAGAGCTTTTTCTAGAAGTAGATAGGGACTCCAGTTTGTTTCCATGAGGGGCCAGTGGAGTAACTCTGTTTTATTAAATGGAAATTGGTACTATTGTCCTGCATCATAATGTATAGACAACTATTTCTTTGACACCATAGACTAATGGAAAAAAAAAACAAAATTGGTGGTTTATCGAAATATGTAATATAAATATTAGTCGTCCATTTATGTTTTAAGAATACACAGATTGCACAAATGTTACTAGAGGAACAATGTACACAATAGTGGAATATACTTAATAAAATAATAACAGGCCCTAATACATTTTCTTTTTTAGCAGTCATTTTCTTTCTGTTTTGAGATGCAGTTGTTGTGTGTTCATTGCAAATTGCATGTATTTGGACCTACATTCATCTACATTTATACTTTTAATGTCATTTGGTGAACTATGGAAACGCTGATTATTTCTGTCGTCAAAAAATGTTTTGCTGTGTTTGTAGATGATTGTAAAGCTGCTGGCTCCTGTTGGCAAAATATACATAATCTCCTAATGAGTGTTTGTATCAGTTGTTGGAGAGTGAGGCACATCATAACACACAATTAGTTTTTTTGCTAAATGAGGTGTTTAAGCAAACACAGTTAATTTAATCCACTTATTAGCTGTTTACAACTTAAAACAAATAATATATGCATGAATTAAAAAGCATAGTGACTAGATGCTGTTTTATATGTGCAGATTTATTTTTGAACACAAATTAGAACAGCCTATTTCAACATCTGAAATGCATTTTATTAACATGAAATCTGTAGGATATTTCTGATCAAACCTGATGAAGCATAATTAACCTTCAAGCAGTTTGTCTACATTTCAATCTGTGTAAGGTTTTGACATAACCAAAGAAAATCATGGTGAATGCTAAACAATATAGATTTTATGTGCACAAATCTAAACAGGAAATGTTTAATTTTCAGCCACTTTGGGGGCAATATTTGGATTGACAACTTGTCTGAGTGCACAGGCCAGGGATGCCCCTGATGACCCAACAAACTACTTCATTGGTGGATGTGCATCCGGGATCTTTCTCGGCGCTCGAAGTAAGTATTTTTATTTATGTCACCATGATGTGTTGTCTGATGGAAACGTTGGATTGTAGTTCTCTGTATATACTTTTACTTTGTAAGCTGTTGTCTTGCATTGCAGACTGTTCTCTTACCTCTTATACTGTTTTACACTGTTCCAGGAATAGAAATGTGTCATGTAGCATTTCCATTACTGTAAACTTTTACTACAGGCTTCATGCTGTTTTAGATAAACATCTGCATAATATATAAAGGTTCTGTGTCCTTTGAATTGGAAACGTCTCTAATGTGCTTTGTTCTTATCCTGTTGTCATATAGCTCATAGTGCCATGACTGGCACAACAGCATGTCTTGGCCTGGGGGCGCTGGCCATGTTCACGAAAATTGGGAAGAAGGAGGGCTGGAGGATTGCTGGGCCACCTAAACTGTAAACCCTTGATGTTATAGTGTCGTGTTCATATTGTATATTGAGTAAATAAATCTTTTTGAAGATGAAATGTGTCTTCAATAAAATCCTGTTTGACTACCATTTAACAATTTCAGTTTCATTCAGATTTGAAGCAAGGTAATAAAAAGATCTAACGCAGAGCGACTTGAGATTTTTTTTTTTTTACATTATTTCAGTGTGTACACATTTGAATAGTAATGTCATTTATTTTTGGTCTCTTCATTGCTCAGTGGTTTGTAAACAAGTGTTATTTTAAATACTGCTCATTCCCAGTTAATATACAGAAGCTGCAAAAAAGCCTCTTTTAATTACAAAATTTCACCAGAATGAAAACAATGTTTTTGTCCATAAGCACACCAGTGTTATCCTGGTAAAAAAAAAAGTTTTTTCATCTGCACACAGTAGTAACCTTTCACCTCCTGAGACTCAGCTCATTCATTTACGTCCTTTATATCGGACATTTTGTTCACCTGTATCTTAAATATTTCGAGGTACCCCATCAAGCCCTATAGTAATCTGCAGAGGACATCCTCGGCTTTCCAGTGATGTCATGTGACGGGTTCGCATGTGGGGAACAAGGACTGCAATGGCAAGACTTACACAAGGTGCAAAAAAAATGCAAAAATATTCCTCTGCAGAACCAAATAGAAAACATCTAAAATATCCAGAGGATGTTCTGTGACTTATAACTCATCGTTGAACTAAAATACCTGTTTTGTTGTCATTGCAAGCAACAGAGGAGCGATACAGTATATTATTTTGATCAGATTTAATATGTTCCTGGGTTAATATCACTTTTTTCATTTTCTAAATTCAGTTCTATGTTCACATGGAAATTGTCCTGTTGTCCTCTATCGTGGACATGCTGGGAAGTTGAAACAGAAAATATATTCAAAACAATTTAACTTGTAAGGTGATTTTAAGGCCCAAATAGATAGAAAATCACAATAAAAAGAAATTCTAAGATGCTTTTTTTAAATCTTCAGCTCTATTTTTTTTGGCAATCCCCTTTCATGAACTAGAGCTACACACACTGCCTGAATGGTTTCTTTTGGCATGAGTAATTCTTCACTAAACGCCACAGTTTTTGTGGTCATTCCTATCCTTTGCCACTAGATGGAGATGCAGCTCAACCAAATTATGCCACTTCTCAACAGCACATGTGGAATTAACCTTTTCACACCGTTAAACTCTCTTTAAAAGATATCGGAGTTTATGGACTTTGATGGCTGTGTTTTGGTACTCGGCTTCTAATGTGTGGCTAATTTTACATATATGTTTACTATCTAAATTTAAGCCCATTATGTAAATAAATTCCTCTATTTTATTAATTCTGCTTATAAATGAGCAATGTGTGAGGTGTTGGTGTCATTCCATTATTATATGCCCACATAAATTTCAGGGAGGTCTGGCATACACAGGGTCTTGAGCCTGGAATGTTTTATGGTCTCTACGCAGCTCTTTTCACATTTTACATTTGAAGGCGGTTTACACAATTTAAGCAGAGCCTCGTTTCTAGTATCAGTTTGTTTGAGAAGTTTCCAATGTGTTAGATTTTTATTGGAGTGCCATAGAGATCCCTAGACCAAATTTATAGGCAATTACCAAAGCATTTATAGACAGGCTTTTAAAACCGGATTAATGAATGCAGGAAACAGCTGCTCACAGTTTACTTCACTTCATCAGCTGAAAGGGCAGGGCAAATTTGTAAAGATTTAGATTGCTGTCTTTTGGCTTTCCACATAGACTGTCATTTGCTTGTTGAGAGGTGGATGGACTTCAGAACTGCTTTGGGCAAAGGTTAAATGGTCCAGTTATCTTTAACGTTTCATTTAGTGGAACATTTAGTGTTGAGTACACGGTTGGACCTTTATTCTTAGAACATGTCCCAAAAGAACTTATTTTTATGAATTTCTTTCACTATTTATTATGGTACTAAATCTTTGGAAGGAACCTTTAATGTTTTCCATCAAATTTTTGGGCATCTTTATCAAGTGCTAATTCATTTCCAAGTAGTTCATTTCATGGGATGTGAGGAACGTAACAGCATGCAGTAGATGGAGTTTTGTCAGTAGTTGTTTTTGAGAAGTGGATTTTTAAAAAGTGTTTCAGAAATTAAATCTTTCCAAACCTGGAATATTATGTTGCATAACCTATTGGAAACAACTGGATTTTTATAGTGAAACCTCCCTAGTCATGACTAGGTTGTTTCTTAGGACTGCACCTTGACTGTAATGAGGTTCCTTTAATTAAGAAAGTCTGAAGCTTTGGCATCCGTCGAAAATAACCAGCTCACTTTCGTATAATGCAGCAGTCCTGATTTCTGTCTTCTCCCATTCTAATGAGTTTGCAGGAATAAAGGGGCTGATGTGGGCTTTCTCCCTGCCGTCCATTCGTTATTGATTAGCTCTCTCTTTTCTTTTCATAAAGAAGCACGGAGCAAAACACTTTCATTACTCATTACTTATTATTATCTATGGCGTCATTGTCTTTAGTAGACTATTTCATGCTAATCTTTCATTCCTTTTTACGAGCTTAAATTGCAACCAGGCTTGATGAATCCTCCAGTCGTCGTGTACGTTGGAGAGAAACTTGCCGTCTGTTTGTGCCACCAGCTGCTTTATGTTATTGGCCAGAAATGGCTGGAGATCCGCAAGCTCAGCCCGATCGTCCTAACCTTTAAATCCAGAGAGGCCCAGTGCCTCGCTGGAAGCCTAAACGCTGTTAGCATCGACCCGGAATGTGCGTCAGAAGGGCTTGACGCAAGGGCATCATTCTTCTTTGTCAGAGGTCAGCCTCTGCAGTTTTTTATAGGTACTAGATGTTGGGCATCTTAACGCGCACAAGCAAGGGGAACTTCATTTGAGAGTCTCTGGGCTGTGTGTTCTCCTAATGGAGAAAATGCCTAGACACTCTGTGATTGTCTTTGATATCAGTGTATGCTGATACATTCCCTGTTTAATGGACAGCATGCTGATAATCCACTCAGCAGCCTTCAGAACAGCAGCTGCTAGTGGATTTGAATATAGACGGAATAAAGGACCTTTCACTTATCACATTAGTATCTGGAGCCTCTCCTAAAACATCACAACAGAATAACCTGAATCTTGGAGCAGCTGGTGGCCTGGTGGTTTGGGAGTTGCTCCTGCAATTGGATGGTTGTGGGTTTGAATCCCAGGACTGCCTGTGGCACCACTGAGGAACTCAAACAAGGTACTGTTCTCTCACACTGCTCCCCAGGCACTGCTTCAGTGGCTGCCCACTGCATCCTGAATGAGTTAAATGCAGAGAACAGTTTAAAGCTGTTCACATCCTGTGTTGTGTTTTCTTCACGTGTCTTAAATGTAGACTTCCGCTTCTACTAACATCATCATCTCTGAAGGTGCATTCCGTTCACCCTAGTGGCTCCTACAAAGAAGATTACACACAGTATTCTTTTTAAGAGACTTTCCAAACAATAGGGAGTGAAAATGTTAAGCTGTAATTGAATTTTGCACAGTTTACCCACCTCGAAGAACAATAGGAATATGGGGTAGAAAGAGGGTGGAATATGGTGTTCTCGCTGGTGTGAGAAAAGAGGGTGTGTGTGTGTGTGTGTGTGTGTGTGTGTGTGTGTGTGTGTGTGTGTGTGTGTGTAATTATGTATATATCATTTCCTACACCCCAGCATATGACTACCTACAATAATCAGGTTTGCTGAAGCATAATGGTATATTTATACACTTTTATATTCAAATTCTAATCCTTAAAATGCATTCTAGTCTAGCTTTTCATACATGTCAATATTAATAAAGTTGAAAATGTAAATAAAGGTTAGCCAGGGGATTTTTCTTACATGAGCAGTTGCAAATGAAAGGGACTGAAATCCCACCAAAGGCTGTGAGACTTAAACTAATAAACTCCCAAACCAAGAAAATCCCACCACTGAATAATTTACATGGTGCTGAGCATAGGGAATCCAATACACTCCAGCCAAACTTCTCAAATTTGTCTCCTCACACACACACAATAACCCGCACCGCATACACTCATCCTGCCTCACACACACACACGCGCACACACACACACACACACGCATACAGAGATGCAAAGTCAGCAAATAAAGCTGAATGTAGAAGTCGTGCAGCCCTTTGCAGGACATGACAGGGTTTCTGAAAGTCTCCTCTTAGCACCGGAGATGGAATATTTTGAGGGCGTGCAGGACGACTCGCTTTTACAGCATCGTGTCGCAACAGCAGTGTGTCATTTGAGGAAAGGAGATGGCAGAGTCACGCACTTTTAGGACTTCATTTTTCTTAATTGATTTATGAGCACCCTTAGGGGGAAGCCTGTGTTTAGCGCCGGTTCATCGCACAAGCAGAAGACGTTCCTACATTAATTCCCATGGTTAAAAACAAAAGACATCTAAAAAAACACTAAACAATTGAATTAAAAAAAAGAGTATTTTCCTTGTCAGTAAAATTCAGAAGGGAAGGAGCAGTGCAGTCCCAGAACTGGATTCAGATCTAACTTTGAATCCTAATATAATCATTGCCTGTGAATCTGGCAGCTTTAGCATGTGCTTACTTTGAAATTGCCAAATTGAGCCTCGCTGCTCAGATAAACATTAGGCTGCTTTGAATGCAGCAACAAAACATAAATTGCACAATATTTGTCAACCAGGGAGAAAGTGAATATGGTAAAAATTGTTCCTACGCATAGCAGATGTTCGCTTTCAGTTTATCTTCACCTTCTACAGTATTTATAATATCTCCACATTTTTCTGTCTTGAGAAGTCCCACTAAAGATTCATTGGGTCTGAGCAGATGTACGATTTTGAGAAGCATTTGTAAAGCTAACTTGGCTTCTGTGATGACTGCTTTGTGACGCCTGCATGCCAGAAAACGTACGAGTACCCATTTCATATTTACTTTCATAGAATTCCAATCTGTCAGTCAACTTGTTCACTTGTTTTGTACTTGAGATCTTGAGGCATGCCAACTCAACTTCAGCCTGAGAAAGAAAATGGTAGAATCATTTTTCAGGCCAATTTGGGCCTTTTGCAACTGTTCTATAAAGATCTGGAGAGAAAGCAATTCATTCCAGCTGCACTTCCTTTTCTTTCTTTTTTCTTTGGTCACGGGCACAATAAAGTCCCTTCAATCCAACTTTCGTTCAACATCGTCAGCTTCAACAGCTCATGATTCACTGTTCGTGAGAACTTGTGAGGTTTTGATTTATTCTACACTTTACAATGGAAGGCCCCTCAGTTTTACTGACAGATTTTCATGAAACATGAAAAACATCCACTGGAAAATCATAGACAGCTTACAGAACCTAAACATTCAGTTTAGACCATTAATCTGCAGTCATTTGTTTCCACATATGTGGCTGCCAAAAATGAATGTGATAGCATAGGAAAGGCGTGGAGTACTGTAATATTCATATGAATTTCCATGACATTTTATTGATGCATTTAACAAATACTTACACACATTTCTTATCTCTACAGCAAAAATATGTTTCTTTATCATTTTCATCACTAATATTTTCATTCAGTTCTACATTTTACTTAGTTCCTTTTACGAAATTTTCATCCAAATTCTTGTTTTGAAGCCAGCAATTAATTACTCCTGTGTTGCATTTATAAAGAATATATATGGCCACTATTTATATATTCCTCCAGGCTATTACACACAGTCGCCTGAAGCTTCATTCGCAAGTGTTTTGTAACTGCAACCAAAATAGGCCTATCAACGTGTGCTTGTAAGTTCACAGCTGGATTGGAGATTTGTGCTTTTGGTTCTCCTGTTGACAAGAAGAGCAGAGCATTATGAGAAAACTTCCAAAATTCCCTCATTGTGGCAAGGGTGATTATAGAGGTCCAGATGAGGCTTGAGATTAAATTTGACAAGACGTTCTGGTCATCATCCTAGGCCGTTTGTTGGAGCAATTGCACGTTTCTTTCATTGTGAAAGAAACCCTGAAATAAAGCACATGGGTGCCAGTCACACTTTTAAGCAGCAGCAGAAAAGATTATGTGGAATAGACGAGTCAGGACCTCTAATGGGAACCCCTTTCCCTTTCGATCTCAAAATGTGAGCGTTGGGGTTGAGCAAGTATGACTTCACCTCCTGCTATCTCACAAGTAGCCTAAACCCAACACTCTACAGATGCAAGGCTTCAGCTTCTCAGCCAAGCACAGCTGCAGATCCTTCCTCTCAGCGCTGTTTATAGTTCCCGTGATTTGAGGGCAACAGCTTGCTACACAAACCCTTACCTGATCCTCGATTTTCTGGCTAGAGCCCCAGTCAGACTTTGCATAGGCAACGGTTTGTCCTTGTTCGGTCTCTTGACCTTAATAATGGACATATAAACAACAACAAAAAAAGGTGGATCGAGTGACAGGAGTAGAAATCATCATTTTTTTCATTCACAGCTGCCTTTTACTGGGATTTTCCTACCTCAGAGTGAATGTTTGGACTGCTGTTTTCATCCATCATGTTACAAAGTTCTCTCATTAGCACAAAGAGTGTAAAGCCTTGAGCAATAAACTGTGCCAGAAGAAATGTTTGAACCTGGGTGCTGGGTTTACATTAAGTTAGTGCTAAAGCAGACCACACAAAATGGGCATTTTCAAAGAACCCCAGAGACTAAACAAGATCCTTGTTAGCAAAGCAGCCAGAGACAGCAAATTGTCCAGCCTGGTCGAGCATTGCTGTTGATCTTCCTGCTTGCTCAAGCATAAAATAAAAGCTTTTGCAAGCTTTTTAATCCAACACGAAGCAGTCAGCACCATCACCTCAGTGTTTAATGCTTAATCGTATTATAAGGCCTTACCCGAGCATATGTTCAGGTTATATGATCTCTTTTTAGAGCAGCGGTCGCCAACTCCCGGACCGTGGGTCACGTGGTACCGGTCCGCGGGCGGCACGGAAAAGTTACAGCATTTCCTTTTTATTTACTATCAGAGACTAAACGATGTTTTTTTTTTATGACCAGATTTCTTATATTAAACCGGGTCAGAACGAAATAAAGTTTGGGGACTACTGATCTATCTATCAACAATCACCCTCGCCTGCCCCCCCCTACCCCCCGCACCCTCGGCCCGCGGTAAAATTGTCAAGCGTTGAACGGTCCGTGGTGATAAAAAGGTTGGGGAGCGCTGCTTTAGAGGACCACTGTGCTATAGAATGCACACTCAATGCTATAATCACGAGAAGAAAAAAAATGGCTAAAAGCCATGCCCGGTGTTTTGCCCTCCTCCAGACTTAATCTCCCAGGAAACCAAACAAATAGGTCGTTCTGCTATAGAATGAGGACAGATGACAAAGATCCCGACTTGTTTGGTCAAGCTTGGCCAAAAGAATAACGACTGCCTCCCTTTTACATGCATTTGCCTAAACACAATCTTCAGAGCTGAAGATCGATCGGGTTGCTGATGACAACTTTCAGCTCCCTTGCAGATTGGGCCACAGTACTGAAATGTTCTCAGACTAAACACGAGAATAAAATGTTTTACTTTTGGTCAAGTGCTAAATCAGCACCACAGTCCACACTCTGCTGAATTAACAAGTTCTAAACGAATTTAGGAGCAGCTAACTTAGAGGAGCACTTTGTAGAGAAGTCGCTTGGATGTCAGCTGAGAGAAATACTTTTAAACTCTCTAACAAAAAATAAAAATCTAAAAAAGTTACTTTAGCTTCGGTTAGATCTCAGCTTTCTTTTGAAATGCTTTTCATTTTAAGCTGTAAATTTTTTTTAATTTAACTTAGAAAAAGTTACTGGCCTGTCTTTATTTTTTAGTTAAGGGAACTTCAAATAATTAGTTACAGATTTTTCCTTATGTTCACCTTTTAACCCTTTTAAAAACATTTTAAAAATGTAAATGTTAAAATCATTGTACATGGTGTATGTTAATATTGTATTGTTTTGTGATGTCACAAAAACAACACATTTCTATAACAAGCCTAATCACCTTACAGGATCTTGGCATTCATTTATAAATAACAGTACTAAAGGCAGAGCAACAATGGAGGTCGGAAAATGCTCAACAGAAATGAGTCCACAAAAACATTAAGTGGACCTCCAGAAAATCAAAGCAGGGTAGGATTTGGACTATTTAACACGAGTCTTTGTGAAGTTCTCCAAGTGTGTTAAAGGTCAGATTGTTACAAAGCAAACTCCTGAAACTGTATACAATAACATATGCCAAAAACCGCACCCTGCAAACATGATCCCCGAGCCGTTACAAACCGCGCTGCTAACTCCGCCTCGAAGAGTAAACTTATAGCCTTTACTAATGCTCACACCTTATCTTCAGCTCATCTTATCATCGTATCATCCATGTCTTTATCTGTCCTTCTTTATTTTAACAACCAGACTGACCGATAAGTCTGGTTAAGTCAGGCCAGTGGTAAGAAGACCATGTAAGTTTCTCGGTCAGTAGTGTTTGATCTCATATTTTTACCTGAAGCCTCATTTTAGTGAAGTGACGACATCTTTTATTTCGATCTGCGTCTGTTTGCCTGTTTCTGTGACAAATTTGTCGTGGCAGTGAAGCCCCACAACATTTTTCACTAGTTTCCCACACCATCATCAAGACATCATGAGAGATGATGAACTGCATTGGCTAGAAGTGAAGATGTGTTTCAAAGAGAGAGTGTGTTGTAAAATGTCTGTCACAGTTGGCTATGAACTAGAGCTTCAGGGAAACAGCCCAGGTCAGTGTTTAAGATTTAAACGTTGCCTTTTAAGTTGCAGTGCAATGAGGAAGATGTACATGCGTAAGTGAAGATCAAGAAAAAACTCTTTTTGAATGCATTCACAAATAGCTTCTTGATATTGTAACGACTATTATTGGAATATTTTGGTGCAAAAAAAGTGCTGAAGGCCATGTATTAAATACATTATTAATTATTAATAACATTTATGAGTTGTGTGTTATTACTTTTATTTGGCAATACCAGACAATATACCTTATTTTCATTTAATAATGTTCTGTATGGACAGATTGGAGCCTATACTTCAAAAAATCTACATGGGCAGAATTGTAAAAGATTGGTTTAATTACCTGTATGAAATAAAAATGCAGACTCAGTATGGCCTAACATTTTAGAATCTGTACTTCTAACATTTATTTCACTGAGCAGTGAGAAAAAGAAAAAAAAACTTGCTAAAATGCCACAGCACTCAGAATTACACCTGATAGCAATTATGTGAAAGTTTTTGATTACATGTCATTTCTTACTCTTTTTTTTACTATGACATTTATTGTTATTTCTTTTTAAATAAGTACTCAGTTGGCCAAAATACTGGATTTAATAATATTAAACCATAATTTGAAAAGGCAAGCTCAGAGAACATTTTGACCAAAGGACCGTTCAAATGTCAGTAACACAGCTTGGATGGTCTTCTGTTGATGCTTTGTAGATGTTTGTCTTGTCCTCAGCTAAGGTTCAGTTAGATATATATATATATTAAATGCAACTGAAGTTGAATTTAAATTATGCAGTTAAAACTAACCATAAACCCAACCCTAACCTTAACCATTCAATCTAATCCTGATCCTAATCCTTACCCTAAACCTAATGCTGTCACTAACCGTTGATTTTCACCAGAGAATTTGTTAACAATAGAATCTTCTTTAAATAAACAATATGGCAGCAGTCCAACTAAAGTGTGACAGTAACGTCTGACAGACAACACTGAACATTACCATGTTTTTGCTTTGGCTGTTTATATCTGATTAATGGTTAAAAGCCTAAGTGGTCAGTGTTATGTAGTTAGTGGTTTAAGTCAAGTAGTCTTTATTCTCATGATTTGCATACACTAGTTTTTTGGGCCACACACAAGATATACTGTGGATAAACAACAATATGAAATGGCTTTAAATACAACATACATTTGAATAATTAATACACAGAATATGAACTAGATAGGACAACAGAAACAACAACAATAAACAAATGAGCATCTAAGATATGGATGGCTGTCAGAGCAGCACATGAGAGAAAGAGCCAGTGTAAACAATACAGTGATAAAAGTGTCTCATGAATGTTGGAAAAATGACCATAGAAAGCATTTCACTTAATGACGTGTCCTACAGATTCCACCCTAATGAATCTTTTCTCTTCCACTTGGCTGGAGGTGAAGCTTATTTGAGTCTGTGAAGGAGGGGTGGGGGTAAAGGAAGAGTAAAGTGCAGTAACCCTCCAACAGCCCCCCCCCTTCCATCTCTCTCTTCAACCATCCCCTCTGCACCAGCACTTCAGCACTCAGCCAGCTGGAGACTCGCTTTTGCGCACCAGTTCCATTCCCTCCGCGAGGAACTGGTCCAGTCTTGCTGTGGACGGAAATAACTTCAAGCTTTTGATGAAAGTGTTTGATTTGTTAGACACCAAGTAGCAGCAGCTCTTCACTCTTAATCCACTGATCAGACAGGATCAAAAGGAGAAGGTAACATCCTGGTCCCAGCCCAAAGAAGAGGACACACACAGGCTCCAGGGTTTGCTTGTGTAATCGAGGCTGGGATCACCACCTGAAAACTTGTCTAATGCACTCCTTCAGAAAGTCGTATCAGATTATATCTGTTGGACCGGCGGAGGAGAAGATTCTTTGGATCCGATGAGAAGCCTCTTAACTTGGAACGTCCTTAATGGATTTTGGAATAATTGTTAGAGATCTGCTGAAGAGGCGTCAGTGTGCTGCCATCAGCTTTCCCTCGCTTTGGTGAATCACTGCAGAGGAATTTTCACGGAATAAACAACTTTCTCAAGCCACATTGCCATCTCCTCCGCATTGTATTTCCCAGGACGTGAGAGGACTGGTGAGTGACGGGGCTATTGCAAGTGCTTTAAAACGTCTTTACATGACTTTTGCATTCTCTACTGACATTTAGCAAGGTTTGGGAGGTGGATTTGCAAAATAGTTGCTTTAATCACTTCCTAACTTTTGGAAATCCACTTGTAGACTTCACTCTAAGGGGCGTTTCTCAAAAGTAACTCATCTGTGTGGAAGTTTTATTTTTACCCAGAGGAAGAGTTTTTTTCCCCCGCATGTCTGCTTGACTTATTGCACAATCACTCCCCAGCAGCAAGATGGGGATTTGGGGAGCCTTCTTACACACCCTAAGCCCCTGGATGTCTGACGGTCCTCTGAAGCTGAAAGAATGCAGCACTTCTGGGGACTAGCCCTTGATCGTCCCGCACCTTAGACCCCTGGACGCGAACACGAAGGACAACAAGAAAAAGAAGGAGAGATCAGTGCAGCCTCTCTCGCCTCTCCCCAAGTAAAAGGGCTGGAATATTGATCAGTGCCATTTTTACCCGGAGGTCATCTGAAAACATAGACACGCTGACAAGTCTGGATAAGCCGGGCAAACGGTAAGGACACATCCACTTTTGTCATCTAAGCCGCAGCTTAAGTGCCAGTCTGTCACCCCACGATGAGCACGTGCTGAAATTAAACGTCACATCATTCAGACAAAGTTCTCTACAAATTCACACGGGATTTGCTGTCACTGGCTTTGGCTTGTGGAGGAAGTGCTTATGCAATTTGAGAAAATGTAGATAGTTACCTCTAACATTCTGTAAAAGAACACAAGGTACTTCCTTATGGCTCTTCGTGATCCATTTCCTGCAAAACGGATCTTCACATGTACAGAGAAATTAGAAACAAATCTTTTTTGTTACACTTTAGGCACTGACCCTCTAAAGGTGGTTCAGTCATATGTCATAATCAGTCATGAAGCTTGAATTTTATGTTTGCCATCAAACTTGGTAACACCAGCACCAGTCTAAACTTTTAGAGTGCATCTCCATTCACTCTCAGTGGAGGAACAGAGCTGCTCTGTAAGTGCTGTTATCTCAACAGCGGGAGATAAAAGAGATCCGCTGCCACTGCCACGCTCTCTCAAACACACCCGCTAATCTATTTCTGTTAAGGGCGAGAGGAACATGCGATGTATAGGAAGCACAGGCATAGCTGAAGTCCACCCATGCGAAACCTACTGGGAACATCCATGCCCCTGCTCAGGCAATTACAAGAATTTGGTGCTGAAAATTATAACTGCCCCAGCAAGATTATTCACTCTAAGTGAACTCTGTATACACAGGAGGGGCCACTATTTATACAACTAAACAGCTGGTGATGTATTTAGACACATTTTTTTGTCGGGATGATAGAAATTGGAAACATTTTCCCAGTCGTGGTGTAAAATAACAGCAGCAACAGAACTTGTTTGTTCCAGAAGAACTTTTTTTTCTTTCTGCTATTCTAATATCTGTGATTACACATATTGAACAACAACAAGAAAAGGAAAATGAAAGGTATGATGTGGAAGAAAAGAAGAAAATGTTTTTAATCATTTCTAATAATGATAAAGGTTAAAGGTTGCAAAAAGGAAGGAACCTCGGCCTCGAGGAACTGCCAGAACATTCAGCGAGAAGATCCCATTCGAAAATAACAGCTTTAAGGTCTCCTCCGCTCTTTCAGAAGGGAAGAGTTATGGTGCTATTCAGTTAAGAAGACGAGAATAAAGGCTATACAGGCTTTGTGGCCAAACTCTGAGTGGTTCCTCCTGGCAGAACAAAGGCTTTTGATGGAGGGATTGGGAGCTGAGATAGAGTTCACTTTCTCTCTTTTGAAACCTCTCCACCTGACCAAAGTCAGCATAAGGAACATCTGCAGCATGAGATAGATCTGTTCAGTGATACAATGTTGTCTGTTAACAAAAGGATTTTTAAGCAAACAAACTGCTTATGCTGCTGACTGTAAGGACAAATACTTTTATAATCTAATCTAATCTAATCTAATGTAATATGATATAAAATAAAATAACATAACAATATAATATAATATGATATAATATAATAATATATAATGTAACATAACAGGAAATCAAATAGAATCAACATGTAGTTGTCAAATGTTTAAGGAATTCCCATGCAACTATTTATGGGGTTAGATTGTGATTGGTGGTATATCTTGCTTTTGTAAACACTTAAAACCTCAACATAGTGGTTAGGCGCTTACAGACTGCTATTTAGATAATTGGGTTTAAAAAACACTCTTCAAAATAAAGGTGCCAGAGGCAGGTCCTTAGGAGCAAGTGCCCAACAAAGACTCAAAAAAGACGTTTATCAATGATGATTCTTCGAAGAACTTTTTGTTAATGAGGTATGTGAGTGTGGAGAGTTAAAAAGAAAGAACGTCACATAATGTAGAGCTTCTATAAATCAAAGTTTGTTTTTAAGAACTGTATATTAGAACCATTTCAGAACCTTTATTTTGTGTAACTGATATAAAAAGAACTGTCTAAATTACAGCAGGGAATTTGTAGAATGCCTGCTCTCTTACAATGACAGGTACCGTAATAATGATAATAATTATAACAACAAAATAACCTCCAACATTCCAAGGTTTTTTAGGGTCCACATGTTAGAACCATTTAGGAACAATCTTATTTAAGAGTATAGTTGATCTACAATCCACTTTTAATTTATACAGTATACTGTCTTGAAAATGCACCGAAACATGTTCTTTGAATTGATGTCATTGGGAAGCACTTTAACCGCAGCCTTACAAAAGAATTCGTAAGAATGCATTTTGTAAATGAGCGAGAGAGTTAAGAACCTTTAGTGTAAACATTCCATACCTGTGAAAGTTTTATGATCATGTATGTCCAGATCAATAACCTTGAAGATTTTAGGAGTGTAGATACACTTTTTCTCATGTTTTTGTTTAATATAATTTCAGAGCCGATCCAATCCTTTAATGCATTATTCAAGTCACTGGTAAAACCAGTTATCATTTATGTGGTGCTGAATACATTACATAAAGGCACATGGCCCATAAATGTTTAATGTATTTGCAGTATGTGAGGAGGACACTGTTATTTCAATTCACTCTCCGCCAAACGTGACCGTGCAAAAGCAGATGCCGTGACAAAACAGTAGACATAAACACGCAATATAGCAATTGGAAAGGCACAAAAAATAAACAAGGTTTTGAGCGGAACCATTCATCATATGGCCCATAAACACTGGGAGTGGTGCCTTTCATTTGAGAGACATCTGTGTTTTTTTCAGTCATTTCTATACAGTTGTCCTACTAGCGCATGATAATAGACGTGGAACAGCATGACAAACAGCAACCTGCTGGAACACAGCCCCAGCACTGGCTTAGACACCAGCATGACTAGGACTTCTTTAGTGTCATAACATATGGACGGCGTTATCTCGGCTACGCTCATAAAGAAATCAGCACAGATACCAACTGAGAAATCCTCATAAGTATTACCTGGAGGACAGATCCCCTCCCCATTGTCGTCAAAGTTGCTTAAAGAAATTATGGACTATTCCCACATTTAAGAAGTAATTCAGCAAAGAAATTCCCATTTATACAATTCTCATTTATAATAATGTGTGAGCTGCATGGCTAAATTTGGTTCAAACCATGTTGAGTCATTTAGTCATCTTCAATAGATTTTCTTGTGTGGTTTCTGACACTGTATCACATGCTATCTAACAAAATAGACAAAATAAAACAGAATACTGGATTCATGTTGGGTGCTGCTACGGTTTTTAGCTTTTTTAAACCAAATTTTGTCCATTTTTAGAGTAACAGTATTCTATACAGAAGCACAAAAGCAAGTCAACTCCACAACTTCAGTCCATTTGGAGCCCAGCTAACGCAGTTTCTATTATGCTAAGCACTGGCACATAAACTTCCATTGTTTCTGAGCTACACTAGCCTGTCAATTCAGTGCGAAAATAAAGAAGCAAATTTTAGACACCAATGATCTACACTTGTGGTAACAAATAACCTGTTTACATTTTGATTTATCAACAAACAAAGAAAGTAATTCCCCCTTTAGGAGTGCCCATTACTCAGAACCGGAAGAGATGTATTATGTGTCTTATGTGGCTCATTATAGAAGCTTTTCAAGAGCACAAGTGAAAGAAGGATTTAGCAGGATATTAGTCACCTTTTCCATTGATTACATTGTACGAGGTGGATGTGGATAGCCTGCTGTCAGGTGAAAGGATTCTGTTGTCAATCATCCAAAACATTTCAATATGTTCTACCAAGCAGTGGATCTCTGAAAACTCCATGTGATGTTTCGGTCCACATAGATGTTTATTGTTCATGACAAATGGTGAGGTAGCATCAGAAGAACGTTTTGAGTGTAATTGTTTGTCTGTAACTAATAAGACGTCATGAGAGTTAAAATGCCGACAACCTCTGCAATGCCATAAACGGTTACAAATACTGACAGGACAATAAGACATGGGCCTGTTTTATTTTCCTCAGAATATATGGGGATTTTTATGAATTCATTATCAGTCCTGTTTGGAGAATTTACAGAGTAATGCCACTGTCAGGCACCTGGTTCCTGTGACTATTCCTGTGAATTCTTCTGGTTCTCTGGAAATGTACCTGTCACATCAAATCACTCAAATAACTGAACGATTTGGAAAAATCTGTGGACTTCCACTTTGTTGTTGGTTTAATCTTGGATAGCTTTAAAGGTTGGATTGTTCACCATGGTTGGCCTGAAGGGCATGCTTGCCCATGACAGTCTGTTTTGTGTTTGGTAAGAACAGATATAATGCATATAATAACTAAAGCTACAATGGTGTATTTCTTTTATGCCATTACCAAAATAAAAATCTGTAAATAAAAAGCTAATAAAAACAAACCAGGAAAAGAAAGCCAGTTGTTGTTTTTTTATCAATGGGCCTGGCATGTAATTGCATTGATCAGTACACAAAACACAACAAACTGCTGGTCAGGGGTGTCTTCAACTTCCTTCTAATACAACTTATATCTTTCAGCAAAGTAGATAAACCTAAACGAGTCCTACACTTGCATTGGGATACCTTTTGATTAGCAGTCTCCAAAGAACAAATATATTGCTAATCATTTAATAAAACTTGAACAATAAAATAAAAACATTTGCAAATCCTAGTGTAAGTTAATGTAAACATTTATTTGCCCATTTGTCATGACTTTAGGTAAAATGTTAAGTTTCGCTTTAGGAATTTCCTCCAGGATCTATTGAATGGGACATATTACGCAAAACTCACTTTAGTTATCACAGGTCTGTGTGCTACAAAACACTCTCAAATAAAGAGATCTCACTAGCTTTATTCTTCACAATTTCAGTCCCTTTCAACACAAGCTGTTTAAGGGCTCTGTCAATTTTATGCAAATAAGCTGCTGCTGGCCACGTCCCACAATCCCATGCTTACGCTCCGCATTTACCACACGTGAAAATAGCAGAAAAAAGAGTCGCTATCCAGCCCTATATGTTCCGATTTGTGTTGTTTTCATGATTGGTGTGTTTATAGGAGCAGTGGAGACCCAAATGGAAATACAAAATGATGCAAATATGTATAATACGCATAGAATTCTGATTTTGATGGTTTCAAGAGGAGCAAAAAATACCCACATGTACCAATGCTGCTGGAAACACTGTTGAGTGTTTCCAACAGCAGGGATATATTACAATTATTTTGTTGACATTTAGGATTAAGATGACAGCACATTGCAAGGTTTTTTCATTTTCAGAGTCGTACCCCTATGGTGCCGCATGCAAGTGTGAGTGCATGAGAGATGGATATTGTTTGTGTTTTGACAGTGTCTGTTCTTGATGAAACACAACATCCCATCGGCTCCAGGAATTACTCAAGATGAACTTAAAGCATGTCAGCCTCACACCCTCACACCTTCTTCCTAGGAATTTGCCAGAAAATGGTAGTCTACGTGACTGACACAGTAAATTGGATGGCTTTAACACTAATCACCTGAAGCTTACAATAACATTTCCATGGCTCATTCCTTTAATGATGCACCTGAATGAACATATACACCTATGTTAACATAGTAAGGATTGTAATTGAATGTAATGAGGGGAAACTCATCACTTTTAAATTAGTGTGAGGACTGTTTCATGGTATGATTTGAGAAAAAACCTTCGTAGCACAATTACAAACAAAGCATGATTTCCATTTGTTTCTCCAGAATGAGAAACGTGGGGTAAAGTTCTGAGGCGCCACTGTGTCCATTTGATCATTGTTAGGTACCCACTTGACCAGACAATTTGTTTTATTTTTGGTCTTGTTTTGAATGTTCCAAAAATACATATAATACCTTTCAAGTCGTTTTTGTAGCGGGAAACACACATAGACATTTTTAACATAGGTTAGAAAGGCAGGGGGACACTTTTCGAAAGCATCCTGAGAACAATTGCATGGTTTCCTAATAAGGGAAAAGGCACTTAATGGTACAATTAATGCAGAGAATATCCTGTCCTGTCTGACCCCTGAAACAAAGGAATTACACTGGAAATGTGGAGGTAGACCTATTAGTCAGATAGTGTTTGGATAAGACTGAAAGAACATTCAGTCCCACACAAACACTTACACAAATACAGACGCCACTCTTAAGTGAGCATTCCCCTACTGCGGGTACAAAATGTTGATTTCAACTATTAGAGATCATCTAGGATGGAGGTACCTTTGGATGGAGGAGTAGAATTGTATAATGTTAGCAATGTCACTACATTTGAAAATGGCTTTTTGGCTTATATGCAGAAATGGCCTTAGTTAAATAGAACATTCCTCATATATGTTAATGATTCGAGCTGTCTCTGCACTGCTGAAAATAGCCCATACCCTCCATTACATTATGAAAACATACTGTCATGCTTTGTATGTGCTGAGCTGATAAACGTTACTGGTGAAATACTGTTGCCAAGTGGTTTATTCGTTTCTCTGATTAGAAATTGCTGCACATGGCTCAACAGTTTGTGAGCGGGGAGCTTCTTCTGAAACAACGTAGTTTAATGTCGTATCTAAACACTGCTAAATTTCAAAATGTATAATTCACCACCCAGTCCATACAGTCTATTTTTAAAAACTGCCCGTTTTGATAGAATTGGTTTTGTGATGACACAAAAAAATGCATTCAGATTTACACGCATATTAATTTAACAGCAGTTAAGCTCCACCCAGTGAAGTTATAAGCACTGTTTCAGTCTAAACTGCTTTTTGGACACAATACAGGGCAGCCTGTCAGAACAGATACTTTACATATATCAGTTGGATTTTATAAATTATTTAGTAGTCCACCTATGTATCCCAGGCCTGTAGAGCATAAGTCAATATCCACAATTCCACCAAGAATCTGCACCCTTGATTCACCTTAACAACCCCTATCAAATGTAACCTACACAACACCTGTCAAAGAAAGTCAGTATTTTTTATTTTTATTATATAGGCCCTTTCATGCTAACAATTAATTTGAAGTATGGAGAAGTGAATACAGAAGCGTATCATTGAGTAAAACTGATTCTTCCAAGATTTCAGTTTTATTGGGAGGCATCCTCTTTTAAGCACCAGACTACAGGCCAAGAAATGTTTCAGCTGTAAATTGTTGATCTGTCATGGCTTTCGTACTGGAAGAGCAACTGATTGTTTTATTGGGTTGTAAAACATATGATAGTGGAGGAAACTAGGGAGGATTCAACAGCATGAAGAAGATACAAAATCTCTAATATACATAGGAGAAATATAGCTCAAAACGAGTTTCCTTTGTTGATAGAAATGTAGCAAGAAACTACCATCCAATTTTCTAAATGTCGGCATCATTTGTTAAAAAACTAGATCTCTAAATTGGTCAGTAATTCCGAAGGCTCCCCTAACTTTTAAATGAAATGGTTCTACACCATACAGTTGTTATGGCTGTGTCATTAAGCCTCTTTACAATGAACCTTTTACATCGAACCAGTCTGAAATGTATCAAAATATATCCCAAAATATGAATATATTCCCATTTGAAAGCTTATTGTTAATTAGACTAATTGGCTGATACATATATTTTCTTTATAAACTGCCGGAAAATACTGGATCAGATACCTGATATTTGATTCAGCCATCCCTAGTAGACGGTATAAATGCTTGACATTAGGACGACCAGAAACATAGAGAATATTTTAGTGACGCCTACCAGAACATTTTCCTGTTCAGAAACGGTTTTGACCCTGGATCAGGACAGTCATCCCACAGATGCCTCCTAATGACTAATTCACTTCACAGTGCATGAAGTGCTCCTCAGATATGACATTTCCTTCCAGGCATCAAGAGCATTAGAGCCTCAAAGAGTGACTCCTAAAACACTGAAAGAAACTTTTACAATCCTCTGAGGTTAGATTTGAGGCAGTGATGGAGAAAAGGATCCAGTTCCCTTTTAAATTAATCACAATAAATCTCGGCAGTATTTGAGACGTTAAAGTTCACTGCACGACAGTTTGTGTCAAACCTTTGCAGAACATGGAAAAACAGAACATTTTGAGAGACATGACCTCTGACACATATTCTATTAGCCACAAAGCAGAGACATCTAAAAACCTTCACTCCTCTCTTTCCTAGAGAACCGATTTCTTCATCTTCATTTTCCACTTTCCATATTTTTCTGGTCAGCAACCAAATCCTAATTGAAGCCAATACATACTAATATGCTCTGGCAAAGTACTTTGCGAGGCTCTGTGTCTGGAGAAGATCTCTGTCACTGTCAAGATTACCATTTCCTCATCTGCAGAACGGTTTTGCATCCTTGTACTCTCTATGGTCCAAACAAAGAAGATTATTCCAATTACATGATAAATATCACAATAAATTGAACATAGAATATCAGTATCACACAATAATTTCACCAGAAAAAGTTCTATATAGTAATAATACAAAACATTTTGGTGCTAGAGGACCATATTGAAGCGGTTTCCTATCATAGCAAAAAAAAAACCTTTAATAGTGCAAAGAATCATATAAACATTGACAAAAAATTTACTTGAGAGCTTGTGGCTCTTAATGGCTCTTTACAGATCCATTCTTGAAGAGTCCTTGAAGAACCCCTTCTCCAATAGAAAGGAACTGGTTTGTGAAAGGAACTGGTTTGTGAATAGTATGTTTGTAAACAAAACAGCAAATATTTAATCAAACCACAAAATTTGGGAACCAGAGGAGGCCAAGAGATCATTTTTGGCCAGTTTCGGTCTGGGTGGGTAGCATGACCCTTCCTTTCCTCTCAGTGAGACGCTAGCCAGCATGGGCGCCTGTTCGCTGATGTAACAGGATTGGCAGCATCCAGCGTGATTTGATTGTTTAATTACGCAAACATCTTCATGACAAACAGACCATTGGAAATATTTCATCATATTTGATCATTTCGGGTCTACTTATGTCACGTACATGTTACATATTAACTGCAACATTATGAGGGTTCACTACTTCCAACAACG
Source organism: Rhabdalestes septentrionalis (assembly GCA_037832545.1). Classification (NCBI taxonomy): domain Eukaryota; kingdom Metazoa; phylum Chordata; class Actinopteri; order Characiformes; family Alestidae; genus Rhabdalestes; species Rhabdalestes septentrionalis. The sequence continues at coordinate 12,946,366 of JBBMFX010000035.1, read as the reverse complement.
CTGTCACATCATAGATGTGTGTGCCTGTAGGTGATGCATGGAGTGTGTAATAGGCCGCAGATCACAAAAGACCCATTTAGGAAAAGGCCCATATATCTAGAAATGCTCCATCCGAAAACAAAACTACCCCCTAAAGGCTGTGGTACAGCTCGACTGAGGAGGTGACTTAAAGAACAGAACTAATATACTTTTCATGTGTGAGTTAACAAGCAGCCAAGGAGTATATGATGGCTGGGATAATACTGGGATAGGTTATGCAGAGACTCTGATAGGTTATGCACGCATGGTTTAAATGTGTCAGAAAAGCTCTGAATGCAAAATTGGGGGCAAAGGAAATCACATTCCCTCCAAGAATCCACACCTGCGACTTACGACTGGAACAAGTTCAGTGGAGAAACAAAATATTTGCGGATGGCAAAACCACTTGTGATAACATCTGTGAATGAAATCGCTGAGTGATGAACCTGTCTACAGGAAGTCTTTTCTCACAGCGGGGTTCAACCCTAACATGCACATGGAACTTGTTTGGAATGCACCATAGGTGAGAAGTTGACGCATGTTCATTGCAACTGTTTTGATTTTGGACAAATAGAGGTAAAAATCCCATTCAGTCCGGTGAAATTGGTAGTTAAGTTCAGATTGTACTGACTTATTTGTAACAATGATTTTCCAGGTCAGCTGCGATGCCAAACTCATCGTTCCTCACCATGTGACACACATATATTCATTGCAATATGATTATAACATTCTCCAGTCCTGACGTCAAGAAAATTGCGCTAGGGATAAAAACGCAGGGAAAATTGTTTCAAAATCAGTCAGCATGATACACGTAATGTGTATTCTGAATTTCCTTAAATGCATATGCATGAGGAACATGTTTGTCTAAGTACGCTGCCCATGAACTGCCCATGTGCCAGTTTTGAACTTGAAACGTCATCACAATATGTGAGCTTTGCTTCTACATCTGCTGCAAATGCTTAGCGTGCTGGAGCCTCTAAATGAAGCTATTTTGACAAAATGTGAGTTTTATGCTCGAATATATTTTTAGACTGAAGGGCATTTTTTCAAAGGTCTCCAAGGCTTGTTCGACCTCTCAACAGTCACTTTGTGGGCAGAATATGAAGAGATCAATCCTTCATATCTCTAAAACACAAAGTTGCTAATCAAGTAAATGTGTCAGACACTGGGTTTAGATCAAAGATGGTAATTGATAGCAGATGGCAGTCTACCTGTATGATGAACATGTACATAGATAAACTATAGACGCATGCTCTCTCAAGACCACTTTTTCAATGCTATCCAAAACTAACTTGAAGCAGCCTGAACGAATGACCAAATTAAAGATACAGAAGATGGATACATGTAGTGATTCCAGGGTACAGCTAGCTTGAGTGGAATAGTCTTTGTGCCACATTAAAACAGGAACCTTTTATTCTCTCTTGCAGAGTGCCAATGCTCTTACTCATTTTAAGATGAAGTTATGGAAGTGTGCCGCCATCGCCTTGACGCTCTGTGGTGCTGCACTGTCCGTCTTCCTCTCTAGAATTGTGCTTCCCCCCAAAGCTCCTGTTCCTCTTCGCTTTGAGCTTCCATCGTTTTCTTCATCACGATCGCCACTGTCATCACCACCGTCACCTGCGTCTTCTATGTCCTCAAACAGCTCCTCCTCTGGGAAGTCTCGGAGGGTCAGGTCGGCGAATGGTGGCAACTCGGCTATCTCTGAATGTAAGCCTTTATTCTTCTTTTCTCGGTGCAACAGTTTAAAAAACAAAGTTCTCTTTTTAGTGGTTTGATGAAAAAGCCTCTAATTATCTAACCATTGTTGTCATATCTATCTATCTATCTATCTATCTATCTATCTATCTATCTATCTATCTATCTATCTATCTATCTATCTATCTATCTGTCTATCTATCTATCTGTCTATCTATCCATCTGTCTATCTATCTATCTCTGTCTATCTATCTATCTATCTGTCTATCTATCTATCTATTTAAAAAATGTATCAGCATGCGAAAATATTGTTCCTTTGTCCATCATATAATTTCCATATTCAGCTCAGTCAATACAATGTTGTAAGTTGTTGGGAAGGATGCATTTTATAATCAAAATTCAATTTGAAGGATTTGAAAGGCAATGAATATGCAATATAAACAGATTTTCCATGCGAGTGGATTTGGAGACTGAAAAAATCATTTTAGTGCATCTAGTATTCATTCATTTGTGATTTCCAATAATGAGGCGATATGGTAATGAGCTCACACAAAAAGACTTGGGAGCCCAACACACTCCCACTGCTGAGGTGAATTTATGACAATCCAATTGACGACAGTGTCCCCTGAGGTAGAGGAGGGATCAGAGAATTACTCGAGCTAAGTGGATCAGCCGTGGCTCCGTGTGCTCTTTGGCCACCTGTCCGCAGACTCCGCATTAGATTAACGTTCAAACAATGTAAAAATTCTGCATATCTGCCAATACATTTTCAGAGCTTTTTGGACATGTTTCTCAACCCAGTCTGTGGTACATACAAAATATTTTCAGTTAGTATATAATTCATATAATCATTGTTATACCAAATCCCTGAAGCTCAATTTTTTTAAATGCCATTTTATAAAGGCAGCCCTCGTTTACATTACGGTAAAAAGTCTTGAAAATGAACCGTTTGGTACTAACAGAAACTAAAGCTTACTAATTACAGATCTATATGTTGAATTATATTAATTACATTTACAATAAACCACCAGTTAATGACATTGACATTTAAAGCAAGCCCTACCAATGTTACCATTAAGGGTGTATAAGGTTTTCTTACAACAGTGACAGTATTATTTAAGAGGAATCTTGATATTGCTATTGGCTTGCCTCTTCCTCTGGTCCACTGTAAAGACCTGTTACAGTTTACTGATAGTACCAGACTTCATCACAGTTATAAATATAGCACAAGCTCCATACCAGTGCATGCTATCTTTATGAATCCTCAGCGGTGCCAGAATGGGGAAAAGAATCTTAGATAGAGCACCCAAACAATGTTTGAGATCAGTCAGGGCCTTTTTCTCTCTCGTTATAGAAATACATGTATAGTGGCACGTTGGAGACATCCGTCCTCCAGGATCATGGTCAGGAACTGCTGATTTCTTTTGATCGCAATAATCCAGATTTGCTTGACCTGTGGTGCTTTCAAACAGTCCTATTTAACTCAAGACAGAAACTGTTTGTGTCACAAACTGTAACTACCAATCGTTTCCGATGTAAAATATATAATCTGAACTCATCTTCTGTGTTCCCAGTCTATCAGAGAAGCATGTGGTTGATATCCATCATGAAACTTGCCCAAGTTTACCACTTGCTCTTAATATAAAAAGCTCTAAAATATGATTGATTCAAAGCTGTTGCAACATTAAAACTCATTCAATGATCAGCCATATAAAAACCACCTGCCCAATAGTGCGTAGGTCTTCTATGTGCCACCAAAACAGCTCTGACCTACGTAGGCATGGACCTCTGAAGGTGTGTGGAACCAAGACGTAAGCAGCAGATCCTTTATGTCCTCTAAGTTCTACATTAGGTCCTCACTGGTTCAGACTAGTCAGTCCAGCAAATCTCACAGATGCTTGGACTGACAATTGAGGAATCTGGAGGCAGATTCAACAACCTGAACAATGTTTGCAGTGTGTCAGGGCACATTATCCTGCTGAAAGAGGACACTGCCATTAGAAAATGCCATTGTGCTGAAGGGAGTTACTTGGTCTGCAACAATGTTTAGGTAGGCAAGACATGTCAAAGCATCCAGATGAATGCAGGACCTAAAGCTGCTGGCAGGCCTTCTTCTCAAAGCACAAACTTCATATAACTATGAAGAACAAAACGCAACATGCTGCGATGCACTAAGTGTTGTGACGCCTTTCAGTCATAGCCAGCATGAACTATTTCAGGAGTTTCTGCCACAGTAACTATTAGGCGGGATCAGACCAGACATCAGGCTTTGCTCCCACAAACAGCTGCTCTTTACATTATGTAAACAGAACTTTTCTAAAATGCAAAAATTGCCATTTCTAAAGAAAAATCTTATTCATATACTATCTATTTAAATGATATACTATATATCATCACCATGCCATCCTCCTATGACGTTTTCAAGGTTCCATGTTTCATTGCTTTAATGGCATTGCCAGCCATTTGCCTGGAATTTACTTGTGGTAAACTTGGTAATATTTAATGTTCGCATGAGTTTATCAGGACTGTCTTAAAGCACCACTAGATAAACTTTCACCTGGGCATGTAATTAATGGTGTGTTGTCCTGTGCTGCACCCAGTCATGCAAATGTTCCAGAGCTTCACGGAGGGCGAGCTGAAGCAAATCATCGCTGCGCTGGTGGACCGCAAAGCACGGAGCGACGCAAAGCAGGGCAAAAGGACTAAACGGGCCAAGAATGGCAGCAAGGCATGCTCGCTGCAGGAGGAGGAGCTGACGGTCAGCCAGCTGGGCCTGGGCTACATCAGCGACGAGACCGTCCTTTTCCGTTACTGCAGTGGCAGGTGTGCGGCCCACCGCCGCAACTATGATATGACACTGGCATTCTTGAAGCGCAGACATGTGCTGATGAGGGAGGGCCTCAAGAAAGCCAGGCACAGTCCCTGCTGCCGGCCAACCGCTTATGACGAATACTCATTCCTAGACAACCAGAGTCGATACCACACCGTCCAGGAAATTTCTGCAAGTGAATGCGGCTGCGTATGATCCTGACAGCGGCGGAGGAATAATCTGGCGGAATAATCTGTCCATGTTGATGGAATGAAAGACATGTAAAAAGTAGAATAGGAAAATGTAAACTATAGCTTTCAAAGAAGAAGAAGGGCTACAGTCACCATATAGTCTCAAATTATGATTCGTTGCCTTTCCTGGACACTGTTCTAAAATGGAATCACTCAGTCATTACACTGCATCAGGATTCTAAAACATTGACTCCTTCTGAACCATCAAATTCACTACTTAGCTAATCACAGCACCCTAACCCTAACCCTAACCACAACTAGGGTAAATATAAAACTATTGGAGAACATACAGAAAAAGATTCTCCAGGACAGAATACTGCAGAGATTGTGAGGAGCTGCTGTTGATCTTGCCTTTTGAGATCCATGTGGACTAGCTTGAAATATTTTATGTGTCTGCAGTACATCCCTTAGTCAGCCATGTCCAAGAGCCGTGATCAAGCTGAAAGGTCCTTCTCTACAAGTATGGAGGCACTCTACCACAAATCAACTGTTTGTGTGAAGGGTGCCATTAAGTGCAGGGCTGATTCCACATTCCCATTACAACACTAAGACGTCAAAAACAGCAGCACCCAGAGACACATGAGCACCTCGGGGTGCGAGGCCTACAGTGACGGTGATATAGAGGATCTGTCCCTGTTAGACAGGGAGCAGCAAAAAGAGCAGATACACAAATAGACATACTGTAGATATGGATATAGAACGGCTGCAGTCCTTAGATTCACTTTTTAATAGCATTTATAATATGTAAAGTAGATCCACCTCACTTGCACAGCCCAGTCATAAGAGAAAGATGATTTGACATCCAGAGCTCACATCCATGATAAGATCCATAGATGAAAGATTATGCTTTGCATCATTGGTTGATGCGGGGACTGGCAAATGGCTTTCTAGTCTTTCCCTGATTCTATACAGAGAAATGTGAAGCCAAAGCATGGTGGCTTTCAACTAAACTAACCACTGTAACCAAAAAGTGGTCAGAATGATCCAAGTGTGGCCAAATTGACACAAATCCATTGGTCAAGGGTCCTTCTGCTCAAGATGTTTCACCTAGAATCCGAGGTTGTGTGAACTTGCCGGGTCTAATTTAATCTAAGTGTCTGTGTCCCTGCATAGCTGTTGAAGCAGTGACTCGATGCTGTCACATCTGAGCAAAGTCAGTATAGTGTGTCCAGGTTGTAAAAAACTAAGCAGCCGTGCGCCCGGGCTCAGCACATCCCTCTTCCAGCTAAACTGTTCTTCTGAGGGAACTATGGGCCATTTTTAAGGAGCCCTAATAGAAAACAGAACACAAAAGGCATCTGCTTTTCTCATCAGGACATCGAGCTGCTTTTGTGCTTTTGTGTATTTACCAAAACGGCCCTCACAGCGGATAAAAAGACTGACACAGGTCCAGAAAGGCAGAACGACTCTTTCAATGCTTGACAGAACCAAAACACATTCATCTAACGAAAGCTCCAGACCGTAAATGTCTAATCTCTTACCACTGATATGCATCGATCCAAGATGGGATTTTGCTGCAAGCAGTGGTCTAAGAAACCCAGAATTCGACTGCATTTCTAATGTTGAATTTGACTATGAAATCAGTGGAGGAGCAGGTGCTAGGAGCGGCACAGGAGGATTGTGCTTGAGTTAGCCTCAACAAATCCATTCCATTTGTGTAAATCCTATAACAGACTATTCTAATCCACTTAGCGCCTTTCTAACAGACTTGGACAAAAACACTAAATGCTGAAGCGGACAGAACAGCAGGTCCTAGTATACAAGCAGAAATATACTATGCGTTTAGAGTCGCTTTTCTTTAGCGCTGTGCATTGATTCACGGTCAGTGCTGTTAATAATGGCAGAATCAGTTAAAGCTCCAATGTCTGTAACCTTCACTCTTGCCTCTGGGTGTGATGACAGTTATTGCTCTCAAAAACGTTGTGACCACAGTTAAACTGACATTCGTTCATTAAAGCAATCCACAGAGCTAGAGCCCAGGATTATTGGGCTGGAAGGCTCTTCATGGCATAAAAAGCCTATTAGGAATCTAAAGGCTATAGAGTGCTTTATGTAAGACCTGTCTGTTTAACATGTTTGAATTTGTAATGAAACACAGAAAATGTTAAATAATACTGTAAAAGCTGAAGAATTTGCTGCCTTATGATCTCATTGGCATTTAATGGCCCAGAAACAGACTTACAGCAAAGGGAATTTTTCAGAGCTCTAATCAAGGAACGGTTGACTGACCTCTTGAGTTAAGCCCAATCAATTAATTAGAGTAAGGAAGTGATTAAAGAGCACGGATCGAAAGCCAAGCACACAAGACCAAGACTTTAATGCTCTGAAGCCTTCGGGACACATTGTCAGTCACAGATTATACTAAAAATGGGACTTCATATTTGCTGTTTGTGCATGCAGTGATTAAAGGTGAAGCAGATTAGCATGCTGAAATATAAAAGTGGCACGGCAAAATCCGATTGGACACTACCTACACTAATAACCCTAACCCTGTTCCCCCCGAACCCCCACCCCCGCCAACCCCAACACACTTCATCCTGCCCCTTTAATCGTTTTTTTGGCTTTGTTGGACCCTGTTGACCAACTTCAATAAAAGTTGATGCAATGCATCTGTATAAAGGATTATCTATATTTATTAAAGAGTAAGTTATGGTTTATTTATTTAGATAGTATCACTGACAAAACAGGAGCATTTATTTATTGAATGTATTGGTGCCAAAATGAATCTCATGTATTATATTCATTATATTATTTTGACTGTTTAATAAACTGTACAAGCTTTGGAAGTAGTTGTCTTTTTTCCAATGCATTTTTAATGAATTGTTGACACCCAAACCAGCATTGGAGCTATAGGAGTGAGCGTAGATTTCCATTACTATATTTAAACTCGCAACAACTTACAATCAAATGATTGAATTAAAAATGTATTTGTGAGGGGTAAGCAGCTGCTTAACATCATTGTGCAGGAGAAGGAAAAATGGTTTTGCCTTCAAATGGATGATAATGATAATGGTTTTTAATATGTATAGTATCATTTTATTCCAAATCATTTAATTGTAATTAATTCATAATTTAATTCATTGTTATTGGTCAATACACCATACAGCAGCAGCTGAATTTTCCAATCCTGTTATAAATGAATAAATGAATAAATGAATGAATGAATGAATGAATATGGAAGTACACATATAAATACTATAATAATGTTTTGCCCCAACAGCGAAAATAAGCATGGTGACTTAGCGGGCAAAACTGAACGGTGTATGACTATGGTACATAATTTGAGATGACATTATCAAGAATGTACCATACATTTCCATTTCACGCAGTGGCCGTATAAGTACACACTGCTGGGGTCAACAGCACCACACACCCTCAACACTGAACACCTGCACATTTTCAAAGGAAAAGCAACTAACTCAGAATAAACTGATTCACTCAGTCCAGTATACACTTCCACACATGGCTGCATCCGTCAGCGGTTTTTGAGAGGCGCTCATGTGCGGAGGTGTGTGTAGCCCGCGGCTGGCAGGCTGGGCCTGAGGCTCGGAACACGCTTCTCTTTCTCTGTGGCCTGGTTCCAGGCGACAGGCTCCCTCCACGGCGGGATGCATAAACATGTGGAGAGTAATGCTCTGTTTCTCCTGCTCCTTCTGGAGCACGGGCGGTTCTGTCCGAGCTGTCAGCAGCAGGGATGGCAAGAAGTAAAACCAACCTGCTCAAACCTGTACACACAAACACACTCACACTCACTCGCACACACAGACTCCATCAACATCACCATTGTTGCATTTTGATTGTTTGCTATTCATGTCTCATGTATGCTCAGTTGCCAAAATTGTAGATGAAACTGAGGATTCGATTATAATGAATCATATAAATAAAAAGCTTCCTCCTTTTTTCAGTTTCAGTTTGCAGCAACTGTGCTGTTGCGTTTGTGCATATTGTATGACATGCATGTCATTTAAAGATCTTCAGTGGCTCCTCTAATTCACAGATCTTATTGCAGCAAACTACTTAGAGTTAATTGCAAGTTAAAAGAATATTTTTGGCAAAATACTATACAAAGATATACAAAAATATTAGTGCTGCAAATCAAATTCAGTGGATACATTTATTAATTAAAATATTCAAAAGCGAAAAGCAGTTCAAATTACACTGCCTCACCTGTGGCTTGGTTTCACCATCTAGGACTGTAAGTTATTTATACTTCACCCTCCTGTTTTTTCTTGTCCGTGTTAAACTCTGGCCTTAGCTTAGCCTTAAGCCATTGCCTTGCTATTGTCTCAGATTATTTTTGACATTTGCTTAGCCACAGTCTTAGCTTGCCTTTTCCTTTTGTAGACACAGCTCTTAGAGCTTTATTTATCGAGATATGTATATAACAAACACACAATTATTGTATTTATCATTTAGATATTTAATTGCTTACAGAACATTTGAATATTAAAAAATTCCAAATTCCAAATCTGATAGTTGCATCCCTAGTCACCATGTAAATGTAGAAAGCTCATTAGTACTTTGTGTAACATCTGCTCCCTAATTAATTTGTAATTGGTTGCCTTTGATGCCTTCTGCAAGTGCATGAAAAACAGCTGCCCTGGACAGGCCTCTTTGACTTGAGATTCGCCACCAGACATGAGCTTGCACACACTCAGCGCCAGGTCCACACACTTCAGACGCTGCGTTCGGGGAAATGATTCAAGTCAGTTCAGTTGGTAAACCGCCTCCACTTGTATATGTATCATGTTATCTCGACTACACAAACACCATCTATCACTGTCTCCCACTATCCTCGTTTGTTTATTTTCGCTGTGTTCAGTCATTATGAGGTAGGAATATCATTGGCCCCTTAACAAGACCATGCAACGCTACGGTACACCTACAAAGACTAAACATGCCTGCAACCTTCATTTCCTGAAAAAGAACAGCAGACACACTGCAGGACGCTGATCTCTGGTCAGTCACTCTTGCTATTTACGAGCAGTCTGTGCTGGAGGTGTGTATGTTCCACGTTTCCTAATCATCCCTTCAGCCTAGACATGCTCTTTTAGTATGTGGTATAGAAGACAGCACTGCGTGAGGATGCTAAGCATCTTTGAACATCCATAAAGGTGAAAAAAACAAACATGGAAAATAGAACTTTAGCGGGAACGCTATAGCAGAAGCAATGAAGGCGAATCAGCATCACAATAGAAACACCATTGCAACAATATGTCCTAAAATGTTTAAGGGATTATGGGAACAAGCATCTATGATCCTGAGGAACATCTGGAATACAAGGAGGCACAACGAAGCAGATAAAGCAGGTAAACCACAATGTGATTTTATGTTCATAAATGTATATATAATCTTTCCCTTTTCCTTGCACAATTTAACTCCACCCAGCATCTTACCAGCAGCAAGCAGAACCACCAGCATTGGAAGGGTGAAGTTTAGCACTTGTTTGCTCCACATACTGTTAAGCAAACCACCGCATCTTTTAAACACATCACTGGACAGCAAACTTGGAGGTGAGTGCTGACCACCAATTCTATTTGGTCCACTAACAGAAGCCCACGCTGGCTGGCATCTGACTGAGTAAGTGATGGGGGACAGGGAAGGCCCTCTTACCCACCCAGAGAGAGCAAAGCCAACTGTGCCCTCCTGGACTCAATGAATGGCTCCCTGATCAGTTCATCATTTTGTTCAAAAGCCTGATTTCACTTAACTGCTTTCACATACACCCGCAAAATGTACTTAACTAAGTTCCGAACCAAAACTTTATAATCATATTAATTACTTGCGTTAAGGTTGAGGTATTGTCTCTATAACGTAGTGGTTCTCAAACTAGACCTCTGGAACCCTCAGAGAAAACTGTGGGGTCCCAGTTTGATGATAACTGTTGTAAAGCAAAGCATTGCTTATTGCTTCATTACGCTTCAGTCATTTGCTCACTGAGGTAATAATATTTTTACTTGAGTTCTTCTAAGCTCCTCTACATACCTGCTCTTCACTGTGGTGGCATTTGGGAAATCATTGTTACATAAAAGATGTAAGTGGCCAGCTTCTAAAGCTTGGATAGTGTTCAGAAATGTCTGATCACACTCTTAAAATATTAGTGAGTGTGTCGTCACAGGACCTCCTTTGTCATGTACGATACAATAGTAGGCCTGGCAGTCCTCAAACAGATTAAAAGTTTTATGGCATATAGCTGGCGTGTTCATGCTTCCCCATGAAATTCCATATGCTACCAAACATGATAACTTTCGCTAATGAGTCACAGTTTGGTCTGAACAAATCCAAATTGTAAAAAGCTGCTGCAGAAGTTGAACAACTGCCACAGTTACACTGCAAACATAATGATGGAGGTCAGTAATTAGAGTTACCACTTTGGACACTTAGGTGAGTCATGCACAACACTGTTTTCCCTGCTCACCACATTTGCTTACATAGAGGTGGAGTGGAAACCCAAAGTGTGGTTGGGCTGTGGCCACTGCTCACAAATGTATTTATTATCCTTTTAAGTCGTGGTTACCTTCACGTATACAAGGTTCATTTTAGCTATCAGAATTCATAAACATTTGGAAAGCAGCAAAATATAAGAGAGTGTTTTCTCACATCCTCATTGTGCTTGGAATAGCCCGGGCGGGCGTGTCTGGAAATCTGTGAACTGCATAGTTACCTGATACCTACCGTCTAACACGCAGGCTTCTCGAACTCAGTGACAGTTTTATTACAGAATCCTAGATATTTTCTATGGTTTTAATTACTAGCTTTAATAAATACTCGCCTCTTTGATGGCAGCTTAGCCATTCTGAGATGTTCTCCTGATTCACCATGTGCACTAAACCATTTCATATTCACTGCTGTGTATATTGGACTATTCATTTTGAGGCTAACTCTGCTCAGCCTCAGCTTAGAGCAGGTATGTGCTCTCTAAACATACCTACAGCAACCTCAGCCCGATCCAAAATACTACAAGAATCCTGATTTTCTTTTCTTTTTTTATAAAGGAACAGCACACCGGTGGAACATTACCCTTCAAATAAGGATAAGTGCATGTGGTGCGGCAACAAATTGATGTAAAATGCTCCTGTCATAAGCACAAGAATTAAAGGCCGACACCACAGTCAGCACCAAGATCTTGTGACACAAGAATGTGGAACCAGCTTTCTCAAGGTGCTGCTTTTGTCCCTCACACACGATACAGTGCAAATCATTAAAGGGCTCATATAACTGGGGGAAAACACTTGTGTTTTTACAGTAAGAGAGTTACACATTATTTGAAATGTAATGTTTAAAAATAAACCAATCACCTGCAAGTGCATCCAGTCTGAAGATGTAAACTAAGTTGCCTAAACGGTCTCTTTAGAATTGATCAGGGGTGTGACATCATGGTAAAGCCTTTCAAAGGAACCAGACATCAGAAATAATGCCTGAAATTCGTCTGATGAGTTTCATTTGGAACAGGTTCATTCATTCCAGTCTAGACTATTTTATAAATGGCCGCCAACAAAAAGAGAGACATGACATAGATCACTTTTTAAGGTACAGTAACAAACATCCTGTTTGACGCAAGTAAAAGACAACAAAACCAAACCCACCCCCCATTACTATCAAAGAAGCTGTCTGCACCATCATCTTCACCAGCCCCAGGCATCAAATCACATTGTCTATTTTTTATGCATCATGTCACATCAATGTTTGCTCAATAGAAATACTCTGCTGTTAAACAGGCCTTCTGATCGCAGGGGCAACTCCTTAACCAATAGACCACTGGCTGCCCAAATCAGTAACCAAACTACTAGTTCTATGAAGGCTTATCAACACAATGAGATCAAATATGAGTGTCAACTTGCTGTTAAGAAAACATGACATGCAAATAGGGGCGCAAAATGTTGAAAAAACTGTTTTTTTTTTGGACTTCAGGAGGAAAACACATGAACAATGTCGAATTAGGGTCCTTTAAGAGTACTTCTGCCTTATCTGACATCCTTATCATATCCTAAACAGTCCAAGTGGAATTAATTATAAAGAACAAATTAACAAGAGCACAATATTAGTTTAGTTGGTAACAGATCCCAGACTACCTACAAATAATGAAATCTCCAAAGCACTGACTGAAATCTACCATGCCATAAGAGTTGACAAGGCAAACTGAGTGTGAATAAATTATTATTGAAAGGTACTATGGGTAGTTAACAGTGGAGTGGCAGCAATACTGTCTTTAGTACAAACCAGTGTTGGCTTTGAACACGGCCACAGTAAAACATGGCTGAGGAACACTTTTGTTTTAAGTAAAAGATTTATACTCCACAGAGAATAGACATTGAGAGACTTCTGTCAATATGGTAAAATACTCAAATTGGATATTATAATAGGACAAACACTTTCAAATACTCAAGAACCTCTGCACCAAAATAGCCTTATAGTGGAGAGCACTGTTGGAACAGCTACACTGAGGCCCAGACCTATTTCCAGTTGAAATTCTGCAGGGGCGTCTAAAGCTTGAATCGATCAATGAAAAGTTTGCATAGCCAGACTGGAAGTTGCCGATCAGTCAATGCAACATTAATGTAAAAAATGGCACCACAAGACAAAGCAAAAGCTGCACTTACTATTGATCGACCAGTTCCAGCATTTACAGAATTGCAACTGTAGCCCAAAAATGATGTAAACACACATTTCATGAAAGATGATATATAGGGAAAAAGCATAAGTGATTTCTAGGATTGTTTTCTGGCTGGAGGAGAGCTGTCAGGTTAACTTTTTGAATTTTACAAGAACTGCTTGGAATTGTCAAAATCCATCTGCAACTTGAGCACCATCATAATGTCTTCCACTGGAAATTCCATGTTGATCTTGGTTGTGCTGAAATAACACTGCTGCCTCCACCCCACACATGAAAGTGCTTTTCAACGCTCATGAGGGTCCATAGATCTGAGAATTATTCCTGATGGTTTGCCCTCAGGCTGCCATCACTATTCTTGTTAAACCAAATGCTTATACGGGTGGTGCAGTTAAATTCAGAGTTATCTGTCAGTGTCTCTTATGAAGTACTTCATAACCGAAATGTATTATGTAACGCTGTTTTTATATCTGAATTAATCTACCGTATCGATTTATACAACTATAAGGTGGTATTATGTTAGTAGAAGTCATTTTAAATTCCCATCTGCTATGGGTTAAAATCTGACATTTTATTTCCCGCAAAACATCAATCACATCTTTGTATATTTTCACCGAACACATTACTGCGTAGGATAATCAGGCAGTTTTACTTTGACACTTTTAGCATGAGAACAGAAACGTGACACAGCTGCCCCTCAAAAACCACATGAATCGATGCCTTGGAATGCCAAACTGAAAGAAAAGGTTACAAGCAGATTTCGAGGAGAGGCTACATTGCCAAGTGCTGGAGATTTTACGATCGCTCGGTGTGCCGCATGAAAAGCTTATTGTTCACTGCTGCTAAATGTCTATGATGTCAAAGTGGAATGACAAATGTAATAAACAATTGCCTGTGATTTTATTTTTTACAGTCAACAAGCTCTCTTGAATATAGTTAAATTGCATGAATAATTTGATAATTGTCTGAATTAGGTTAAGGAACCACAGGACAATGCATAATTTGATATATTTTAATATATTTCTCAAATAGTCTATATTTCATGTGGCAATCCAAAACACACACACACTTTTTTTTCTTTTTCTATAAAACTAAAAGCAAAAAATAACAGGACAAAATGATCTACATAGACAATAACACAAAAATAAGATGACCACCATCACCTTCCAAACTCATTCTGCACCCTGACTTTCTAGTTGTTGCACTTGGAAGCGACACGCTGAGATACGGGAGGTAATAGTGAGGTAAAGCAAGACAAGTCTGTTAACCAGTGTGAGCACCACAGTAACAGAAATCTTCATGGGAATTTAAGGTTGAGCATCAAAATCAAAAAGACAGCCTCTGTTGAACATCAAACACAAAAACCCAACAGCTCAAAGGAAAAAGAATCGAACTGATAATATTGATAAAGTTGATCAAAAACCTTTGATATCAATAAATAAAAATGAAAGACAGATTCTCTGAAATTTGCGTATTGCCTGAGATTGATGGCATTCAACCAATATGCCTGATCAGTTGGCACTGCAACACCCTAAACTCCAATGACTGGCAAGTAGGGCTGCCCCTATTGACTATAGCAGTACTCAAGTAATGTAGCAATTATTTAGACTATCAAGTAACCATGTACACGATTCAGAACAGCAAACAATTGATCTTTCTTCATATGGGTAACTATAAACATACGTGCATTGCTGAGCTCCTGCTAGTGTTTGTTTCCTATCTGAACAAGTCTTCAAAATAAACTGCAGGTTCTCTGCGCACCATTCAAATCGCCAAGCAGATTTATAGAGACTTTAGTTGTTTTGTTTTTTTGACTTAGTTATCGATTATAATTAAGTAATCATGACAGCCCTGTTTGCAAGTTGCATTAGCAAAAACCCTCATTTCAACAATCCATTACTGAATGACTAATTTAAGAAATTCACATTATGTACAAAAATGCACATGTAATAAATCTTTTTTTATCTTCTAATGTCCAATCGAATTAAATACCCAAGTATGATCTGGAAAGCAAAATGTAAAAATGTAAATTGGTATTTTTTGCAGTGACGGCTTTGAAACAAGACGATAAAAACGCAAAACATCAGATGTTTTAACTGGTCTCCCAAAAAAAAGAATGTGTATTTAGAGACAAACCCTTAAAACCCAGTACTCTTCCTCCCTTAAGAAATGTGACTATTGCTTTGTCTGTAATCATAAATATATGGATTATTTCAAAAATTTATATTTAAAAAACAATAGAAATATTTTGCATATTTTGACTCCTATATTACAATGCCTCTACGTTTCCTAGAAACCATTTTTGTCTTGTCCACCATCAAGCATTTAACCAGATACATCTTACTTTTACAAAGAATATCTCGAAACCATTTCAACAACGTTAACGGCAATTCCAGTAAAAGTAAAAGATATTCTGCAGATGCCAGTGGCATTGTACTTTAGCAGCTTAGGCTTTGCAACTACTAACCTAAATGCGTTCTACTAAACCATACAGATAATGTGCTGTAAACAATTCCAGACTGATATAATTCTCACAGACCAAACAATCACACAAATATTTAGTCCTTGCTCGGTTCATATTAATGGGAAACAACGTATTCAGATGGGAAAGTGCTGAACAACCATGGCCCTTTAAATACAGGAAAGCTATACATTCATATCTGTGCCTTTTGAGAGGCATTATGAATTTCTGAGTACATGACAGATTGTGGGGAAAACACTAAGCACAAATTATCACACAATTCTACAAAATGCAGGAAAGATTAGAAACTTGGTTTCTCAACTTTCAACTTCAAGGCTACTTACTCCAATCAACATTTGGGTTTTTTGACTTTTTTTTTTATAACTTCAAATACACATTTTTGCATCAATAATTTTTGGCAGTGCAGGAGTGGTAAAGTACACCGACAACACAATGAGTTCTTATGTGTCTTGTTCTCTTGGTTTGAACATACGTAGGTTGAGCATGGGGGCACCACTCTTCATTGAAGCATGTGTACTTATTCCTTACAGATTCCTGTCACAAATACCAAAGTATTTTTGACAGTATACCACATATCCCACATCAGTTCAAACATCTGAAGCTCTTTAAATAAACGGCAGTGTCAGTTAATCTGAGATTGTGTTTCAGTGTTACCTTCTGCCAATGTATTTTGGGGTGGAAGCATTAACTCATTGGAATGAGTAAGAAACCTGTCCTGGGCTGAAACCTGCTTGGAGCAGATGAAATCAGATGAAAACAAATGAAAAGAAACACAAAAACACAGGACAGATCCAAATAAGAGGTTGACTTTGGCTTCCCACATAAAAATGGACTATAATTTACCGGAAACCTTAGATACTTTTTTCTATCTTTCTATCTTTTTGATCCCCCCTTTTCACTGAAAACAGCATTTACTATTTGCATCACTAGCTCCAAATAACTTTTTTGAATTGAAAGAACATTATTCCTTCCTATTACAATTCTTATTAACAGAAAAAATGTAAATTAAACCATTTTTAAAAGAGGGAAACCGTATTATAGAGCAATTGTTGAACAGATCATATGTGAAGAAATAGAAAAATAATAACTAAAGAATATTTAAGTTAATTCCTTAACTTTCACAAAAAATCTTAAACAAGCTTTCACTTCAGACTATTTAAAATATATACATTTAGACATCAAGACATTTTAATTTGGCTCCTGGCAATGTCAAACTGGAAAAAAAACAAAAAAAAACAAAAAGGAAACGCAGTCTTAACATTAAAACCACCTGAAAATTTTACGTAGGTTCCCCTTCGTACCGCCAATACAGCTGAGGCACGACTCCACAACACCTCTGAAGGTGTGCTCTGGTATCTGCACCAAGACAACAGATCCAGATCTAGTCCAGTGAGCTGTGTGGTGAAGCCTGCGTGGATTGGACTAATATATGTAACATATCCCACAGATGCTAGATCAGACGGAGATCTGTGGAATTGGGACCTAGTTCCTCAAACCTGTTTAATAAGTCACCATCATTAGGGAATCCCGTTACCATTAAGGGGTGAATTTGGTCCGCAGTAATGTTTAGGTAGGTGCTATGTGTCAAAGTAACCTCCACATTAATGACACACTGAGAAATAATAGAAAAATAACTCACAGAAACATGTTAGGTCGGGTTCGCATGTGTGTCTTTTCCTGTCATAGCCAGCACTAACTTTTCCAGCTATGTGCTACATTAGCTCTTCGGGAAGACTGGACCAGAAAGGCTCACCTTCACTTCTCACATATATCAATGACTCTTGTTTGATCCTGACCCTGTGTCAGTTCACTTTGAACTTTGATCCTCACTCAATGTAACTCTTCTTACGTTTACCCAGTTTTCCTACTTCCAGCACATCAGTTTCAAGAACATATTGCTTCTCCATCCAATTTTCTACATAGAACACTTTCTGCCTAATAAGTACTACACCCTGATTGGTGCCACTTTAAAAAGAGAATCAAATGTTATTCACTCTACCTGTCAGTGGTTTTAATGTTATGGCTTATCGGTGCATGTTTTAATCAATGGACAATCATAGCCTTATTCCATCTGAACAACAAATGCTTTAAAGCATTTGAATTAGAAAATTAGAAATTCGATTTTGGCGCATCTTAAGACCTTAATGGCATTTAGCAGAAACAGGTTTGCTGGAAGAGTGGTTGATGGAGGGATGTTGTAATAAAACCTGTAATGACCTGTAAAATTTTTGCTCATTCTGGAAAAATAAGAGGGAGAGACAATTTAGTATTTCACCAAACATGTTAGCCCTCAAAATTACTACATTTGTCCAAACCAGATTAAGCGTCCAAAATTAAATATGGTTATGTGGGGTAAAAAAAAAAAATCCTAGGCACACTCTTACACGTCAGTGTGATGGCCCAGCAAATGCTTTTTTAAAATTAAGCCAACAAAGGAAACATAATTGCTATCCACCCCAAGACTGAGAATATGAGTTTTGAAACAAACACCCCTGCATAATAATCTCACAGGAACTAGCCTTCAGGCCACAGCGATGGAGGTCTCGGAGGTTTCCCGCAGTGCTGGCTCTGAGGAGTTGCTGCTATGTGCTCTCTGCGGTTCGTATCTCCTCTTCCTCTGGGACACCTGTGAGTAAAAGGTTGTATAAGATTCTGGGAAGACTCCCTTATTCCTAACACACCAGCTGTACCACCAGAGGAATGGAATTCTATGTTGTTTAGACATCTAGACATATTGCTTTTCCACCATTCTACACAGAGCTATTTTCAACCACAATTCGTGTTAGTTTAAAAGTGATAATTAAAGAGGTATAAAGTGCTGACTTGAACATGGTGTGAATCTTTGGCTCTGTAGGATTGTGTATTGCCTAATTCTCCTTTTCTGCTGTACAGAACTGTTTACTGAGTGCTATTTCTAATTAGCTACAGCTGTGCTGAATATAGGGATAAAACAGTATCAACCAATGCCAATGTCCAACGTGTCAACGTGTTCAAAGGGGTATTCAAAAAGCTCTTAATGTAGGTCTGAAATTGTTAATGCCTAATGATACCTTCAAAGTTCCACTGCCGACAGCCTATGCAGTAATAAACTGTACAGCATGCTGCAAAGAGCCAGACTGTTTTAGTTAAAATGCACCTGCAAGATTACCAGTTTAGAAGCACAGTGCAATTACATACATATTATTTCTTCCACACTGGGATGAAAGTGATATTTTATGACTAAGTACGAAGTCAGCAGTTGGCAGTATTAGAATACATCACTTCAGACACTAGTGGGCAGACTTTATCCTACAAAATAGCGTCCACATGAGCAGTCCTTAGGAGCATCAGTGTTGTGTTACAGGAATTACCGGAAGCACCAGCAGTAGCAGCGGAGTTAAGGGGGGTGCGAGAGTCGTCCTCGTCACTGGACCGGCTTGCCTCACCCTCTGGGACTGTTGTCTGAGGCTCCAGCTCCTGCTCGGTATGACTCCGCAGAGCCAGAATGCGGTGATGCAGAGCCGCAAACAGCTGCCCTGTGTCCTTAGAGCTAGCCTGACAAGGAAGAAAAGCAGAAGTTAACGCAGGACACAGCTGAAAACCTCTCAGACACTGTTCCTAAGGCTTTCTATAGCAGCAAGATAACTATCCCTCCCAAAGTGTTCTTGATCAAAGAAAATTTTGGAGGTTTCCTTTTTTCCTTTTTTTCTTTACTTATGTACAGACTTATTCATTTATTTTTGCAGACAAAAAATACAGCTATGACAATGAAAATCTGTATTCAAAATTGTGGTCAACCAGGAAAGTCCTCAGACAGGAACAGCCCTCCTTTTGTCCTTTCTTCTTCTCTTTTTTAATAATAGTAAACATTTATTTTATTGATTAATTCTGTCTTACTGATATAAGGAAGACTTTGATTCCCTGGTCCTCTGTGTCCATGGCAGTAATGCGAATGCTCTTCTCACTGGCTTTGTCCACCTGCATCTGAGCCCACAGTTTTGTGTTCAGAATCAGACGTAGGCTTCCTTGAGTTCGCATGACTGAAATATAATAAGAATATTTATATAAATCACCATTTACCTGAATGCACACTATGAGAGGAACTTGGATTGCTACTGCTTATAAAACCATAAATGAAATGTGTAAGGTCAAGCACATACTGGGTGACTCTGAAGCCTAGGCTGTACACAAAATTTAATGCTCTAACGATTATTCCTAGAGAAGCTTCAGTTATGTCACAAATTATATGCTATTTTCCAAATAAAAATTTTTTGAAAGAAAGGTTAGACACACTGCCAGTGTTTAGTATGCAGTTCACATGCATTACCCAGTCTGGACTGAAGAGTTCCATTGTGGACGTCAGTGGACGACATATCATTAAGTCTCAGGAGCCCGCATCCCCTCTCAACCCACGACTGTGAGCTCTTCTCAAAGACAAAGAGCTTGCATTGCATCTACAAAAGAAAAGAGAGTTTAGAATTTCCCTTTGTTTAATGCCTATAAGTTTAATGCCTATAAATGTTTCCTTGCATATAACTGCTGGACAGAATGGTTATAAATATATTTTTAAAATATCATTTTGTAGTGTTGCGAGACAAGACAGTACCTTTATTCCGACTTTTTTACCATTATCAACACTGCACAAAACATTCTGAAGATGTCTTGGTTCATTGGTTGTATTGGAAAGAAAGTGTAATGCTGTTTTGGACATTGCAACCCTGTATCACCACAACTTTATGGTCAGTATGTAATAGTGTAATAGTAATATTACTGTTATAACATCTGTAATAGTGATGTTTGTGTCAAAACACTGACTCTAGTTTCATTGCCTGAAACTCTGTACAAAATGTACAGAAACTCTGTAAAATCTGTGGAATTCTCTTTTAAATATCACACCACTGGCTCAGGCGAGTATTCAGCAATGAGTCAGACAACTCTTCAAGTAAACCTTCTTGTAGTGCTCCAAGATCTGCCCCAGGTTTGGTCAGGCGCCAGCAATCTGACAGTGAACGACCTAATAGTGCCTGAAAAAAGGACTTGTTCTTACCTGTAAAACGTTGCTTTCCAACTCTTCTCCAGTCCTCACCTCCACTTTCTCCAGCAAGCACTTCTTGGCAGTAGCTTTTGTGTATGCAGCTGCTGACTCTTCTAAAGACTCTGCTGAGTTAGCATCTACAACACACACACACACACACACACACACACACACACACACACACACGCACGCAATTCCTAAGCACTTCATTCTAACTTTTGAACCTGAAACTGTTTGGTTTTATCAGAATAACATTTTGATAACCATCTCAGGCTTTGCTAAAGTTCATAGTAAATGAACGGTTTGGAATCAGTGGCATATTTTATTATGTTCTAGTGTAAAGCTTTATGTTTTACCAGGTTTAGTGGGAGGGTAAAAAATCTCTGGAAAATGCCACTGGCACCTGCTTGGGAAAAACTTTTAACAGACAAAATTACAGTGGATGAATTTCCCTTTAGTGAACATTTACGATAATGAGACCACTTTCCCTCTCAGATTACGCTTACATTCGTACAGCATACCTTTTTCGGAACTGACATCCTGCAATGAGCAGAGTTCACTATTCGGACACTCCACTTCAGAGGCCACGTTGCCCTCTGCTGTTGGTTTGCTGCATTTCAGTGGGCCCTGAAAGCAACAGACTGCTTAAACCCAGGCACCAGCAAGACTTGACTATGGCTAGTTGAGGCAAGGCCAAAGAGATGAAGAAAAAAGTTTGTCAGCTTACCAAAACACGATCCGACATGTTCTGTCCAAAAACAAACTTTGCATGAGCGTCACTACAGTCATCACCTCCCTGCAGGCTTGAAAAAAAAATACATCCGTGAACATTTTGCTTGACGAGACAAGGTGTAAAAAAGCTTATTCAAGAAGGGCAACGTTTCAGGTGAATAACCTTGCGTTGTTGATGTACTGTAAGAAATAATTTGTCTCCTCTGACTGAGATACTTTAGGTCTGTAATCACTTTTCCTGTTCCCAGAGGCTTCACAACCTTCATTCACCTGCACAGTTAGAAGGGAAATGTGCTTGAGAATTCTCCTTTATGTTACAACTGTACAAAATGCAAGCAAATATATTTTATAATTGATTTCCAAATTCAAAGAGAGTCTACATACCTTAATTCTGTCCTTGATATTTTGTCCAAATACAAAAGACGACTCCAACAGTGGAACGTTTTCTTTAGTTTTGTCCCCATGTTTTTGGAATTTATCCTTTACGTCCTTTGTCACCTTTAAAAAATTTATATATGATATTACACAAGAACGCTTTTTCATTATTATAGCACTGCAGAAGTCTGTTTTATCTGTTGTGTGCCCACCGATAACTTATCACTCAGACGTGCGTTGCCATCAGAGTTTTCTGAGTTCCTTTCTTCCCCTTGCTGTGCTTCTGATGACTCATTCACTCCATTCGTACAGCTGTCAGAATCTTGAATTTGACAAGACACAACATAAGAGGAATGTTCCATGCTTAGCTCTCATGTGGTTAACAGTATTCATTTAACTCCTACTTACATAAAAATTATTATTACAGTTATTAATGACTAATCTGAAGGGTGTACTTATATTTAGACTCACTAATTGAATTGAAAGATGCGGAGGAAGGTGCCTGAAGCACAGGTGGACGAAGCACACTGCGCTGCTGCTCCTTGGGTTTCTGACTTGGTACTCCTAAATCGAACAAATTGCCTGATTACACAAAGTTTGCTATTAATTTTTATTCCAAATTGGAAGAGACACACTGCTCATAACACCTAAACCCATTATGAATGTTTTTCGTATTATTTATTAGAGCTAAGAATACATGAGATTAGGAATATGTGGTTATTCAATATGCAAAACACATCAACACTTCAAATTACTACAACTATATTTGGACAAACATGCTAAACTATTAAAAACTCCCTCTCAGCAGAACCATTCATAATGTTGTAACTTTCTACATGCAATGCAATACCACTTCAGTTATACATTACTAGCAGTTAAATACAACATTTGTTTAAATCTAAAAAGCTGCTGATTTGGTCAAACAAGAAAACTGAATTTTCTGCATGTAAAATTTTGAGCATCACTCTAGCACTAATAGTGTCACTGACCAGCACTTGGCGCCTGCCCGTGAATTAATGTTGGCGGCCTCAAGCGAAAACCCACAACCTTCTCTTCTGTCAAGAAGAACACACAAATTACAGTCAAACAACTTACAAACTAGACAAAAATGAATGCAAAGTTATTAGGGATGTCCAGATGTAATCATGTGATCGGAAATCGGGCCCGATCAGGTGGTTTCAGACTGGATTGGAATCGGACGTTACCTCCCGATTAGGACTCGGGTTTACATGTGTATATATATATTTACCCAGGCAAACCAGCCGAAGATGAGTCAGCTCACACTGCAGGAGAGTTTGAAGAGGAGAGAAAAAATGCCTCGAGACGGCACAAAGGCGCAGGACATCACAGCCAAGAGAGCACAAATGATCGCAATGAGTGACCTGCCATTCACCTTAGTATAGTATATAGAACTATCGGATCGGGACTCGGTATCATTCGCCTTAGTACAGTATATAGAAGTATCGGGTCAGGACTCGGTATCATTCGCATTAGTATAGTATATAGAAGTATCGGATCGGGACTCGGTATCGTTCACCTTAGCATAGTATATAGAAGTATCGGGTCAGGACTCAGTATCATTCGCATTAGTATAGTATATAGAAGTATCGGAGCGGGACTCTGTATCATTCGCCTTAGTACAGTATATAGAAGTATCGGGTCAGGACTCGGTATCATTCGCATTAGTATAGTATATAGA
>JBBMFX010000035.1:12901126-12914364 GCA_037832545.1 Rhabdalestes septentrionalis | reverse complement strand
AAGCTCTGGTCTTTAGAAGCTCTGGTCTTTAGAAGCTCTGGTCTTTAGAAGCTCTGGTCTTTAGAAGCTCTGGTCTTTAGAAGCTCTGGTCTTCATACTCCAGCAGATATAATTACGCTAAAATGAAATGTTAATCGTTTTGCTCTGGACACATACTAAAATACATAAAAATACGATTATCACAAAATGAAACAAAGAATTAATGAAAGCTTTGTTCAGATTTATTTCATGAGAATACATTGTAACAACACAGCATAGTATTGAAATAATACAAAAATAAAAACTGTCAAGCCTCCCAGCTGATTGGTCAAAAAAATCATCTTGTAAAATAACATTTTATGTTGTCAACACAATATAGCTAGCTATAGATCAAATCAAAATAAATGCATTTCTACAGGACATCACTTTGCATGGCCAAACACTTGGATACTTTTCAAAAGTAAAAATGTCTTTCTTAATAAAATAAAATTAAACACAATTGAAAATGATGATGTCACCAAACCTGGTATTATTTAAATGCCCCTGAGAGATATCAGCAAATGCACACGAGGTGTCAAGATGTAAATGTTTACGTGTAAAAGCAGTAAGAATGCTCTTAAACTGTTACAAGCTGCTATTTATAAAACCATCACCCCAAATTTATCTCAAGGGCAAGACATGGCAAACTTGGCAAACACATTCTGTAGCTGATTGCCACCAAATGACGGTTCCCTAATTTGTACTGAAGGACAATCACAGCCATTAATCCTTTGCGTCAATCACTGTAAGCCTATAGTCCCGGACATGCTAAGCAGCATGACGTCATTATTAACTCAAGACTGGACCACAACTAAACTACATTCACTTTAACTTGGTGGAAATATAAAGTTCTGTTTCAACAACTAACAAGCAACTGAATCAGCTTCAAAACCACCTGACTAAAAAGACACAAGTTATATAGATCAGCTCAAAACAAAGTATTAAATGTAGTAAGCTGTGTGAAAGCTCTGCTGCTAGTCATTAAAGGGCAGGCCAGGTTTGACGCTAAGGTGTTTAGATCTTTAGTGTCATCGCTGATCAATTGTTCCTGCAGTTTGCTTTATAATAGAATATTGGCCATAACCATTGCCACCTCCAAATTCTGTCCTGTTAGATAACAGATGTTTATCTTATGCATGAAATTCAAAGTAATTTTGTTTAAAATGTGATACATAATATAGATCCTTTCATCATCATAAGACTCTGAATTAGTTAAAATTGTCCCACTGTTTTAGGACTGAAGGCCAGAAAAATATTTGATTCTTGGTTGCTAACTTTAGGAACTTGGCAAAAATGTTTTCTGTGTGCTTCCTATGAGTAATACAAGCAAATCATCTACTTAAGTGGCTCCCAGTATTTTAGCTGTCCTTTAATTGGGGAGGATTTTCCTGCTCTAATACCTAATAAGTACCTATTTAAGTACCAATTTAAGAAGCTTAATTAACAAGTAGATACGTAAGCAGGAGAAACGCTATTGTTCTAAATATATTTACTCCAGCATATAGGTAGCATTCAGAGACTAGTTGGACTGGTCAGAAACTTCTTTATCCATTACCTTTTAGAATTAAACATACATTAAACATGCTGTGTTTTTGTAGTGTGCCTTTGAGATGGAGATTAGTAAATGACCTCTGTTCTGCTCTGCAACATGTCTTTACATCAGTAATGCAGAGGTCCAAGTGTTTGTTCCTATTAGCAGACTCAGTACAAGAGTCTTTGTGTACATGTGTACAAATACATGCAGCTGCCCCACCCTCACAGAAAGTCAAACTCTGTTTATATCCCAGAACCAGGTTTCAAAACACTCAGAAATCACTAAAAGCCTTCATTGTTGGCTACTTACTGGAAGGCTCGGCTTATTCATTACATGTCAGATCAATAACAGAGATCATCAAAAGAGTGAAGTGTTGTTGATACACTGATCATATGTGACAGATCATGTTTACCAGAATGATGTGCTATTTTGCTGGCCTGTGATTGGTCACAACATGGGTAATATTAAATTTGCCCAAGTTATTTAAGTCCTACTTGTATTAATGTCAGAAATTCATGAGTGTAAGAGGAACATCCAAATTCAAAGCATCTCAATGGAACCCAGAAGCCAGTCTTTATAGCACTGTGCAGACAGCGGACGGGTCATGTTTGCTGGCCCAGTGCTTGCTGTCCTGGAAGTCCTCGGGATATAGAGCAGAATATCCCACCGCCTCCACCGACCTCCGCTTCTGAACACTGTGGAGCAGAATGCGGTACGTTCCTGTGATGGGACTGCGCAAGTCCATGCAAGTGTTGTTCTGCAGGTGTGAGCCACTAATTCCCAAGTCACTGAGCGCCACAGTCACTTCCCGCTCTTCAGCGCACAGGTTTTGGGACGGTTCCAGCAAGTGGTTAGGAGTCAGGCTGAGGGCTGGGTAAGGCTTGGGGTACTCGATGCCCATCAGCCAGGAGCAGGTCATCAGCTGGGAGATACTGCTGCGGTCGGGAGGCACAGGCCTCAGCATGCCCTTGATGGCCTGCTGGCATGGCTCAGGCACGTGCTGAGGGATGCTGTAAGACCCCTGCAGGATGCAGCGCTTCAGTCGTCCCAGGTTGTCGGCGTGGAACGGCATGGTAGCGGTCACCATGAAGTACAGCAGAACGCCCAGAGCCCAGATGTCCACATAATAGCCGATGTAACTCTTCTCCTTGAACAGCTCTGGTGCTGCATACGGCGGAGAGCCGCAGAACGTGGTCAGGACATCCCCTGCCCCGCTGACCGTACTGAAGCCAAAGTCACCCACCTTGATACAGTTGCTGGTAGTGTAGAAAATGTTTTCGGCCTTCAGATCGCGGTGGACAATGCTGCTGTCGTGCTGGAATGGTAACAGGAGAAGGTTACATGCCTAGGAATCATCCAATCATAAGAACATTCCTGCCTTGAAAAATATGTGTAAATTGGCCATTTTTGTCACCCATAAACACACCACAGCATGAACAGTGTGAAATAGTTCAGTACATTTAAGTGAAGCAGTGGGCAGCTACTAATGCAGTGACCAAAAGTTCATTACCTCACTCTCCTGATATTCACATACATCTCAATTAAGGGTTTCTGGTCTACCAGACATTTTGGCACTGGAGCCACTTACTTATATAGCCAAGAATTATTGCAAGTTTGTACCCCATCAATAAGCATCATGCGAACTGTGTGTTTTAATTATCACACACTTGTCTGAAACATTCCATTGGAAAATGGATCTAATGTTTGGCTCGATAGCTAAAACAGTGGTAGTATCCACCTTTAAAATGAAATTCTCTTCAAAGTAAATCTAATATTTAAGAGTCAGTGGAGCAGCAATTTTGAGTTCATTACTTATGACAGAATTTTGTGTTTTTTGCAGACTGGATATTTGGCTTCCTAGCAGTAAAGTTCTTTGGGTTCTCTCTACTTGGCTTTCTTCTGCAACCTAAGCCAGCTAGCAGTAAAATCCAAAAAGCCTGTTCTAATTACTTAATTTTTCACCTTGACTGTAGTGCCCCTTTTTTAAGTAACAGTGTGTTGGTTATTGTTAGAACAAAACAAAACTCTTTTTTTTCTACATGTGGTCTGAGATGGTTTGAAGTAGGTGAGGATTCTGGCTCACTGTTTGGCACGGCACTAACTAGTGTTGCTTTGCTCATTAGCTGTACTCCCAACTGTAGCTGCACTTTTCTCACCATGTATTTGAGAGCAGAAATGATTTGGGCGAAGATGAGCTTGCTCTCCAAGTCTGGCAGTCGTCCTCTGGTGCTGATGCGTGAGAAGAGGTCTCCCCCACTGCCGTATTCCATGGCCAGGTACAAGTGCTTACTTGTTTCTACCACCTCATAAAGACGCACAATATTAGGATGCGACAGTCTTTCCATGCAAGAGATTTCGGTACCAAATAAAGTCTGTGTCTTCTTGTCCAGGCGCATTTTATTAAGAATCTTGACTGCAACACGCTCTGGGGAGAAAGGAGGGGGGAGGCAGCATTAGCAGAGAGAACAAGTGAGTGTATTATACAAAGGTATGGTAGAGGGGGTTAGGAGAGGGGGTCAAGACCAATTTAACTGGAATCTTCTCCAAGTTTTAATATAAAGTTCAGCAAAACTATGTGGCTAATAGGGGTTTGTCGTCAAGGACCCCCGCATTCCTTCGGTTTTCCTCCAGGCATCTACATCTACACTGCCTCCAAACAGATTAAAGAGATGTAGAAAACATGTTTGCATTCACAAAGGGGGTCCTGCAGATCTGACTGGATTACACAGTGCTTATCTGGGCAGATCACCTCTGCTCACATAAGCACTTGGTCATAGACATGAACACATGGACAGAGGCGTGTGCAGTTGTTAAAATTTGATGAATACTGGTGAGGCCTGTGTGGCTGAAACCAGATGGAAGGTCTGATAAAATCCAGAATTGGACGTTTTCGCGAAAAATCCAACAGTGTCTCGTGATGTGAATAAACTTCATTTAGTTCAGTCAAGTTTGTTGGAATCATTGGAGTGGTTCTTTACAACCAGAACGACCAGAAACACGGATCTATTGAACAGAAAATCAGATTTTTCACATTTAAAATCACATGAGGGGCAGGAAGTCTATAACCTCCTCACAAGTAAGATCCAGTCTGAAGTGTTCTTCAGATAAATGTGAGTCAAAGGAGAGTTTAGTTGGGGGGGGGGGGGTTGCCTGTGGACCAGTATCTTTCATTTTCCTGCTCTTGTAAAAGCATTCAATTGCATGAGAGGAGCCACAAGTTCCCACTTAAATCTCCTTACCAACTGGATTTAGTGCTTCAAGAATGTGAGGATAAATCAAGTCCCTTATACACAGAGCTGCTACGTTAGAACAGAACCAGATTTCTCTTACAGTATAAAATTCCAGATTTCTCACCTTTTGTTAAGGCATGAACGCCGAGTTTGACTTGTGAGAAATTGCCGGTGCCTATTTCTCCCCGGAGCTCATAGAAGGAAACCCTTTTGCCCAAAATGATGTCAGTGACAACGCGTTCATTGTGGGACATGTCATAGACGACCCTCTCAAATGGCGTCTGCTTCATTCTTTGCTCTGCCGTTAAAGCTGGTGCTCTGGATGCCGGCAGTACAGGTCTGGTGGATTTTACGACTGTTTCATTGTTTGTTTTTTTATCCGCGTGCCGTTTTGGCCAAACCTTGTGAAATTTCGTACCTGAGCAAGGAGGAGAAAATGTCAGTAACAGTCAATGAGAGTCTGCAGGTTTCACTCTAATCTCTGCCACAACAACAACAGAGGCTCAGATATTCCAGTGCATTTCCTTTTATGAGGCAAACACATTGTTTTATACACACTGGTTTCTACATTATATAGACAAAAGTATTAGGACGCACCTGTTTTCAGTTTTTGGGCTAGGCCCCTTTCTCCTAATGCTTCAGTATGCCAAGACATTTTGGACAACGCCATGTTTTCAAACACATTTTGAGGGAAGTTCCTTTTCGATCCCAGCATGACTGGTCCATAAAGACATAGTTGGATGAGTTCAGTGTGAAAGAAATTGACTGGCCCTCACAGAGCCCTGAAAAATCTTGTGGAAAGCCTTTCAAGAAGAGTGGAAGCCAAGGAGGGACCAACGCCACATTAAAGTCTACGTATTTAAATGCAGCGCCATTAAAATCCTAGTTGATATAATGGTCATGGTATCCTAATACTTTTGTCCGTATGGTATATTGTAAGTGTATTTAAAGTCATTGGATTTCCAAAGACACTTTTGCCGAAGTGCTACAGATGCAGTACCTACAGATAAGGTTCAATAACTCCTGTATTACACATTTATATTGTTGCATATGGAGAAATTACTGCAAGGGCAAAACCAACACTATTATCCATGGGTCAGACTAGTTATGCAGTGATCAGTGATTGAGAACATCAGAGAAGACAAATGTGAATGAATGTGCTCAGACAGTATTAGCTGTGAGGACAACCAAGCTTAACGCTGCCTGTCACTAAGTCAAGTAATCCTGCACATGCCAGTCAATGTATGCAGGTGGAAACTCTTTAAATATATGTCTTGGTAAATCTACCATCTAGCCGTTAATTTATATGTAATGCAACAGGGTTCTTTACAAGGCCTTCAACTTGATTATTACTGGAGTTTCAAATTGAACAACTATGATGGGATTAGCCTCTTTCAGTCTTTCCACACACTTTAGGTCCTGCACCAGTGCCAGTTGTTTGAGGTCACAAAGACAGCAGACTTCCACAAGCAGTGTCCACACCTTTGGAGGCCTAATTCAATTAATGGTCTTTCTTTAACATCGAGAGGAAAAGGGGCTTCGTTAAATACAGTTCGACTGATTTCTCACTATGTTAAAGAGAAAAGAAATGGCTTGCTTTCTATTATGTGCTATTCTAGTTCATGTCATGCTGCCTTAGGTGCTTCCATTCAATTCTATTCTAATCTGTTCTATTCTCAAATTTTGAATTCATGTGAAAATATGATACGCAATAAGTGTAAAAATTTTTGTCATTTTTTAGGAGTTTGACCCGAACAAAACTGTAAAGGACAACAAAATAGGTGAGCATGTCCTATACTTAGTCCATGTCAGCTAAGCTAGACCTCCCCTGACTGATTGACCTTCCATTAGTGTCAGCCTGGGTCAAAATGGATCATCATGACAGCGCCGAAGGTGATGCCGTCTGTCGGTAGGATATTACTCTGAGGTCAGGATAGCCCAGACGTCGTGTCCTTTGCTTCGAACCCTGAAGCTACAGTGGCCGAGAGAATCCCTCAGACATTTCATAATCATTAGTAATGATCCAGCACACAGAATGGGTCATGTAAATGCATCTTGTACTAAAAACTGAGCACTTAAGGATCTCCATGTTTTCTATGTCATTGCTAACATGATTTCTGTATTACAATTAATGAAAAGGGTTTAAGGTGTAGAGCAACTTACATTATTCATTGCATTACTTATAAAATAATTACATTACAGTTTGCATTAGCAGACACATTAATATTGAATATATTTTCATCATAAAACTAAATGAGGTTTCCAAATATTACATGATAATGCAAGCACTAGAACTAAAATATTTACTACAAATATTTACTACAAATGTAAAGTCAAATCCATTATAATGCAAAGGATTTGACTTACTTTTGTAGTTCATGATGTTCCATTGCTTCCGGTCTAATCCCAGTTTATCTTTTGCATGCGTGGACAAGGCTGCTTCCCGATTGGGAAACGATGTCGTAGCAGTTTGGGATTACAGTCCAGTTTTAGAATCACAGGCTGCAGCCTGCAGTATTTCTAATTATAGACCACAGGACATCCACTGAACTACTTTGGGGGATGTTTAGTACAGTTTAGCAAAATTTACTTCAACCTTTTACTCTTTTTCATTTCAGTCAGTAGCGTAAGTTAAACATGCAGAACATGAATGTTCTGTTGTAGGCATTGCGTTACAGGCCTTTTTTTTTATTATACTTACAAAAGGCGCATTAATTAAGCCTGGTGGAAACACCATGTGAACACATTACAAATATAGTGTTCTATTTTCTCAGACGTGTGTTCCTTTTTTTTTTGCTTCTAACAGAAAGCGCAGGCACTTTCTTCTATTTCTCACTTATTTCTAACCAGAGGAATTAAAATACATGCTTTAAAATATTCTAATTCAATAGATCTGCCCTATAAAATGTACTAATAAAATACAGCATTTTAGGATCAAATGTGGCAGACACTGATGCTCAGACAAGCTGCTACTGAATTCCAAGTAAAAAATTAGACAACAACCACTGAGAAATAAACTGTTAAGTACACCCCCAACATTATATTTACATTCTACTCAGGTGTGTTGAAAGTGTAAGAGATGGACAGTTACCTGATAGCTGGGGATCCTTCATGCTTGTGCCTATGCGAGAGAGTTCGACTACACTGAGAATGGCAGCACTTTGTCCCTAAAGCCTCTGAAGATCACTGGTGTTCAATCCAATTAGGAGAACGTATTAATATCCGAACCATTGCATGCCTGTGGAAACACTGCAGACACGCTTTATCCGTGTCCTGCAGCACCTGAGCTGTGAAGCTGAGGTGCACCAAGTTCACTTCAGACTGTAAAATATTATTTGTGTGTCATGCATTTATAAGATATTCTTTTCATACTTTCCATAAATCAATAATTCTATTTATGCTCATCATCACCTATTAGTGCACAGCCTAATGTCAAACTCTGTGAACCATAAACTGACAAAAAATCTTTTTCAGTTCTATTTGGTTTGGCTCAGATTAACGCAAAGGTTTGCCGTTTGAACAAAACACCTGACTGGTCGACCTCACTGGCATCTGCATAACATATACAGCAAATATCTTGTTTAGTGTTAAATAAACTGTTACTGTTTAATATGTGCTATGCAGAAAGCAACACTGTGATGTATAAACCATTTCAAACTGAATCAGATAGTGTTAATTTAATATTTTCCTTTTTTTTTCACTGGACTCCTTCAGTAATATGTTTATTTAATCAAATGACATGTTTATACCAAATCAGCTCAGAGTGGTTACCACTCTGTAGACTTCTAAAATGTAGGATAATACAAATGTTGATAAATGGACATGTTAATTGGCATTGTTGCTGTAACCAAAAACTCAATTAAACTAAAGCTGTGACAGAGGGTAATAGATGGAAAACAATATTTCAGGATAACAGAGATTAGATCTTTTAACATCTGTCAGAGGAAAGTTACATGACTTTTCTGTAAACACTGCAGCTACTGCTAACTAAAATTGTGTTCTCTTTTGTGCAGCAGTGTGGATGTGTTATGTCTAATAGGCCCGTTGAAAGATGGCAAAGCTTATCAGATATTCAGCAAAATTCTTTTGAAGGTTTAATGATGTGACATACTCTCCATCATACATAATATTACAGTAATATTACCACATTTCGAAAGGATTTTGAAAGTACAAATATAAAAAAGCTATACAGTTTATTTAAAGGTGAAAATCTGTATGATTTTACACTGTGGTCAGGATTACCTAGTACAGATTTAACTTAAAAACTGAGGACTTAATGTATCTTGCTCAAGGGTACTTCAGTTGTGCCAGTAGCAGTCCTGGGATTGGATCGAGCCTTCTGATCACAGGAGCAACTCCCTAACCACTAGGCCACCAGCTACTTATATATATGCATTATTTTTTATAAATATTTTACTTACATGTATTATTTCTATATTATTCATATTTGAGAATGGGGGGGGTTGGCGTTTCTAATATTTGTAAATAAGAAATTACACTATGTTTATAAATATGTATATAAATATATATGTCTGTATATGTATGTATATATATATATATTTTTGTTGTTGTTGTTGTTTGTTTTTTAATATGTGTTTTTTTATTGTTATTCAAAGCACACGCGCACGTCATGACGTTTACTCCTCAGCCCCGCCCCCTACCCCGTGTTTACAGTCTGATTTGGCGGGAGAAACCAGCGCGTGGTCGCCACACTTCCAGTCTATTTTTACGGTTTTTACCGCATGGTTGGACTGTTGATTCCCTTCAGTGAATATTGGACACCTGCGGGACGATGGCAGCAACTGTAGCGGTCAGTGCTCCGCCTGCTGAGGGGGAACCGGACCACGGCGGGTCTGAGGAGGAGCCCCGAGGAGAAGGAGAAGAGACCGGAACTCAGAACAGCAGCCCCACGGGAGCACAGACGCGGCTCGCCAAACTCCCCCTGTCCCGCATTAAGGCTCTGATGAAGGCTGACCCTGATGTAAGCCTCGCGAGCCAGGAGTCTGTGTTCATCATAGCCAAGGCCACGGTGAGGGAAACACATTTATGTAGTGCTGTTTTCCCCAAGCTAACCTTAGCTAATGTGGCTAATGCTTCCTTGGACAAGAGATGTACACTGTATGGACAAAAGTATTTGGACACACGTGTTTTCCAGGGTGTGGGCTAGTTTCTTTATTTCCAGTAAAGGGCAATCTTCATGCTTCAGCATACCAAGACATTCTGGATAACACCATGCTTCCAACTTTGTGGACAAAGCTTGGGGAAGGCCCTGTTCCAGCATAAATAGAAAAGCAAGGTCCATAAAGACATGGTTTGATGAATTCAGTGTGGAAGAACTTGACTGGCCCTGACCCAAACCCCATCCAACACCTGGAATGGAGACTGCATGCCAGGCCTTCTTGCCCAACATCAGTGCCTGACCTCATACATGTTCTACAGAATGAATTGACACAAATTCTCTCAAACACGTGTGGAAATGCTTCCAAGAATAGCTCCAAGAAAGGGACCAACTCCATAAAATTTATCGGTATGAAGGCAGTGTCCTTAATGTCCCTGTTGGAGAAAGGGTCAGGTGTCTCAATACATTTGTCCATATAGTGTACATGAGGCTTATTGGTTGCTGCAACAGCAACACACTCTAGAGACTAAATGGATTTAGACCAAACATGAAGGCTGAGTGGATGTGTAGATTGTGTAGCAACACTGTACTGTAAAGTTTAAATGTTATAATCAGAAATTCAATGCACATACCTCACATTTATTTTTGCAGGTGTAAA
Source organism: Rhabdalestes septentrionalis (assembly GCA_037832545.1). NCBI lineage: Eukaryota > Metazoa > Chordata > Actinopteri > Characiformes > Alestidae > Rhabdalestes > Rhabdalestes septentrionalis. Next base: position 12,903,805 of record JBBMFX010000035.1, on the reverse strand, counting down.
CCTGCTTGTCGCGTTTTATTGTTTATATTGTCATTATGCTGGTGCGCAGTTTGTTTTGGCTTATTAACATGCCAGAATGTTGTCACATATGTTCTGCATGAGGACTGTCAATACTGGCATTTGTCATGATTTTCAGAATCAGTTTTAATTTTCGTATAACTGTTCCTAATTCAAGAGATTAATACTTTGCCTTAAAGGAGCTCTTTGTGGAAATGATAGCCAAGGACGCCCTTGTTTATGCACAACAAGGAAAGCGGAAAACATTACAAAGGAAAGATCTAGGTGAGTTGAATTTTTCTAATGGCAGTGCCATTCTTGTTTTGTTTAGATTTTTTTAACAAGTGTGCATCATCTTTTCACAGACAATGCAATTGAGGCAATTGATGAGTTTGCATTTCTTGAAGGTAAGTACATTTTTGAGCTCTTTGGAATCATCTTTAGGCCGGAATCAAAGAATGTGAATGATTCTCAGCCAATGCATTACAACTGCACTGTTCTGCTATGTAATTGTGTTATTATATTTCTATATCAGTAAATATATTCAGGGTCAGATATGCATATAAGCACAGGGACAGTGCAAAATGTGTCTCGTTGCACCTCATAGTGTGCCTGAGTTTAATGATGGATCTACTAAGACTACAGGTTGTAATGCGAGTTTTAAGGACTGAAATGTACATGGATGTTATCTTGCCTCGCCTGAGAAAATTGTTTGTGAAAAGATAACATGAATCGCATGTGCATCTTGTGACCACCATTTTCTGTATGATACTCACTGGGTCTCATATTCAATCTCATACAATAATCTTACTGCTGTGTCTGCTGCAACGGTTAAATAAAACCACTCAACAATGTCTAGTACAAATTGATGCCTAGTTTAAAACATTTAATCAAGTGAGGACAATATTTAACCTGCTGCACAGCTACTATCTCCTGCTGCAATTTTACGTTCTGCATTTTACCTCACACAGACTCAAACCTAACACATGGCCAGAAATGGTTTGAATTGCTTGGAATTTAGGATACAATATAAAATCCTTGTTCTTATTATAGAGCCCTACTTAGTCAGGCTCCTCAGTGCATTGTGGACCTCCTGCAGTTTTACACAGCGATCCACCCAACTAGGCCTTCTTCCTATGCATTGCACCAGACTGAAGACACATGAAGAGCGTTCGTTTTAGTCTATTGCTCCCGGAATGCCCCAAGCCCTTAGATCGCTGCAATCAGTCAAACAGTTTAAGGTCCAACTAAAGATTTACCCAAAAAAAAAAAGCAGACAAGCCATTATTTTAAATACTATGTGTTTGTTTTAATTTATATTTTACAACTTTTATGGAATTTTATTGTTTAGCGCTTTATGATGTCATTCTGCAAATAGTGCTCTCTATAGACACGTAACTTTCTTTACTTAAATTGGTTTAGAGAGCTTAAAACATCGGGCCATCAGTTCTCAAGTAGGTAAACAAGCACACACCATGGCATCTGTAAACATTTCAGGGAGATGCGTACTGGTATGAAGTATTTTTCTGGCCCTGCTTCTGACAGAGGTGTTTGTTATTTCTGCAGGTCATTTCCCCACATAAAGTTTATCCTATTAACATTCGATTATGACCGCATAAATGCATGATAATTATTACTGATGATTCATTATCACGCTTTTCTTATCTCTGCTTGAGTCCGGAATCAAAGATGGAGTCAGGTCCAACTAAATAATTTATTGGACGCTGTACAAACACTGTATTTTAGTACTAACAGTGAACTACCACTGTATTAACGGTTACTGTGTGACACAATCCACAAAATACAGTTAGTTTGGGACCTGTCAGTAATAGCATTAGTCCAGAAGACTTTTATTTTCTTTGAACAAATAATTAAAATGCAATACTGCCAGTTTGTAAACAAAGAAGATTTGGCTCATATCCAAAACTAAAGGCCACTGCCGCAAAGCTTTATGGCCCCTGGCCTGTTATGAGTGACGGAAGGTTTTTTGTTTGTTTTGACGGTCAATGTGTACCAGTCAACTCAGGAGAGTGTCTGACTAAAAAAGTTGTCCTTTAAACATATGAATCATAAGAAGACATACTGATGCGTCCTGTTTTTATAGGATATCCTGGGTAGGCCACATGCCCTCATCACCAACATTAACAACCTAGAATTCTGTATCCAGGATGTTTAAAGTATGGATCATGTGCATTACATGTACTTAAAGCTAAATCGACCAAAAGAAGAAGCTAGAGGACACAAACTTGGCATGAGTTGTTATTTAAAGTTATTTTTTGTTGTTAATAATGCAATACACAGAATGTACATATAAATATACAGCTTCACATATCTCAACCCGGTCGTTATTTCAGCCCTTGCGGAACACTGAACACTTGTTCCCTGTTTCAAATGTTACTATTGTCTTATGTTTGCGCTGCTCCACTGTACCTTTTAAATTGTTTATGAAAATAATGGATGCAGGAGAAATGTGTCTATTTACACTGGATCAATGCATCTCCACAACAGCAGGTGTATTTTCCTTTATGCAGTATTGAGTACCCACCAAACCGGGTTCAAGGAACAATAAAGGGTTTAACTGGCGACATGATCACTAATCCGCATGAGGAGCTAAGCCTAGCCTATCTGGTCTGATCCCACAGAAGAGCCACTGTAGCACAGTTTAAATAAATAATGCTGGTT
>JBBMFX010000035.1:12872402-12901026 GCA_037832545.1 Rhabdalestes septentrionalis | reverse complement strand
AAAAATCGGTACTTGGTATCGGTGGCAAAATTCCTGATCGGAGCATCACTACTGGTTTTGGTAGAAAGGTCTGAGAACCAAACAGTACATCACAGGTTGTGTGTGGGGCTCTGTCACCTCGGAATGATGCCCCAGCTTGCACATGCTCTGTCCACCTCTGGAAGTGCCTACAATGGCCTGGTCTGGTGATTCATGTTTTCTTTTACAATATGGGTTTGCTTTTCTAAGTTGAGGACGTGCCTCAGCTGGTCAGAGTTGTTCTGGCAGCATGAGGGGCACCTACGTAATATTTGGCAGGGGATTTTTAATGTTCTGATTGATCTGTGTATAATTTGGGTGAATTTTATGTGCCAAAAATGATCATAATTAATTTTTGCATGGCTATTTTCCATCCTTTCCCTTATAAATTCCAGTTCTTTTAAATCTGACCTTGGTTAATTAAATACGTTCTGTTTCCGTGTCATGTCCTTGCACCTTATTGAAAAAGGTGTCAGTCCAACTTTGAGTGAGTGTGAAAGGGCATAGAATTTTTTTTAGAGGTTTACACACTTTCATAAGCATCTGTTCAAAAGGATTCCAGAATAATTATTTAAAATAAATCATGTTTAGAAAATTAGCAAGTTATCTTTGTTACTAAGCACCTGGTTCTCAGGAAAATGACAACTCTTACTTACTCAATTCTTTAACAGCACAACTATCGTGGGTCTGAATCCAGGACTGCATTGATGATCGCTCACTGCTTCACTTGGTGAACGAGTTAAAGGCAGAGAAAGAATTTCATATTGTTCACACTGTGCTGTGGTGTGACTATTAGGGGCCACTTTAAGTCAACCAATTAAATTGTGCCATTATTGCATAGTGCAGTTTGGTAATGGCCAGTCCTGACTGGCTTGCCAAAACTACAAATTCTTGAGTAATGAAAATGAATAACTATTGCCAAAATGTGTGTCAAGGTTTATTTGAAGAAATGCTCCAACAAAAAAAAATGTTGATGCTTTTGTAGGAATCACATCTTGCACATTTTGTCATCACAAATGTATATTTAAAAGAGCCAGAAATGTCTGTAGGGGCACAAAATCAAAACCACATCATAAAAGCACAAGGCTTAAATGAACTCGGTATATCCCCTATCAGCAGGAGAAGAATTTTGGTGAAATCTGATGAAGTGACCATTTGGACACAGGCTCTTGAATTTGGTCTCTGACATTTAGAAGAATTTGTTCGACTGTTTTAGCATTTTTCCGCATTTATTTGATTTCCAGGAACCTTGGACTGACTCGCAGCTGGCTCACAAGGAGGGATTCTTTTTGAGAAGCTCTTTCTACAAGAAAAGACTGTTATCTTCTGTATAGTCTTTTCAATCATTTTTATATAATGATCATGTACAGCTTTGAATATATTGGATATATGTATGGGCAATTTTTTTGTGTGAAGTGCCAATTTTATTGTGAATATTGTAACAGGTTAAAATAAATTCTTATTTCTATATTAGTGTGAGACTCTACAGTGCCGATAAAGGTGCTTAGCTTGCCGTGCATAGTTTCTCTTCTTAAGATTTTTTAAGATGGGGGTTTAAGAATAGTCTGTACAAACAGACTGACTGTCTACCTCAGTGCCTGGAGCAAGATGGGCATTTCCTCTTTGTTTCCTTCCAAATGTTGTTTTTAAACCAAAAGCTTAAGGACTATATTTAACATGCCATTATATCCGGATTGTTTTGCCGTTGCCGTAAGCTACCAGGTCACAGAGAATTGAACAGAATGCCCATAATCAAAACAGCATAACAGGGGCCTTACTGGAGATTCATACAAACCATGGCCTGTGTCACAAAAAGCCTCTCCAGAATGGGACGTCTTGGTGGTCCTACCACAGACAAGATACCAAAAGTCCTGGAAGGAATAAATCCTGTGCCAGAAAGTTGAAAAATATTCGGGGTTTGTCCTCTTTAATTCAAGGCATGCTTGCTCGAATCCAGCGCAGGATCATGTCCTGGACCACCGTGAGCAAGAGGAACACCTTTGTGTAAAACCGGTCTCTGGTTTCTTTGTGGAGATTGAATGAAGTCCTGCATCTGAAATTCCATCAACACAACCCAATATTATCTGTGATAAAACTTGCCGGTTTGTGAGTTCCCTGCTTTAAAATGCTGCATTCATTTGCACGGCTCCTTAATTTGAACCTTCACTAGGCTCTCGGCATCTTGAATTACAATCTAATAAGTACCATCTCCCATGGAGTTGTAGAGCTTCATCCCAGGGAATTAGCATGGCTTTCTTTCGACATTGGTTGGCATGTTTTTGTCTGCACGCTGTTCAGTGATCCCCCTAATCGCCAAAAAGGTATGCAGGAAATATGCTTGGCTCGTGGACACATTGAAGTCATGGAGAAGGTATGTTTTTGCAGCTGAAAGATTCCAGCCAGAATTCTCGCAACGCGAAGACCAGCCCCATGTAGTGCGTGTACACACACGTAAAAAAAAAAAAAATCCTGAATTTAGGTATGTACCAAATTACCCAGACTTAACTTACATGGATCGAATTATTATGGATGAAGAATATTTGTCATCATTCTTAAATTCTAATGCTGCATCCAAAATCATTTTCTGAGAGTGAGCATTGTTGTGTAAACATCTTTCCTTATGCTTCATGTTGCTGCAGATTTCCAGGCAGGTTAATCATTCATTTATAGGGGCTTTATATATTATGTGTGGGCTGGATTTTTATTAGGCCACAGAAGTCTACCTGTGGGTTTGGAACATTTATGATTTCTTGAAATAACAATATGTAGTTTTTTAAAAGACCCTAAATAATTTAGAACTAGTGAGAAATTCTCTTGCCTGAAAACTGCGGTAAAGGAGGGATTGGACCTGGGTCTGATATTTTGTTTTAGGATGTTTGGGGTTTATTTTGGGCAGGACGTTTTGTCATGTATTTCAGAATCGGAAGGAAGCAGGTTGAGGCCACAGAAATAACGATGAATTAGTTTTTGTATTTCATTTGTGGCCTAAAAATGATTTAAGATTCAACATTTTAATCAGATAAAGAGAACTTTTTAAAATACATGTGACTGAATCCTCATGCCTTTTAAGGCGTACGATGCTGTAACTTGGAGACGTACATTTTTGGAGACATGTTTAATCATGCATAAGAATGTACTTTCAGAGCAAATGAGAACTTCATCACAATTTTCATACTTTCCGCGAGGTGCTTGCAACTGCCAAGCCAGCACATCTGGATCAAGATTCCATCCCCACTGGTATACAGCAGTCATTCTCAAGTCTGGTCCTGGAGTGCACCTGCCCTGCATATATTGGTCTTTTCCCTTCTCTAACTAATAAAAGGAAATCAGAACCTGCCTGTGCTGAATTCTGTTGGAGAACCAGGACTGTCTGATTTACTGAAAGCTGAAGTACATCAGAGTACTAAAAAAAATTAATCATTCCTAGGTGTATTAAATTCATTTCAATTTTATTTCAATAGAATTTTTGACAAATCATCATTGTCTTAAGCAGCTTCACAAAAATGAAAGAAATGAAAGAGTGTATTTAAAATATATGTGCACATATTAGACACAGTAACAAACCTGATTCTACTAACTAACATTTAACCTCTTCTCTGTCAGTTGTGTTTTGGGGAAATCCAAAAATGGGATTACAAACCTCTGTTGCCATACACAGCCACGTTCTGTCCTCTCCTTCAGTGGAAAGGGAACACCATCGGGTCACCGCTAACCACATATTATTTGAGTAGTGGACTGTTTTTAACAGAGCAAGTTAATGTTGCAGAACAGGTTAATGTTAGTGTAACCTTTAAATTCTAATAGAAGTCTGGGGATGATACAAGACATTTTGTTTTGTTATAGTGTCCATCTTTTTCAGTTTCTTCACTGATGTTGGGACATCCATTTCCAGCATTTGTTGATATTTATTATCATAATGACTTTCCCACAACCCTTCCTGCAGTGACTGCCACACAACCCCAGAACATAATAGATCGGCATGCTTAACACGCACCGGTTGTCGTTTAGTAACCAGCTTCTTGTTTTTTATCCAAAACCGTTTTGATTAATCATAAATTAGATGAGCCCTTGCTGTTTAAGTATTGATATTTTTCATGGGTCATAAATGTTATTACCATCTGGAATACACCGTTTAGGTCGGACTGGATTGGGGTCTAATGCATTCAATAAGCTCTGAAACCTTAGAGGAAATAAAACTACTGATAGTGACATAATAACTGTATTAGTCCATTTAAATTTGTTTAAATGTGTCATGTGTGTCATGTCAAGTGTGGTGTCAAAAGTCCATGTAAATGTTGCATTTTTCTTTTCTTTCTCAAAATAAAGGGTTTAAAAATTCCATCAACACTGCTGTGTCTGATATACAGGAGACATTTATTTAAAATAGATTAAATGTTTTACTTTAGAACTGATGAACTGATGAGAGGTTCATGAGGCGGAAAACATTGTGGCTCTATGAAGGCTCATTTTATGTAAGTGTATTAGTTTGAGGACATTCTCCTTGTGCTATATATTTTGACAGATAATTCTGATTTCATAGCTTTTTTTTCCCCAACCAAACAAGGCCTTTTCATTCATTCTTTGAGATGCAGAACTTTGCCATGGTCACAGGGGTAATTCCTAAACCTTCAAAGACAGAACATTTTAGTTCTTCTGTAGCTGCATAAGGTGCATCTGGGCTAAACCTTCTAGACCACAAATGTCCCATATTTTGTGTTTTGTGTTGTATATCTGAATATAATTCATACATATTTGTCATGCTTCAAAATAAATTATATGGCTCATTAAAGATGACAGATGGGCTGCAGTCAGTGACTGTAGAACATCATGTTATATGTTACGCTATTGGAGCATAATATATACAGCAATCAGCCATAACATAAGCTCCTGGCTAACAGTGAGTAGGTATTCCTGGTGCTGTCAAAACAGCCCTGATCCTTCAAAACATGGACCCCACAAGAGCCATGAAACCTGCAGTATGTGGCACCAGTTTGCTACCAGCAGATTCTTTCTGTCTTGTAAGTCAACTAAAGTGCCAGGAGTTTTCCCAGCAGAAGGTTGTCCAGAGCAGGGGTCACCAAGCACGAGTCGCCCGCGGACCGGTCCAAAATATAGCACTCACCAGTGAGCAGCGTCTAATATGTAATTTTATCCTGTTGCTGTTCTTCTTAATCGCATTTGCATTTATATCTATTAGAAAATATTTATAATACGTATTTAAAACACATTGATTATACATAAACTCTGTACTAGTATATGAAACAGGTAGCCTTTCGTACGGCTCAGGACCCATGATGTAGCTCTCAGTTTCAGAAAGGATGGTGACCCCTGGTCTAGAGCAACGGTTCTAAACCTCAACATTAAGGCCCACCTACATATCACAGCATGTTTCCAAGGCCCACTTGGCCACATTAGATTATATTAAATAACCAACTGCGGACCAATGGCCTGTCTCGATTTTTGATCTGCAGCCCAATCAAAAGCCTTCGCGGCCCAGTGGTTGAGAAACCCAGGTCTAGAGCATCACTCTGCCTTCTTTCCCACAGTGTACCCAGTCAGTTCCATGATGGAAAAGAAAACGTGATTCATCACACCAGACCACCTGCCTCAAGGTCCATGTTCATCTGTCCATTGTCTGCACTTTCGGTGGTGGACAGGATGTTAGCATTGGCACTTGCCTGGTTTGAGTCTACACATGTACAGCAAGCGACACTACACCTGACACTTAGTCAGCATAAACTTTTTCAGAAGTTTGTGCTACAGTAGCTCTTCGGTGGGATTGGGACACATCCGCGAACCCTCACTTCCCCTGTGCCTCCAATGCCGCCTCATGAACCTCTTATCAGTTCATCAGTTCTCTTTCCCCTAATCACTCTTGGAAGGTACTAATCACAGCACATTGGGAACACACCACTCTTTTCGAGAGGCTATGACCTGTCACAGTTTGGCTCATGTCAAAGTTGCCAAACCTCTTAACACATCGATTTTAAAAACAGACTGTTGCTTTGCTCTTTGACAGGTGCCATTGTAACAATTAATCCGCTCATTGCTGTCTAAGTGATAAAATGACCAATTAGTGTAAGTGTACCCAGTGAACTGGAAAGTGTCTGGCAAGTGTAGCTGTTTCAAAATGACACATTATTCATCCTCAGCACATTCTACTGCCAGTCCTCCCATTATCACAATGTGAACTCTGTGAGACAAGAGTAGATACAAGCTATCAATAAACAGGAATCAAACACAAGCATGAGCAGGGGGGAGGAGGTTGGAGAGGGAGAATGTGGGTGTGTTAGAATGTGAGTGTGTGTGTGTGTGTGTGAGTGTGTGTGAGAGAGAGAGAGAGAGAGAGAGAGAGAGAGAGAGAAGAAAGCAGGCGCAGGGAGGGAGAGAGTGAGGCTGGAGAAATATAAAAGAGACAGAGGTACAGCAGACAGCACGGCGGATTAAATCCCGTCTGAAGCTGGAACCATGTTGCTGCAGATCATCCCTGTGCTCTCCATCACTGTCGTTCTCTTCGGCTTTCTGGAAGGTAGGACGAAATGGCACTGTTCCACTGAGCTGCTCTGGAGTTTGACATTAGTGTGATGTCGATGAGAGGCAGCATGCTGGAAGGAGAACAGAGTCTGTTATTCATTTGCTGTGATGAGCTTTTGATGCCATGCATGCTGATGAGGTCTCGCTAGGTTATTAAAGCCAGTCAGGAGAATCTGGGTGATGTCATTGGACCAAGCTTGCTTCAGTTTCCTATGAATGTAGTATCTGTGATATTAAAGACAAAACCTGCAGGACGGCTCATGGCATATTCCACATGTCTATATCAGCCGTGATGCGTTTTGCTCCAGAAACATAACAAAACACACGTGGATGTAGGAAAAAATCTCCCTGTACTAAAAAATGCATTTGTCCTTTTTTGTGCCTCCCTGTTACATCATCGGAATCCCTCATTGTTTCTTCTTTAGATCTCGTTACAGACAGACTGGATAATGTAGTCTCCTTATGTTTTCCACAGTAGTGGTGTAGTGCTGGTCTCATGAGTTCTTCATCTTTCGAAAGCTTACCACTTCTTGGGCTGGTTTCTTGGACATGGTTCCTAAATGGTTCTTGGCTTGAAAAAATCTTGAACAGACAGCTCTTTTGAAAACCTTTCTTTGGTGTACAGCCTCAATATTATTCTGTTTTATCTGCTAAACAATCTTTGCAGAACCAAAATGGCCTTTTCTATGGCATCTCTCCAAAGAACCTGGGCACCTGGGTCTAGGAAACCTGCCATGTGTGTCTGAGAGTTTCTCCTCAGCGTCACCAGTGTCTCTCTCTCTGGCAGGTAACGGAGTGCAGATGCAGCGGGACGTCCAGTGCTGTATGCAGTACTCACAGGGGAAAGTGCGGACAAAAGATGTTCTAAAGTTTGAGGTGCAGACAGAGGGGCCCGACTGCAGCATACGAGCCATCATGCAAGTATTCCAAGTATCTTGGAGCGGTAACATACATGGAAACGAAACCTTATTAAATCTCAGGCATTACCATCCCTACAGGTCGTATTTTTAGTCCTGATTGCGGTAATTGCGCAGGCAAGTGCAGCTCAAGAATGCGCTCAGGCCGGGTGGACAATACCCAAACTGTTCACTGAGTGGGCCCTTTTTTTCTGGGGCTGATTTGAACCATACGAGATGGAGAGCTCAGTGTCCATCGTGTCTGAAAAAGAAAGTCAAGACGAAGGTTACTTTTGCCTGACTCTTTTGCCTGACTCGTTCTCTCCTGTTCTGGCTTGTGTGAATAACGGCAGATTGTACACCAAGAAGGCAGTGAAGTGTGCGGACCCCAGGGACAGGAAAGTGAAGAGGTTACTACGGAAACTGATCCAGAGGCAAAGAGCCAAAGCCCACAGGACCATGTGGCTCCATCCGCAAGGGAACCTGCCTGTGATGTCGGAGGTAATCTTTCTCCCGGTATGAGCTGGATTAGTTTACCTGAGTAGAGGCTGTACTGTAATTACCAATGAGATCTGTTATTTTAAGATTCCTGGTTGAATCTAGATTGAGTTGAAGCGTTTCTTGTTTTTACTTGTAGTTCCAGGGAGTTTCACTCTGTAAGTTGCTAACGCCTCCACTGGGATTAGCCATGCTCCTACTCAGGTCACAGCAAAAACTCACTAATAGACATGGCTGTGAGCCATGTTGTTGTTGAGCATTTTATGATGCTGAAGTAAACCTCCCAAGTCATGATGTTTCAAGACAGGCCTTCTCTTGCAGTTTAGAAAAATTCCCGATCCCAACCCAGAGACATCTTGCCAAATTCCTTCCTAATGACATTTCCGAATACACTCTGCTAAAAGTAATACAACTTTTTTTGCATTACTGGAGCAAAAGGTGTACAATAATATTGCATGTTTCCAACTTTAAAAGTGAAGTTCCTTGAAGAGCTGTGCTGTTTCTGCAGATGAACCATAAACTAGCCGGTTGTGCCTGAGGCTTTTTTGCAGAACTTCTTACTACTGTGTCCTTGAAGAAATGATTATCCCCAGGCACTTTCCATAACTCGCTGTCAATAAACTCTTCCAAAAGGGATCCAGCTGAGACTAAAATTAAGCCATGAGATACCATCTGCTAAGCTTGTGGGGCTACAGAATTGCATTTTGCTTAGGATTTCTTGTCCCTCAAAATTAAGGCCTTTTTGACATTGTGACGTACTTGTAGACACTTTGAACACTGAAATAAGGAAACTAAACCTGTTTTCTTATATTCTTTGCTATTAGGTCCAGTAAACAACGGAGAAGAGATGACTGATCACTCCAGCCTTTTCATCTTTGTCATTATCTTCTTGAAAGTATGTAGACCCATAACTTTCATTACCAAACAGTATGCTATCCCAGCAAGAGTGTAATATTTAGAATGTCTTCTGACCCGACTGTTATATCTATATGCCAAAGTATTCTCCTTTTTAACTCTGTACTTCAAGCTTGTTCATTATCTATCTATACTATATTCTACATTCTATAAGTTTTACAAGCTGTTATATAGAGTTAAAGTGAAATGACTGTTCTTGGCTCAAATATAGTGCAATTACTGATTCTATTATGTATGGTAATGCAATTGACTTTTATATATAAAGAAATATAAAGAAACATGTGTAACGGATGCCTGCATGCTTTTTATTCTTTTTAATTGATATATTTATCCAAACAAAGGATTTTTATTTTTTCAGAGTTCATTAGATTTAAAAAGTTGTAGCTGGTTCTCTGTCTCCATAATGTATAGTAACTTAGAGCAAAAACATGCCCCTGGAAATAAAAGCTTTTTGGGACCAGATGGTGTTACAGCACAAAGGGATAAAGGCATTTTTATAAAATTGTTCTTTTACAGTTGCAATCAGCGTATCTTCGTTGAACAACTGCTTCTTCACTTTCCAAACAGTTCCCCCTTCAAAACAGCTGAATTAGATACGTGGGTCTTAAACTTTAGCAAGTTACAGCATCTGGTGGCTTAATTTGCCACAAACTGCGTCCAGAGGACACGACTCAGTAAAAGCAGAGGGGTGCAGCTGTACTGTGGGTTAATCTCTATCACTCGTCGCTACATGATACATGATATGTTTAACATGAAAGACATTTCCACGTGGGCTAATTGTTCCTGAGACATTTATTTGCGTCTTTCACATCTTTCCAATATACAATCAAAAGTACAGCATTTCCACCTAGTAACCATCAGCACACTGAACGTTTCTGTAGTAACTAAACAGGGAACATTTCAAGTCCACAAGACACAGCACATGCTGCAAACACGATGAGATTAAATTATTTAGAGGCTGACACTAAATATAAAAGAAAAATAGCATTACATTAAAACAAAGGTTTCTTGTTTAAAAAAAAAGTTAAACATCCAAGCACAGTAGCAAGATTCAGAATTTTAAAAAGTAGTTTCAATAAAACAAACAATATTAATCACATCCATTTAAAATCTAACTCATAACATAAATAAAAAAACAAATTAATTCAATCTAGAAAACAACCTGCAGGTGTACTGGCACCCTTTCACAAAATACAATATACTTAATGTATGCTATGATGCATTCAAAGTAGAGATGTTAAAGGATTAATATTACTAATTGTGATTGCTTATATAGTGTGGTTCGTTTGTCCAAATTTCACCCTACAGAAAACCTTTTTGTTTACCATTTATAAAACATTACAATTGGTAATTGATATGAGTAAACAAAATCTAAGAGGTATTGCCTGTCATTCACTAACACTATTCTTTCATCTGAATGCAGACAAGGTTAACATGAACAAAGCACATGCAGTTTCCATTTTTTACCAAAGTCCAGTGAGTGGAACAGTGGCTGCGTGTTTCAATTCCTCTGAGAATGTAAAACTAGAACATTTGGTTTAGACCTGTAAACGAATCAGTGGTCTTAATAATTTCTTAACACTTCACTAATTTATACATTTGTTAGAACTAATAAGAATGTATTTGTGGACAATTCCATTCAGTGACAAAATAATGAAAGGTAAACCCTATTATCCACACACAAGCCTTTAACTAGAAATGCATGCTGATAAATAAAAAGACATTACAATATTAATAATACAAATCTGGTGAAATAATTCAAATAAGTGTTATTATAAATCCCAAAATAATACAGTACTGTCAAAATATAACATAAAACATCACAATATGTGGGAACACAACCACAATATGAATGATTTATAAATAAACTGTGGTTTCAGAGTAGATCACAATGAATGGCAATCACATGCTGTCAGATGAGGTTTCACTATTTCAACATTTTACACAACCTTTAGCAACAGAAGTCGTACTGTTCACTGGGAAACACGAGTTTGTCTTTCTTTATGTACAATGCACATAGGACTGTCATTCAGTCTAATTATGAATGGTTATCCCAATTCTTTTTAATACTAGTGACAGTGTTTCCCCTGCTGTTAAACAGGCCTGTCCAGTCAAACCCACATTCTTTCTGTCTTGGATTAGAAGTGGCTGTAACTAACAGGCTAATGTTTGCTCAGAGACGTTCAGCTTTTAGGTATTATGTGTTCATTTTTCAGTCAAAATAAAAATCTAATGTATAAACCACTAAAGTCAGACCTGGTGTTGATCCGATCACTGAAATAACTGTATGATACAACAGTGTATTGCACAGGTCAGCTTAGTTAGGAGCAGCATCTAGCTCTAGTTTTCTAGTGTCTAATGCACAGAAAACCTAAAATATTACTTTGTAGGAGTTTTACTGCAACATGGTGTTTTACCCCTGATTCAATAAAGCTGCTGTTCCTAGACCATTTATGAAGCTCTAATACTCACAAGCAAATTACTTCTTTAAAATAAATCACTTTCTGAGTAATGGTGCTACCTGGCCATGTGTGTTTGATGACTTAGGCACAACAGCGCAGTTAGCTGTGAAGACTCTACCACCTAACCTGAAAGAAAATCTTGGGGAAAACAACAGAACTGATATCATGGATTTTTGAGAGGCTGGCTAGATGTTGCACATTATGTTTACCAGAGCTGTAGTATGGAATGTTACACTTGTTAGTGAGAACAAAGACCCACAATGTTATTGATGCAAAACGTCATTCTTACATAGCAGCCTGCTGCCAACTGGAATAGATGGAATATTTACTTTCCCTACTGTTTCTCTACTTTTGATAATGTTGCGATAAACAAGAGAGTGAAGAGACAGGTAACTCACTGATAGGCAATCAAAACAATTGCAATTATATTCATATATATAAGTTCAAATACTTGGCGTATAGTTTTGAAATATGATTTAAGGCAAACAAAATTCACAGAAACAGAAATAGTCACTCTAAGGCACCAGCAGCAGTTACAAGCTGAACTGACAAAATTTGACCAAATAATAATTTTGTTTGGTGGTGAAGCATAGTAAGATACTTGTATCTCTCTCTGTACTACTAATGCACTAATTTAGTCCGTTCCTGTCCCAAATGAAACCAAATTATCAATGCAGAGTGAGAGAGATTACGAGTGACCATAAAAAAAATCCGAATTTCTTACCATTTAAAAAATGATTAAAGGTCCTTTTAGCCACATGAGCTAGTGACTAGTAAGAAAGTAACAGGTGAGGTTCCAGAGGTGTTTTGCATCTAATAAAACACAGGTCACTGGAACATGCTTGACCTCTGAATAATACAGTAGACATTCGTATTTTGTTCATCCTGATATGGCTTTTGGTATCCTGTGCTTGAACAGTATGTATTTTTCCACCATTAACAGAAACTCCAGCTAAAGTACTGCGTGCTGTCTGTGTCTGATGTTATTCACATTGTTTACATTGTGGTTTCACTGTTTCGGTGTTTGATAGAGTCGTTCTCCTGGCAGATGAGCTGGTATGGCTTTTCGTTCTCCTCAATCACAGAGTTTCCGATCTCAGCGTCCTGGTTCTGAAGTTCCTGTCGTGACAGGTGTTCCACAATGCCAGCTCCTAACGAGTCCCCCAGCACGTTGGTGGTGGTTCTGAGACGATCTCTGCGTGTGAAAAACACACAAATGATCTTGTAACTGAACACAAAAAAACATGAGCTGCTCATGCACAATGAGCATTTGGATAAAGTAGCCTGGCACAGACAAGATGCCTTCTTTACCCACCACAATGGCAGCAATATTGACATGAAAACATATTCTGTATTCTCTCAGATTATGTGTCTGCATTATGTATCAATAACCTTTTGGACGAGTGCTCTCTGCTGGAGCTGTATGCTTCAATGTGACATTTAGTTAAGACTTACAGGAACCAATCCACTGCAATGATGAGCGTTATGTCCTCGGTGGGCAGTCCCACCGATGTCAATACAATCACCATGGTTACCAGACCAGCCTGAGGGATGCCTGCTGCTCCAATGCTGGCAGCAGTTGCTGTGATACTGGAAGAGGACATTTTTATAAGGAAAAAAAACAGTAGATTTATGGAGTGTGCAACAAAGACTCTGATAAGAGATCCAGAATTCTAAATATTTATCATTGAAATATCATTGAAATGGCCTGCAGCTCTGGGGATGACTGCACAAAAGCAGTATAACACAACATGCACTGCGAGATGCTGATGAGACCGATCACTTAAGATCAACTTAACACCATCCATAGAATTTTTACCTGATGGTAAGGATCTGCCCGAAGTTCAGGTCCATGTTATTGACTTGGGCGATAAAAATGGCTGCCACTGCCTCATAGAGAGCAGTACCATCCATGTTTATAGTGGCTCCCACCGGCAACACAAAACGCGTCACACGCTTATCCACATGGTTGTTCTCCTCCAAGCAGCGGAAGGTGATGGGAAGGGTTGCCGAGCTGAAGGAAAAATAAGTTTGGCCCATGTAAGTCAGACAGTTAAAACTGAATTAGTATATTAAGCTATTTCTCTGCAGTCCAACACAAACAGCCCACTAATTCTCTCTCTCTCTGTTCCCAACATACCTGAACCAAGCAATTAAAGACATCTCATAGATTTGTTATGGCCTGAGGATCAACAAATATGTCAGAGGATCTAGGAGACCCTAAAGATTTAAATGGTACACAACATTCCTTCATTTTAAACCCTAAATACCCTATGCTACTCTAGAATATATACAGAATAGTGCCTACCAACAGTTCTAGTCATCTTGGTAACACACTCACAGGCTCCCACAGTTGTGTGCAAAAGTCTGGACACACCTGGTCAAATTATATTATTGTTTGTTGATTTCCTTCAACAGAAATCACCTTTCTGCACATTTGAATACATAATTACTTTTTTTTTTTTATCAAACCGAATATATGTTATGGAAATGTAAGTAAAGTTTTCATTTAGAACATAACAGAAAAAAGATGGCCTGTGCAAAAGTTACAAGGTGTTTTTCATTAGACTGTATTTGAATAGAGAGAACATTAGTAGTGTAACAGTACAGTCAATTCATTATCCAGTTAGATTAGTTTGATACATTCATAGTATATTTATATTGATATTATGACAAAAAAATGTTGCTACTGCACACAAAGACTGAGAGCTTTTCCCTCTTGTAGTTTCACTATCAAGCAAACTGTATTTGTAAACAGCCACTATGTTGAGAGTTACCGGGTATTTCATTCATTTTTCTGTCATTTCTTTGTATACACTAAACAACAGAATCTACAAATGACAAATATTATGTGGGATCGCAGTTTTAGGTCTTGATTAAAACAAAATGAATAAATGAATGAATAATGGTCTTGATGTCGACTTTGTAATCAGCCATCTGACAAAATACATACTAGTTTTTTTACAATTTCACCCAATCAGGGTGTGCGTGAACTTCCATACGTCCTAAATATTCTATAGCGCCTTACCTACTGCAAGTGCTACCACATTAAAGATCACATAAGGGAAAGTTTTTCCCTGTAAACAGCCTCTATACACTACACAACAGAATTTACAAATGACAAATATTATCACTAAACAAAAAAAACTTTGATGTTAAACAATATCTGTACACTTCTATGGCATAATGTGACCACTCTGATTACCTGGAAGAGGTTCCTAACGCAGTAATCAGAGCCTGCAGCAGGCCACCGATGAAGGTGTACGGGTTTTTCCGTGTAACCAGAAAGAAGAGCAGGGGCAGAACAAAGAGGCCATGGATGAGCAGACCAATGATGACACACACCGTGTACATGCCCAACTGCCCTCCCACCTGCGCCAGGTCCTTCATCTCTACAATCTTTCCGGCAATCAGGAAGAGGATGCCAACTGGAGCGTACCTGAGAAACATGTGGGGTCGTTTTACAGATAAGTGTTTTCTGAACAAACATTTTTGCATCTGAACAGTACAGGAAGAACTGTCATGGGAAAAGTGTCAGACATGAATCATCATCAATGTGTGCCTTGAGTTTAGTGTTATTTAATGTTATTATATTAAACCACCTAAAACAGCAAATAATGAACCTGACTTGTAGATCTGAAGCAGTTGAACAATTTCTAACTATATCTATCTACTACGTGTTAGGACTACATCCTTAAGAATATGATTTGAAAACGGAGCACAAACTGACACTCACCAGATAATGATAGCGACCAAACGCATAATGGCATCATTGAGGCAGTCAAAGAATTCTCGCAGAGCCTGTCCCTGCTGCTTCATATTCCCAATCACTAAGCCAAAGCACATGGAGAACACCACCAAGCCCAGAGCATTGACCCCGTTAGAGGAGCCGGACACTGGAACCGTCTCCTCCACTGTTTCCTGGATGGTCTGCAAGACGGTGCTGAAATTCCCAAGAATCCTGGACTTGGTAACATTTATGTTCTCACTTTCATTGACTGCAATGGTGATGTTCCTTGTGAAAACTGTTTTCTTGTAAAGCGTTTTGTACTGAAAGAGATTAATAAGAAGGAGAACTAGGCAAATGTTCATGTGAAATATTGATTAGTGCTTTAGTCAGTTGCCAGATTTAGAATGCAAGCATGCGGGCTCCAAACCTGTTTAAAGCAGGCCTCGACTAAATTCGGCGGGAACATATTTCTGCAAGAAGAGAAAATATGATTGCGTCATGTTACAACATCAAGCTCGCCATTAAATTACAATCCATTACATTAACTTACAAAAATACAGTTTCTCTTCACCTGATAAGATCCAGAAAGGCATCAGCAGCTTGCACAGACTCAATGGTACCACTAGAGGACACTGGACTGTCTCTGCTGCCTTTTCCAGGCCTTATGATGACCACCATGACGATTCCAATGAACACGGCAATAAAAGTGGTCAGCATGTAGTAAATGATGGCCCGCACTCCCATCTTTCCAGAGGCTTTACTGTCCAAAGATGATATACCTGGTAAAATAAGAGCAAAGCAAATCACTTTGTAGCACGGTAAATAGGTGTAAGTCCTCTATTCAGACTGGATACACATTAAAATACAGCACTAAAAACAGCTGCCAGTGCCTCACTCTGCTACCATCTATAAACACACCTGACACTTCATTTACTTTGTTCATGTACCTGTAACAAGACTCGACACGATCAGTGGAAGGACGAGCATCTGTAGCATCCTCATCAGTAGCTCTCCCGGAAAGGAGAAATATTTTATTTCCCTCACGGACAAGTTGTGAGGGCGCAAAGCAAATCCCAACGCGATTCCTGAACAGTGTTATAGAGCAAAACACATAACACGCAATTAAAGTTCACCAAAATGCCACAAGATGTGGGATCACAGTTTTAGGTCTCAATGAAAACAAACTTTTGGCCAAAACCAATGAATAATGGTCCTGATGCAAACTGTGTAATCAACCATCATATTTTTTACAACATAACTCATGAACTTCCATACATCCTAGAAATTCTAATGTGCTTTACCTACTGCAACTGCTGCCACAGTAAAGAGCACAAAAGTGTTGCGGCGCAGGAAGGCTTTGATGCTGTTTCGAGTAATGGAACACATGCTGTCTTTAGCTCCAGACACTCGTTTCTGCATGGCTCTGCGCAGCCAGTGAAGGTCTTTCTCAGGGCGATGGGGCTTCTCAGAGTCCTCGTTCAGGAAGAGGCTGTTGCTGTTGGCGGGCTTCTCATTCATAATCAGCTCCAAGACTTGGTCAAGGAGGCAGGTTTCATGGGAAACTGATCAAGAACAAAGAGAGGAAAAGTCAGAAAACAGACATTAGAGTAATCTGTGTCATGTGATTATTCTAATATTATATGGAAAGTGAGGACACACTCATTATAAAAAATTATTTAAAAAAATCATTATAAAAATCCTATTTCATTAAACAAAAGTGACTTAAAAAACACATGAAAGTGAGGTATTATATGTTTGGTGTTACTGGCAAATATTCCCAAATAAGTGACACCTGAAGTATAATGAACTGAGTGCCCTCCAGCAAGTCTTGACTATTCGTGGTCATATGGACGACTGATAAAATGGTAAGTAAACTGGGGGGCAACATTGACCCCTGATCAATAATCACCCATCCTTAAAAACCTAGAGCATGACCTCAAATGACAAAAAGATTGTCTTATAAAAGAGAGAGAAAGATGAATGATGGCATATTTTCCCCCAGTGTGAATTCCTGTGAACTGTATCCTGGCTGGGATCTAAGGAGGCTCCTCTCTTACTCAAAACGTTTTTGCCTTCAGCTCTTCCTCCAGAAACACCAGGCACACAATCTCAGACCTCATCCTCTCGATTAAGTGAAACATCTGAATTACACATATTCACACACATAAATCACATACTTCATATCACATATATCACAAAAACATGTGTCAGAACATCCATAAGGCTATTTGAGAGTAATTAAGATCTCTAATATGAGACGAGTGTGTGAGGATTTAAGCCGGCACTTTTATATTGTTATCCACATTACAACCACGACTTTAGACGCCAGACATCCTTCGAATGGCTGACAAGTCTGACTACCACTTTAAGCCCTGAAGCCTTTATAACACCTTAAATATATTGTGTAATTACACAAAAACAATGCAAACAGTTTTATACTTATTCTTAATAACGTATAAGAGTAAGGAGTTCAATCTGAGACTCTCTGTGGCTCTGTGGTACAAAAAAAAATGTAAAAAGGAAAACAAATGCTGAAAATAAACGAATGCTCTCACAAAACCAAACACAAGATGTCTTGAAACTAATAGATACTGATGACGAGAGCGAATAATTGAAGCGATCGAAGAGTGTGATTAGCTCCTTTCCTTTACCATAAAAGATGCGATCAGTTTCTCATGCACAGTATTCTCACTAGGGTGATCATTGTTCATTCTGTTTCAGATGACCAACAGGGTCGAATTAAAGCTGCATGAGCTCCTGGCTAGAAGCTGCTGCTCTGTATTCTGCTTTGAGTCCCTGGTGAGTCTCCAAAAGGCACAGGCTTACACACTTACACACTGCAGCTGATCTCTGCACAGAGGTTCTGTTAAATATTCACACACAAAGCATAATAAAGCAAGTTAAAAACGTGATTTCAGTCTCATGGATAGGCTAGAAACGTACCTTCCCTTAATACTGTCCTGTTGGTTTACAGTCATATGAAAAACTCTGGGCACGACCCGTCCGACTGTACGGGGTTTCATTGTGAAATTAAGTAAACATGCTTCACCAATAACACAGTTCTGCGCATTTTAATGCATATTAGTTGAATTAAGAAATTGTTTGGCCCCTGCAAAAGTGCAAAAGTTATGACACGTGTATATTTTATGTTAAATTTTTCCCAACATTTTAAGTTCACCAAACAAATCAAAAACTTGGAAGAAAATGCCACATTTAAGTTTGTTAATAAAGAATGTTATTTAACCAGGGATGTTCACATCTTCACATACAGCTGTATGTGCATATACAATTCAGGTGCTGATTCTTAAAAATGTATTAAACTGAATCCCTTTTAAAATGACATAAATAAATTGTGACTGTGCTCTGCATGCAAGCTTGATTTAGGGAGGTGGCATGTGACACATATGGCGAGACAAACAATCTCTTCAAGCAGCAGTGTTAGTTAAATTTTTTGGGTGACTGAAGATCACAGTGCACCCTCTGAGAGCCGAGAGAACTAGTTTACTACGATCACCAAGAATTCTTATGTTGTCTTGTGCTGAACATCAAAATAAAGAGTTTTCCTATTATTGCTATGGAGTTCCTGTTTTAAAAAGAAGACAAATTTTAATTTTGCTGACTTTGGAGCAATGGCACAGGTTATTACAAAAAAAACACAAATGAACCCCAAGTTCAACTTTCTGTTAAGAGCATTTACATAAAATATATAAATATTAGACTTCAAAAGTACACTTTTAAGTTCAAACACTTTTGGGAATAACCCTTTTCTTTGTGCATGTTGGTACTTACCACTCATGGTTTAATCTTGCTGCTGTTACTTGACAGTCGGTGAAGGAAAACGTCCCGCTCTTCACACAAGAGCTCAAGACTGAACTGACCACTGACCACAGCTCAACTGAACTCATGTGCCAGAATTCAGATATAAAACAGAGTCATCTCTCCTGCCCTGACCTTCACAAAGCTCAACCTCCTCTCCATGATCACACGCTGGGCAGCAATCTGGGTCATGCTGACCATGGACCAGTCGCCCTGTTCCAAATACTGGGCTAAAACTCTAACAAGCAATCATAAAACTGTTCTTGGATCAGTGTAAAAAAGGGCAGCCAGGAGGACACACTACAAAGCCAGGAGTCATAACCTTGCCCCCACCTCACCCCTTCTCACAAAAACTCCAAAATTAGCAGCTCCTTAGCATTTTGCATGCATCATTTGTCCCATGTGAGCTGCTGGCTCTGGAACTGCTACACCTGTACGATGAGGTACCTGCCCTGGCTCTGTGTTTACATCTGATTAGTGTCATTTTCTCGTTTTAAATAGAACAAGTCGTATAGAAGGCAAAGCAATATACATTTTAAGGGAGTTCTACAGCATTTTACCATGATATAACTGAATGTGGAGAGGTTTATTTTAAAAGAAATGTAAGACAAATTAGACTTACCCTACTCAAACTGTCCCACGCACGGTTCAAGTCTTCCTCTGGTTGTGTTGTGACTAGCTAGGTAAACCGAACTGAAGTCGCTTCAACAGGTTTGGGCTGAGGGACTCCAGCAGTCACGGTCCATCCACGGTTTGTGAAGCCTGAGGAGAAAACGAGTAGGAAAAAACAGACGAGAGAAATGCGTGGGAAGAGATGGTTAAGGATTCTCCAGGCGAGAAGAAAAGCCACCTGCTGCCATGGGATGAGAAAAAAGCTGCACAATTGAAAAAATCCCGTTAGTAGTAAGAGCTTGTAGGAGGCGGTTCATTTGCAGCGAGCAAACCAAATGATTTGCTGCTGATACACTATATGGACACAAGTATCGGGACACGTGACCGTTCCACCAAAAGGGATGTTAATTATATTGACTTAAAATACATAGGCTTTAATATTGGGTTGGTCCCATTTTTTGCTGGTATAACAGCTTTCATTCTTCTTGGAAGGCTTTCCATAATATTTTGGGATGCTTCTGTGGGAAATTATGCCCATTCATTCTGTAGAGCATTGTACAGGTGCTGGAAGAGACGGCCTCGCTCGCAGTTCATTCAACCTTGCTCGATGGGCTTGAAGTCTGTCTAGTTCTTCCACACCAAACTCGTCCAAACATGTCTTTATGGACCTTGCTTTATGCACTGGGGCACAGTCATGCTGGCATAGAAAAAGGCCTTTTCAAAATTGTGTCCACAAAATTGGCTTGATGGGGTTGTCCAAAATGTCTTAATATGCTGAAGCATTTTTATTGGCCTTCACTGAAAGTAAAGGGCCAAGCCCAAACCCACAAAAACATGTGTCCCAACACATTTGTCCATATAATGTACATTCGTTTGAGTAATTATGCCTTCAGGTCATTTAAATTCTCATTTTGTCTCAGTTGTGTAATCAAATGTGAGTGAATTTGGGGTGCAAAACGAACCCGTATATTAAGTGGGAAAATGTCAATATTGCATTTGTGTGTTGAGCAGAGAGGGAACTTTACAACCATCATCCATTTCCATGACAACAGGCCTCCACACTACAGGTCCGGTCTCTGTAGCTCATAGAGATCATGCATTACTGACCCTGTAGCACCTCTTCCCACACATCTGCCCACGCTTCGTCTTAGGCCTGTTATATTAGATTCTCCCCAGTGTGCATTCAAGAGAACTTCCTTAAGGGCTCTCCACTACCAGTAAGTTACATGCAGAGTGGCTCTCCAAACCCCATGAAGCATTCATGCATTTCAGCATCTGCTTCATGCCTTGTAGGTTTTGATTATGGCCATGCACTGGGACTTCCACTTTAATCATGGAAGATTCTGACGATTGGGATCATGAAGACTGACTCTGGAGTTAAATAATCCCACCAGTTACAAGCAGGGCCTTCAGTGATGAAAAGGAGTTTGGTCGAAAGGTATCCAGTTATTCAGTCAAACTTGGTTCCCATAAGAGGCGTTACACACTTTCTGTGTAATTCAGTCACAATACCTTGATAATAAAGGGTTGATAAATTATTTTGGAAAAGATTGGCAACAGCCTGTAATTGTGAAACTACAAACTACACCCAGGTGTTCCTGATAAAATGGCCACTGAGTATAGTAGCAGAGGTTGATGAATGTGTGCATAGCTAAGGCAACCATATTGAGTTCATTGATCCTGTTCTGTTCCAAACTGGCCTTTCTGGTCTTGATATAGTTTGGTATCAGTGAACTATATGTGGTAATACTTTCATCCTTGCACATTATTTGCTATTTCTGTTAGATGTTATTTCAGAGGTTTTCTTAATAACTTGATAAGAAATTAAGAAAACCTCCAAAATAATAATGTGCAGGAATGAAAATATTACCGTTTATAGTACACCGATACCAAACTACACCAAGAACAAAAAGGCCAGATTAGAATTTGCAAAAAAGAGCATTATGAGAAGATAAACATTTTATCAGTGAAAGGATCTTCAGAGGGACCGTGAAGAGTCTCGCCTTCTAGACTCAAAAAATGCGTTCTAGCTCACTTTCAGAATGTGAGATTTTGGGAATCCAAAATATGCTGTACATTTCTCCAAGCAGTTTTAATTGGTTCATTTAAAAGAACAATGGAAAATATTGATTCCTTTTCCTGATTCAGTACATAAATGAGCATGCTTAGTTTGTTGAAGAAGAAACTGAAGCCCTAAAGCTCCTGAAACAAGCAGCTGATGAAAGATTTGACCGTTAAAGATTTGCAGAGCTGCACAACATAAGATATCAGGAGTCTGTTGATATCAGTAAGGTGCAGACTTGAGGCAGTTATTAAATGTGAATCATGTGCAAACAAATACACATTTTACATCATTAGTTGCTGTAAATGCATCTTCTCAATACTACTAAAACTGAGGCAAATTTAAAAACATTTGTTTTAACATGGTTCCTTTTTGTATAAAGGTTGACCCATTTTAATTTGTTTAAATGTTTGTTTTGACATCTGTAGCAGCAAAACTGGGTTGATAAACACAAAAATTATAACGTGGTTTGGTCTGAAATACAAACTGTATGAATTTACAGCAAAAAGGGAATCAGTCATACTTCTCTCACCTAATATGTTCAGCGATGACGTTAAAAACACTTGCATAATATTGTGGACAGAGGTCAGCCTGGACATTCTGTCCCATCTATGAGGCAAGCTGTGATGCACTGTGTGTTCTGATACCTAACTATCCTATCCAGTATGAACCTTCATAGCCATTTGTGTTACAATAGCTCTTCCCTGGGATCCAAGACCTTGCTCCGCCCATGACCCTGTTATCACTAAATACTGCACCCTTAAAGTCCTGCTGTTTTGGAGATACTCAGACCGGGTCATCTAGCCATCACAATATAATCTTTGTCAAAGTATGTCTTCTACTTATCAGAGGCTTTTGCACAAAATTTTGCTGTTCTCAAAGCAAAAGGAAACACTAATTAATTCTAAAATTCATGTAAAAAGTTTACTTTTCATTCAAATTGATTGTCACTTTTGTTTTAATATTTTGTCATACATTGCCCAACAGATTACACTAAATGATATTAGCTTCCATTAGTTACAGAAGTCCAGTAACTCTGGTACTAGGCTTGTAACTGCTGGCTGATTGATTACATTTGGGATGAGGGGGACTCTATACGGACATTATATTTTCTGTGAGCTGCTACTTTTTAAGAATTATAAGCATATTAACTATGCATGTATAGTAAAAATGGATGTAATCATTTCAGATGTACAGTCCATTACACATGGACTGTACATCTGTGCGTGAAAGACTAATGTGTATGTATATGTGTCTATATGTATTTTAAATCAATATAGAATCCCCAGTCCCTTTGCCATGCATCCTCCATAAGGCTAACATCATGCATGGAAAGTGATGGTAGCAGATTGTATCACTATGGAAACAAAATGAATGTGCTGAAGTGTGGGAGGTGTAAAGCACATATGATCTACATTTAGCAGTAGTAATTACGCACTCAACTGCTCAGACTAATGCATGTGAGTGGATTTTGTGTACTGATTAATTTCCACTAGCATGTCCACCACGCTAGAAGCATTACAAATGCAACAATGTTGGACATATAATAATGTGAATTATTTCTTTGCATATATTGAACTTCCATGAAGAATCAACAAGACATTCTGGGAATTACATATAAATGGCATTAATAATCTGTAAGCTAATGTCATATCTATGTACTACAGCTTTACACTTTCAGTTTTTACCAAGAAACACTTGAATGTGTGGCATAATGAAAGTCTGCAGTGATCCTGACAAGAGTCGGTGTTGTAACACATTATGCACCTGATGCTTTTCCCATGTAAAACCTAAGCAAGTGGAATGGAGAATGTTCCCCTGCAAATTGGATAGTAATACCACAGCATAAATGATTCTTTGAAATAAGATTTTTATTACAAGATTGTTACATGTGTTCAGTAGTTATAAGTCTCATTAATAACTGATGTTACTCTTCTGGTGGCTAAATGCGCAAGTGAATGCACAAAGGGTAAACAAGCAGCTGCAGTGACACACCCTCACTTATTGTTTATTGACCATTTTTTACTCATTGAGTTAAGGCCATTTCCAAACCAAAATGATCATAATTAGTGTATTATGTAATAATTACTTCAGAATTCTAACATGCAATTCATAAAGGACAGTTGACTTTTCTCAGTTTTACAGGGTCCACATCCTGCATGCCCTTTGAGTATGATACCCGAGTGTGGTTATCTCCCAGAAACAATCGACCATTTTCCAACTCTTCTTTATTCCTTGGAAGTAAAAAGGCTGTTTTTTACTATCCCTTTAAAACTAATAGATATAAATAACCCTTATGTGTGATTGTTCTGTATAGCACCGAATTTAAAAAAGCAGTCCAGGCTAAAACATTAAACATGAACTGGAGTACATTTGCAAATACGTTGTTTTTTTGTGACATCACAAAAACAGTGAATGCAAATTGCACTGATTTAGCAGTTTTGTTTTCATGTAGGGGATGTATCAACTGGGGAGTGAAAATGTAAAAACTTTAAATGTTTACACATTACAACATCTGTTTTATTTAATTAGAATAAAAAAAAACATTTCATATGATCTGGGACCTTTAAACAATTACGTAAAATAATGTCAATTATATTCACGCTTTGGACGTTTGGACTGCATATGACAGAAGGAAAATGCCTATAGCTGCATTAAGAGATGAAAGTGAAGGACCTCGCTGCACCGAAATGACTGAGCAAACAGCGAAAGGTCAGGCAATAGATTTGACGCTTTGAAATGTCACCTGATTTCTTTCAGCCACACATGAAGACGCCGCAGAGCTAAAGGCACCGTGGAGACCAACTTTGTTTCTGATAACCAATTACTAACCATTAACCAGGAACTTTTATAATGGCTGTTAATATAAAATGGCTAACAAGCAGAAGATGAATGATGCCTTTTATTCATTCAAGTGGAAAAATTTTTTTTTTTTTTATTCAGTCATCAAAAATGTGTTAAACAAGACCATGTACTAAATCGTTTGGAGTAAAAGGGTCAGTAAAAATTCGTGTTATTTTGTGGCACAAGTAAAGCCTTTTTGATCTTTTTTAAATATAGACAATAAAGGAAAACAGACATGATTAAAAAGTCAAGCAGAATATGTGTAAAAATGTATCCCTTAAAAAAATAAGAGAAAAAAGTAGTTGATTTTCATTTGCTCAAAAACACTAAAACATCATAAAAATACAATTAACAAGGCAACGCTGAAAATGTTTAATGAATAGCTATAAATAGCCATGTAATCAATTAGATATTAGTGTAATAAGATTTTCCAGTCATAAGCCAATATATATGCTAAACCTATTTGTATATATAATGTAATAATGAGTGGGTGCATCATCAGGATAGAATTGCAAGGCTGCTGCAGCTCCACTTCGCAGCATCCATCCTTTCCCAGAATGCAACGGTGTCATGTTTTAATGTTAACACATTTATATTTACATACAATAGTACATATATTGGCTTAACAATCAAGTACGTCATTTTCATTGTAACACTGCTGGCAGAATCAACCTTATTAAAGTAACAAGCTATGGAATGCAAAAGTGAATGGAAATCCTTATACAAGTACCAGTGTACTGCAAAATATGTGAAAAAAAATTGTGTAAATAAAAGAAACCTATTCCCTAGACTTAATCTGTGTCTGGAAAACCATCCAAAACATTAAGTCTTGAGACACTAAGGGGAAATGATAGTTAGCTGTTTTTCTTTGGCTTAATTTTACATTAAACATGAAAAGCACATTCCACAGTAGGAGTAACAAACAGACTTCTAGCGAGGCATCATGGACTGTCTAACCGCATCCTCCAGAGATTTTCTAGTCACCAGGAGCCGGACAACATCTTCATTCTTTTTTGTTAGCCTTTTACGTGCTTGGTCATGTGTCACCATGGTCATATCCCAGCCGTTCACCTGTCAGAAACATGCAGAAGATTCAACTGTGATCATTCAACATTAAGCAACCTCACATAATGTAAAGAAAACTAACGTAAAATATCTTAAAAGTTAGTTTTTATGGCATGAACAACAATATTTATCATGCCAGGGAAACAATTTCTTCTGATTAAGGATCAAAATGTTGTATACCTTAAATTAAATGTGTGCATATAATTTATTCTGCCATTTAAAAAATTACACTTAGATTTCCTTCTGATTTTGTAAAAATGATTAGTCCCGCGTGACCAAAAGACCAGATTAATTACCGTAACTCAAATCATATTCAACTGTAGTCATTCATCATTACGAAAACTCACTCAAAATAATGAAAACTGAAAAAACATCTGTTGAAAGTTATTATGGCTTGAACAACAATATCATACCAAGGAAGCAAATAAATATTTTATAACTTAAGTTAAGTGTCATTTAATCCACCATATTAAATATTACATTTAGATTTCCAAATTTTGTAAAAATTATCAGTCCCCTGTGACCAAAAGACTAGATTAAGTAACTTAAATCATACTGTACTCAATGATGACTATGCTCTTAAATTCATTTTTAGCAGCATTAATATGAACTCTCTTTATGCCATGTTGTTATACTGATTAGAATTTTTCCTTCAGATGTGTGCTCTGACAAGCCCAGCAATCTTCTAGACTAGAGGTCGACCGATATATCGGGCCAATATTTGGCATTTTTTAATGTATCGGCATCGGCCGATTTCCAAGTGCACTACGCTGATTTACAGACAGGCACCTCTGCAGGCAGCCAAGTATTATTGTTGCTTTGGAACACGGGGCCCATGCTGCTTGTGCTGGACCCCAGCCTCTGTTCCCAGTGAAAGAGTATTTAGTGAGATTGAATGATCTATGACAAGAAGAGGAGTCGGCTCACAGGAGAAAATGCAGAACGTTTGTGTTTCCTGCAGGACGACCTGCAGCTCTTAAACTTGGAGTACTAACAACTTTTAGTGAGGGACGGGTGGGGGGAGAAAGATTCAGGGACTGGAAGTGGGATTAAAATTGAACATAATACAAAAAGGAATGTGCATGTTTAAAATGTTTACCTCAAGAATTGCACTAAAAGATTTTGATGCTGCTGTGTTTATTGTTTACAAGTTTAAGTTATTGTTCATTGTATTGTTATTGTTAAGTTTTGTTTTTGTTATTTAAGTTTATATTTATATTTAAGTCATTATTCAATAAATGGCAAGTTGAGAATTTTTGTGTATCTATCTTTGTGTTATTAGTGTGATATTTTACATCCAATAAAGGGGGAAAGGTTTAATTATTGGGCAAAAAAATATCAGCTGCATACATCGGCCATCGGCTGACCCTGACTCCAAAATATCGGCATCGGCTACTGAAAAACCATATCGGTCGACCTCTATTCTAGACCAATTGAAATGTAGTGTAGATACAATCAATAACGAGTTAAACTGTTCAGCTCAAAGTGGACCAACTGCTGTTACATCAACCTCCTCCCAGGTGTCCTTTATTACGGTGATCAAACCTCACAATCTGTCACTCAAGTAGGACAAAGCCCCTTTATACAGTGACATGGCAGTTACTGCTCCCTTCACACGTCACTGAGGATTTGTTGATGTAGAGCACAATGAAAGCCCATTGTGTCTGTACCTTCAAATGCAGCAATGACTGGTTCCTCAAGGAGGTGATAATGATCCAGCACAAACTGAGACGACAGAAACTGTCCCTTCGTAAGCGGTCATGTCAGTGCTAGTAAAGTAACTTTTACAGGGAACACAAAGTTCAAAAAATTCTGTCAAATTAAGAGATTACTTACTTGATACTAGAGGTCGACCGATACATCGGCTGGCCGATATATCGGGCCAATATTTGGCATTTTTTAATGTATCGGCATCGGCTGATACCCAAGTGCATTACGCCGATTTACAGACAGTGCATGTTTAAAATGTTTACCTCAAGAATTGCACTAAAAGATTTTGATGCTGCTGTGTTTATTGTTTACAAGTTTAAGTTATTGTTCATTGTATTGTTATTGTTAAGTTTTGTTTTTGTTATTTAGGCTTATATTTATATTTAAGTCATTATTCAATAAATGGCAAGTTGAGAAATTTTGTGTATCAATGTTTGTGTTATTAGTGTGATATTTTACCTCCAATAGAGGGTAGCGTTCAATTATTAGGCGAAAAAATATCGGCAGCATATATCGGCCATCGGCTGACCCTGACTCCAAAATATCGACATCGCCATCGGCTACTGAAAAACCCACATCGGTCGACCTCTACTTGATACTGTTGTTAAATTAGGACTTTACCTTTTTACACACATCATTTGTAGTCAGACAATATTGTAAAGGTGAACCCGCAGCAGCATAGCATTCTACCTATGTTCTTAGTGTTCATATTCACTACAAGTAGTGCTGGGCGATAACACGAACTCGATTTATTATCTATAAAAAATGAGGACGATCACGATGATATGCGCAGGCTATGAAACTCGATAAAACTAGTTTGCTCCGTTTTAGAACATGCGCTGATACAGACAACCCAAGGGCCAATCGAGTAGTACGTTAGGTTTGTTTAACAGCCAATCACTGATGACGTTACAATTTTGCCCCTCCTCTCCTAAAGAGGCAATATTGTAAACATTAGTATCGTGGACTTGTTTTGGAAGAAAAGACGTCGGGCAACACTGCCGCGCTGGTGAGTGAAGCGCAAAAGGAGAATGTATTAAATGCACAGGAGGAGATAATACCGAAAACAAGCATCAGAGGTGCTTGTGTGTGCGTGTGTCTCTGTGTGTGTGAGCGTGTGCGCACGCGTGTTCGTGTGCTTGTGCGCGTGTGTGTCTGTGTGTGTGTGTGTGTGTGCGTGCGTGTGTCTGTGAGTGTGTTCCGGGTGATAACAGCATCTATGTGACTAAAAAAATCAAAAAGGCTTTGGGACACTGCAAGTGCAGTTACTTACTTTTCGGCAAACGAACTGATGCCAGTTTGTCTCATTGAAATCTCTTAAAGTAGTCGACCCAACTCGAAAATTACCTGAAATCTCCTTGTGTAGGCAGTGAAACCAGTCCGCCTCCTAAAGTGAGCCCCCTAGCTAAGCGGTATCTTGGTATTCCTGCCACCAGTTCGCGTTAAGAAAGGGTTTTAAATA
>JBBMFX010000035.1:12848485-12859589 GCA_037832545.1 Rhabdalestes septentrionalis | reverse complement strand
AACTGCACAACAGGAATGCAGCTGCTCTCTGCTGGAGTCTGGTAGTTTGGATTTGTGCATTCTTACATTCTTACATGGTGAGCAGTCCCTTAATAGCAAAGGAATTGTCCTACACTCTTCTAGTACTGAGTTGATTCGGGTACAGTGAACCAAACACTCACGTCTCATTTACAGTAGCCGGTTTTCTGGAGCGCCACATGTACATTTCTATGGCGACTATTTGACCCATTGAACTGTTAAGGTCTAAAAATGGGCCCATACATCATTATATGTCTCAGATTACGGGGGTGTTCAAAAGACTGTTCAAACTAATATATTTTTTTAACTTTTTGCCCTAATATTTATTGAATAATGTTTCTAAAAATCTGATATCACTAGTGTTTAATTTGATTAAAAATCAATTTAATCATAAATCTGAAAAGATAATTAAATGTAAATACTTTCATGGAACCTTGAATTGTTTTTACACTGAATGTGCAAATGTGAATGGAGGTTCTCTTAATACGTAATTGGAATATAGATAATAAAAACAATGCTTCCGTTTACTTTTTTACAGTTTACATAGCAAGCTGGCCAAAAAATGTACATGTTAGACTCATGATAATCGACTATTATCGAATCTGCACCTCCCATTCACGTCAGAGGTCTGAGGAACGTTTCAGCTTGTCCTGGTTTTTGAATGACAATATGGGGCAGCCAATCAAATGTGGGATTATTTACATTTCCTAGTCTAAAAGACTCTATAGCAAAAACAGTTTAATTTGACACAGAATTCTGATGTGTTTCAATACACGAAAGGGAAATATAATATAGGGTGGTGCATAGGGTCGGTTTTTCAAACCGATTTTCACAGTATTTTGTGAACGAATGTATAAAATACTGTGAAACTGTAAGGGGTTTTATCTTTTTTCTTCTGATATCCAGCCTGCTGTAACATGAGGTGTGCTGTTCTATGCAATGCTGAACTTAAGGTTGCACTGAAGAACATTTTGTTCAGCAACAAATTTCAAAAAACAACAAAGCCAACATTTTATCCTGCCAGAGCAGAGGAAGCCGGGCCCAGTAAAAGTTTACGAAGCACAACAGCCGTGTTGCTGCCGCTGCTTCAGGTGTGGAAGAATGCAGCCAGTGTGTTTAATCTTTAACCACTGCATGGGCTCAGGAGCCGCTCGCCTGTGCAACGTGAAGCTCGGGCTGCCCTCCTCTCGGCTCTGGAGGCCCTCTGACCTCGAGAGAATGGACAAGCAGAAGAACATAAACACTGCAGAGCAACAGGCTGAGACCAAACATCTGCTGGGGTGACGGCGGAGCAAAGGCAATCAATATCACCTTTAACACCAAACCAAACACACACTCGCCTGGTGGGAAAGTCACACTCCACCTATTGTTATCCAAATGACCTGATGAGTTTGTGATATGAATTGAGGATCTTCTTTAAGTTTACAGTTTAATGTAATATGGAAATATTTTGCAGGTATTTTCTATTGTAATTGTTTTAATTAAAATGTTCTTCATATCAACATCAAGTTTCTATTTTGAAAAAAAAAAAACTAATTTGATATCAGAAAAGAACAGATTTCATTTTTATGCTACAAGTTTTTCATGATTCATATGGTAGATTCATATTTCCAGTTCTGTTTCTCGTTCTACTAACTACATTATTTACACATTAGTTTCACAGTAGTTACAAGATTACAGGTTTTACGATCAATAATGCAACAGTATGCTTGAAGATTAAGTGTTAAATGAGTCAATTTTGGTTTTTATAGTCTTATATATATATATATATTTAAAATGGAATGATCCTTTTTTAACTGAAAGTTGTTGATGTGGTGTGTCATCACTAATAACATTTCAAAACTGTTCAGGTTTACAGAGAAATAAATCTGCAAAATTAATCATTCGTCATTGATATTGTGAGGTTATGAAATCCAGCACATTCACACAAGTCTGTGTTTTCTGACTAGAGCTGTTTAGCCCCGTCCATTCATGTCAGAGTTCTGAGGAATGTTTCAGCAAGGCCTGTTTTCTGGATGACAAAATAGGGCAGCCAGTCCAAATTGAGCTCATTTACATTTACCAGTCTAGAAGGCTCCGTGACAAAAACAACCAATTTAATTTGACACAGAATTCTGATGTGTTTTAATACATGAAGGGGAAAATAGTGCCGAACACCAGCCCATGCATCAAACAGGGTATCCAAACTATTGTGTGTATAACAGAAAGTCTTGCTCTGTGTAAAGTCTTCCTGTGGAATCAGCAGTACTGTGAAGTATTTTTTCTTCTGCGCTTCAAGTTGTCTTGACTCATTTAAGCTGTGACTCACTTATGCTGAGCAGGCCTTCCTTTTCCCATAAACCATTAAAGTAAACTCAGTGAGAGCGTATCTCCACACGATCTGACGACGCGGTTGTGGTCAAGCCTGAGACAGTTCACGGGTCAAATGAGGTTCTACCTTCGGGCCCTAATGGACTCAATGAAGATATCTCTTTAGATAAATGGATTGGAGAGCCGTTTCCAACAGTAACACAACTCCTCCTACCCTTTACTTTTAAAGTCTGCTAACCTGCCTCTCTGCAGTTAAAGGCAGGGAAGACCTTGTATTCAAGCTTGGGCTAATTGGGGACACAAATGAGCCTTAGAGTTCCCATGCTGTGTTTTACACTGTTGCACTGATACGTTGGCGTTGGGTTTATGGGCCGGATGCCATTGTGTTGAGCGTGTGTGTGTGTGTGTGTGTATGTGTTTCAGTGTGTGTGTGTGTGTGTGTGTGTGTGTGTGTGTGTGTGCGTGCTAGCAAGTGTTAGCTGTGTGTTCCTGTGTGAGTGTATTTTTTATGAATAGCAAGTCATGTTTTGTTGCTTGATTGAGGTCAAACCTCTTTTTATCTTTTTATCTCAATAACAACTCTTTTCTCCTAAATGAAGAAAGCAAGAGGTGCAAAGGTGAATGTAGAGGATGAGAGTGAGAGATTAATAAAATGGAGGGAGGGAGAGGGGCAAAAAGAGAGAAAGGGACAAAACAGGCCTTATTGACATCTGTGAGAAAAAAAAGAGAGTGGAGGGCCTGAGCGTGATCTCTTTATTCTACTCGTGGGGGCAAAGTATTTAAATGAGAAACGGATGTTTGGAGTAAATGAGTTGACCTTAACCCTGTGGGTCGGTGCCCTCTGTGTGTGTGAGCGTGTGTGTGTGTGTGTGTGTGTGTGTATATATCTGTGTGAGTTTGAATGAGGAGGTGTGTGTGTGTGTGTGTGTGCGTGTGTGTGTGTGTGTATATCTGTGTGAGTTTGAATGAGGAGGTGTGTGTGTGTGTGCGTGTGTTTGAATGGTGGAGAGAGTAAGTATGCTTTAGAACCAGGGGGTCCGTATTAATCCATTGCTCACCCTGTGATTGACAGCCTCTGTCATTGTTTCCCAACACTGAGGATTTTTCCCAGGCATTTGAGCATCACCAAACTCCTCACATTCAACAGATGCTGAAGCTTTATGGCGCCTCGTTTTCCCATCACTCCTTTTATTTCGCTCCCTTGTTTAGTGTTCCTTTTTCCTTTCCATCATCTGAAAATTGTATGTATTGCTTAGTGCTGGGAAGTCATTTAGTGAAAAAACATTTCACAATATGGGATGTTATGATACTTTTCCAACACAGAATTAATTACACAGAACAAAGAACAATAACAAAAAGACAACAGGCTAGCTATCAAACCTGGGGGAAGTATAATTAACACAAGCAAGTAATTACTAGCACACAAATACATTTAAATGCATAAAAATGGAAATGTTTGTTGGCTAGAAGTGCAGTGTAGCATTTTTTAACTTTCCTGTTTGTCTTTTTCAGAAATATTGTTACATATTTCTGAGACAAACAGGTATTCAATCAATATTGCAACTCCGGTAAACGAAATATTAATGGAGATTAATTTTGTTACCCATTAAATCATACCTAATCCACATTACAGGTCTGCTCCACTTCCGTCAAAAGCAAAAGGCAGGTTCAAAGTTTTGGGCACGTACTTATGGAAGGAGTTGCAATTATTATTGATTTCTATCTTTTTGTTCAGAAGGACTAAAAAAATTTGGTCTTCATTCCAAATAAATCTGGGGTGGAAAAATGTGTGTGTGATCTTTTCACCAAACTATCACTTTGGCATGCATATTATTTTGGGAAATGTTAAAAAGCTGTTAACACTTCAAAAAGTCTACAAAACATGTAACTGTTATTACAGTGCTGTCATATGAAATCTATATATTGAATCAATATAAGGTTGGGTGTTATAATGATTTATTGTCATTATTGTGATCATTACATCACCACACACTCTGCTTAGTATACTGCAGATATTGTCATCTCTAGGCTAATCAGTTTTCTTCTTCATCAGTAGATTATTAGAGGTCGAGATTTTTTATGTAATTTTATGACACCATTATCTTTTTATATAACAGATTTTTTTCTTGTTTACTGTAATTACTTTATGCAAAAAATGTAAATTTGCCATGACTCTTTTTTCTGATGCACAGTGTCTGTTCCAGATTGTTTGCTAATATCAGCAAATACCAAATATGTCATCATAAAGATATTGCATTCTTGCCTTGTCTCCTAAAACGTAAAAACAATTTTAGGAGACAAACGCTGTCGGTGTGGTGGTGCCGTCAAAAGGCAGATTCTTTAGCAGGGCTGGGATGGGATGTGGGACATTAATACGTGGGAATACGTCTTCAGATGAAAGTATCTATAATTAGTCCACATTACATTTACGCGTGACCCTCTCTGACACTGTGTTGAGAATAGATTGAGAATAATTGCTGCAGGTTTTGGATTGAGCCACTGAGGATCATGATCATCAGTGCTCTACATGCGGCCAAACAGCTCGCCCAGCCCTCTGATCTGCTTTATCAGGCAGGCAAGCTCAGGCTACAGCCACAGTTCAGCACGCCCTCCCAACCCTCGCATTCACACGCTTCAACAACAGCGCAGGCCATCCTTTGACCCCTGGGGGTGTGACACTCAACCTTTGCCTCAACCTCCTGACCAGCGCTCACAGCTGCAGCCGACGCCCCGAGGCTGGGGGGCCCTGAGAAAAGGTGGATTCAGTAAGAGGGGAGACAAATGGCCGAGCTGGGATCCTCAGGCTCGGCCTCTTTTGTGCTTCTTTTGTTCTGCCGGACTGAAGGGCCACATCTTCACAGGGAGCGTGGCTTTCACATGAGGAAAAAAAACACATGACCTCTGGTGTTGCTACCCTTATCCGTGATCTGTGTTCTTGCCAGTGTTTCCACAAAGACCCCCTTAAACGAGCAGGATTATGTGCCTCTAATAATATAGTCACAGGAGGGCCGGAGAAAAGAACATCAGCTAATAGGCTGTTCTTACAATTGCTTTTAAAGGATGCTTCATTTGTACTAGCACAGATCTAGTAAACTGCTTGCACAAACAATGTTATGTTTCAACTTCTTTTAAAAATCAGATTGGGGGAAATCATGTTTACACATTTTTCTTAATTAGGTGATATCCAAGAGTGTGTGACACTGGAATTACAAAAAAAACAGTCATAGCAGATCATTTTTATAGTTTTGAGGCTCCAGCGCAAAATTAAAAGACACCAAACAGGTCATGGTTAATCATAATTTACTTCTGAGCTTGGTTTTAAAACAAGTTTTTCCTCAGGTTTCCAACCATCTTTTTTCATCTCTTCATATGTCCCTTTATTAACAACTGTTAATAAAATTCTTACAAAGTTGTCATTGTGGATTCATGGTAGGCCATTCAACGTGTGCTTTTTCGACAGACAGAGTCTTGAAGGCTTGACTTTCAGAGCACAGTCTCCTCCTTCTTCCACTCCAGTGCCTCTAGTGTAGCTTTCAGTTCGGCCAATTGGGTGGCGTGGCGCTCTGACATGGCCGTCGTTTGCCGTTCTAGCCTCCAAAGCTGCTCGTGGTGCTTCTTGCGTGTGTTCCTGTAGGCGCTCAAAGCTTTACTGAGGGTAGAAATGACTAAGATTAATGTAAACATACATAATCTGTTTTATTCAGCTTTATAATCTTTCAGGTTTTGTGAGTTTTTACTTTCACTATCAAATTTCCACAATTTTCTCCTAATCCCAGCATGACAGGCTGTTGCGTGTTCTATACACAATACTTTACATTGGTAAGGTGTGAGATTCCATCACTTTTCCGCCACATCTTGAAAATGTTCATTCTATCTGTTCTTGTGTCCATTTTATGCCAGAAACAACATTAGCAAGACCGACTGGCTTTGAGGTAAGGAGAAAACTACATTATCGCAAAGCAGCCTGGTTAGACTGTGTTAACTACATTTGACAACGATTTTATTAAGCCTTTATTTAGTGGTAGAGTCTTTGTTTAGGAAGGGGAAATTCACTGATTTTTTAAAAATTCTAATCAAATACATTTCTTTACAGTGCGTGTGATAGGAACCTGTGGTCAGTGTATCGACTGCAGCCCATTTATTTACTCTGCAAAACCACCAATGATGTTGATAATGATGAACAAGTGCTGAATCTGAGAAATAGTAAAGTTTTCTTTGGGTAGAATTTTGTCTAAATCATGCGTGTACCGCTTTGCCTTGAAATTATTTATCATAAATCTATCAAAACTATCATAAAACCATATGTGTATCAAACAGCATGTGTATAACATTTTTGTAAGCTTTTAGAGGAATCAAATGTTTTGGATATGAGGTTACAACCACCACCACTGTGAAATGTTCTTGTATAAGCAACATGCAGAGCACCCAAAGTAGTTAGTTAATGAGGACCTAGTGCCCTGATGCTCCATCTCCTAAAGCTAAAATTACAAATGGTCACTACAATGATCTCATTATTTCCTAAAGAAACCATAATACCATACCTGTGACAGAGAGAGAGGCGGATCGCCTCCTCCTTGCTAACTCTCCGCTGGGTGGTGCAGTCTAAGAGGGTGGAGTCCAGAGATTCTCGTAAAGACATCACTCTCCTCTTGAATATCTGCTCCCTGCAAAACAAAATAAGCCAATTATCAAGGAAATGTAACCCCACCATAATTGTTTAATCCACCATTGTGGAAATTTCCATCTACAATGAAATTAAGCATCTCATCAAACTGTGCTGGAATAATAGTCATTTCTTTATTCACAGTGAGATTTTTGAGAATTCCTCATAGGCTTGCAGCCTCTGGCCCCGGTTTTCACCTCAGCAGGGCTGCCCTGAGTTCTCTCATGATGGCGTGATTCCGCGGCCCAGGAAATCCCCCTCCACTTTCCAGCTTGGCTCGATTCTCATCTATCCTCTGAAACAAAGAAACAAAGACTTGGTTCCAACATTTGCCCTTTAAAGATCTTAAGAACCATCAGCGCTTTTGCAGACATGGCTTTGCTATAATCATGAAAACTACGAGTCCAAACATTAAGCCTTTAAACTGTTAGGGCCAGTGTCCAAGATTCCAGATTAAGTCTAGACTCAATTGGATTTTTGACAGTGAAACACCATTGCAATTAAGGCCAAGTGCACGCTCTCTTCATGTCTGAGAAACTCACCTAAGCGTATTATTCAGTCGTTAATGTAATAAGAATGAGGGGTGGCTGCCACTGATGGGTTCTCGGAGCCCTGACTCACTAAACTAATGACTGCCTGTAACTGCCCATTGTTCATACAGTTTACAGAACGTCCCACAATGATTTAGGCCAGTGGTGAAGTTGTTCATTAGTGTAGAATAAGGAAAAAACAGCAGAAGTGGACAAAAACCTGACCAACCAAGCTGGAGACTACATCCTGGTGAAGAGATTTATTTCCTTTCATGCTGACACAGCATGCAACCAGCGAGTTTCTCATCAGTACTTTCATGTACTCAATTTTTCCCCTTCAGCTTTTCACAGGAAG
Source organism: Rhabdalestes septentrionalis (assembly GCA_037832545.1). Taxonomy (NCBI): domain Eukaryota; kingdom Metazoa; phylum Chordata; class Actinopteri; order Characiformes; family Alestidae; genus Rhabdalestes; species Rhabdalestes septentrionalis. The sequence goes on along the minus strand of JBBMFX010000035.1, from coordinate 12,851,713 downwards.
CCTTGCCTGGCACGAGTTCTCTGATCAGACTTGGTGCGCCAGGTGAGGGTTCGGAATGAATAAGTCATCACTCAAAAACATCTGTATCAGGATTTCATAAATTATCCAGGCCTGTGGGCAGCCCTGGCTCTAAACAGTCTTTGACCTGGGCCACACCATGTCCTAATTCTAATCACCCCAAGCAGAAGCTAATGGAGCACCTGCTGCTCTGCTCTCCTGTCCTCCAGCTCCTCTCGAAGGCTCTCGGCAATCGCTGCCCCAGCTGAGTCCTGACACCTATGGGCCATCAAAGAGAACTCCAGACAGCGCTTCTCCTTCTCCTTCAGCCGGATGAGCCCCCGAAGCTCCGTCATCTCCTCCTGTCAGTCAGCCCAGAGAGATCAGGCTGTTACCTCGGACACTGTGAGAAGTTTTGCTGTATATTTAAACTACACTGCAAAGCTTAAATGTTGAGTTTACTTAAAAAGGCCACGTGCCTTACTTTTAGTAAAGGAACTTATTTTAATTGTAAATGATCATCTAAGCAAACTGTTTGTTCATAAATCGTAAAGTTTAGGGTCAAATGTAATGAATCTTAAGCCACATTGGCAGGATTGTTTCTATTTAGTTACACTGTAAAATATCAGTCAGTTCACATTAGTTTTTGTCTTACAGTATGTCCTTTCTATTTGGTCAGATGTCACAAACTTAAGCATAAATTTACATTTATATATTTAGATTTTACATAAGTTTTGCTTTAAACAGGCACCTTTAATTAACACTCTACAAACGGTGGACATCTTTAGCATCATAGCCCATGATTTAGATTATTAATGCTGTTTTGGCAGGACTGATAAATCTGTGGCACTTTAATATCAGCCTTTTTTTCAGATAAAGAAATATCAATCACACCCTCTTTAAACACCCTGTAGTGGGAACAGAAACACGAAGCAAATCATTCATTTTTAGTGCACCACTACACCAGCGTAGGTAAGGACCACTATTGAGTCTTTTTCAAGCGACAAAACCATTCATGTATTTTGCAGAGAAAACATAACTGCGTGGATATGAAGGAGACTGTGCAGCGAGCAAATATCTTAAGGAAATGATAATGTTTGTCCTTGAGTGTCCTTGGGTCTTGTTTTGTTGACAATAACCGACTATCTACTGAACCTAGCCCTATATATTACCATGCAATTTACTTTTATCTTCTTTGTCTTATTTCTGTAGGGTGACCGTGAAGTTACCTTAAAGTAGAAGGCACTTACTTAAAAATAATAATGGTCATAGTAATTAGTACTATAATTTTTTGTTTGGCTTTATTACTATTATTATTGTTGGTATTAGTAGTAGTGGTAGTAGTAGCAGCAGTAGTGTTTTTAAGACTACACCACAAACCTATAAAGTACATGAAAAGTAATCTTATATATGCAAAATTACAGACAATAGAATAAATGTAAAGGTCTATGGTCCTTCAGAAATATTTTATTGTACTTTACTGTTCCAGTGAACTTCCCTCTTGAATTATAAACTGTTCTTATCAACCCTCAGTAACTGTAAATTTCAGCTGTAGTGAATCATGATATCTCACCCTGACAGTGACTAGCTCATACAGCAGCGCAGCTTTCTCTCCTTTGGGGTTATTGGAGGTGCTACTGTTTCTCCTGGCCCCAGCCAGTGTGCCTGTATCAGGGCTTAACTTCCCCTCTCCTGTCCTCGTCTGCTCCGGAATGCTCACTGCTGCTCTGTCCTGCTTCAGCCGGGCAATCCTCTGCTGAAACACCCCCGTCTTCTCTTCAAACTCCCTGGCAGACAAACTAGCAAAACAAGGTCAAAATACAAGGTTATCCTGACGACAGTCACCATGCAACCAATCTGTAATGCATGAAGCATGGACCCACACACAGGACCTTATTGTTTACGAAGTTAATCAACAACAACAACAACAATAATAATCATTATAAACCCATACATTTTAAAATAAAAAATGAATACTGCTGCGGTTAGGGATCAGAGGGTCTGTTGTCCAAAATGAGCCCAGCAGCAAATATTCATGATGAATATCTAATAACCGCCCCCAAAAATAATCATACATAAACATTAGAAAAATTGTAATGTAATTAGGAGTTAAAGTGCCGGGAGCAATAAGGTGTCTGTTAACTATTTGAAAAAGGTTAGAATGATTGTAGGGGCCCAGCACTGACATGGGGCCCTGTTAGGGACTAGTAATATTATCTTAATGAGGGGGGGGGATTTCTGGTGGTGCCCCTGACCCTGAGCACAAAATGAAATGTAATTAAGCAAAAACAGTATTACATTTGCTCCAGAGAGATCAAGAAACCTGCAAAGAGTGACGACTGGTTTTATGTGTTGTTCGTGGTCTCAATGTCTGACTTTAGCTTGAAACCTCTGATAATGACATTAAAGAAGACTGAGAGGTAATGGAAGATATCTTCAGACCTGGTCGGCTTGGACTCTGCTGTGTCTGCTGGTGTGCAGGAGCGTTCTTGAACAGTAATCAAACACTCAGGCTCTTCTGGGTGGGATGGGGCTGTAATGCAAGATGGATGAGAGACAGAAAGGGACACAGAAGCAAAGGGTGAATGAGTGTGTTTGTTTTTGTTGTTCTAGTACATATATAACACATTCTATGTACATCCAGACATGTGTAGGTATATGTAGCTAATATTGTCACCATCAGAACAAAAGCTGACTTTGTTTTTTTAATAATATTTTGACACAGTACTATGCAGAATTGTTGAGACACCCCTAATTTTTTCATTTTGTGCTTCCAAAGAGCCAGACAACAATTATTTTTAATATAGTCTTGAGGAACAGTCCTCCAGGCTTCCTGAATAACTTTAAAAACTCCCATTTTCAGTCCAGTTGGTGAGCCAGACCAGTTTCAGAGGAATGTTTTTCGTTTGTTAAGCCACAGGTTGATCTATGCACAAAATACTCAAGCTTAATTTTTTTCTCCTGAAAAGTTACTATTTTGGAAAGAAGAGGTTTTCTTCCAACAGAAACCATATAAATAAAACATGTGGAACATTTGACCCCACATTCTGCAAAGTATAGTGTCTGGCGTGTGTTTTGTGTGTGTCTGTGTGTGTCTGTGTCTTTATCTGTGTCTGTGTCTGTCAAAGACAGAGACAGACAGTGGTGGACAGAAAGAAATGTAGTGTGTGTGTGTGTGTGTGTGTGTGTGTGTGTGTGTGTGTGTGTGTGTGTGTGTGTGTGTGTGTGTGT
>JBBMFX010000035.1:12821386-12843365 GCA_037832545.1 Rhabdalestes septentrionalis | reverse complement strand
GGGAGCCAATGAAGCGAACGGAGGACTGGGCTGATGTGAGATCGTTTGGATGTATTGGAGAGGAGACGTGCTGCAGTGTTTTGTTCCAGTTGAAGCCTGTTTAGCAGTGATTGATTAAGTCCAGCGTAGTCGATCCGGGAGCTGATGAAGGCATGGATAGCTTTTTCCCGATCGGCTCTGTTCAAAAATGATTTGACCGTACTAAGGAGCCTTAACTGGTAAAAGCTTGCCTTAACAACTGCATTTATCTGTTTCCCAAAAATCAAACCACTGTCAAAAATAACACCCAGATTTCGCACTACAAACATATAAGAAACAACTGCGTTACGCAAATGAACAATAACTGCACATTAAAATGTTCAGAGGTATGTTCCCTGCCAAGGATGTTTACGTTTTTTCACTTAGAAAATCAGCAAACAATTGAAAAGGGGTGTTCAGACTTTTGCATGTGACCTTTTATGATGGCAGCCATGGACAATGTACAGACTCTACAGCCGTTGTTTTGAGCAGAGGAAACAGAGGAAACAGACACATCCTGCAAACCAACTTCCTGCTTCTGTGGTCTCGAACCTCAGATTTAACTTAAGAAAATGCAAAAATCATGACTTGTTCACTACATGGTTTATAATCAAATATGCATGTATTGTAACATTTGGTTTAACCTCTAAAGCTGTGCTTCTGTACAGTGAATAATATATTTAGTAACACGAATTCATACCAGAAACCAAACTGTCTGCCTACAGACAGACACCTGCTGTTTCATTTGTAATATCAATTGCTGTACCAGAGCTATCATTCTCAATGACTTGAAGAAATCACTCCAAGTATTTTAGCAGGTGGGAAAAACACACTCAAGTGCAGTCACACCACACTAATCATTCTGATCTGAAGAAGCAAAAAGAAATGAAAGTGCTATATGAATGTCACTCAACTCTACGCTGAGGTTTTGAAGCTCCCATATATAGATTTGACTTCCACTGGAAACTTTAGGTTTTACTTTGGTGAGTTTCATTGTAAATGAATGGTGGTTAAAAATAAACTGTTGAGAATAAGTCTCGTAAGTCACTTAAAGGTCAATCACTCAAAACGAAGAAACTCACCTCTGTCATTCTGAGGATTTCCCACCAGATGTATCTGTCTCCTTGCCTAAAAGCACAGATGTGGAGCCTCAGTCTAGTGAACAGGGGCTGTTGTCCTTTTGCTTGGGGTGATTATAGCCTTGAGTAGTTCCACACTGTGCCTGTCTCTTGGCGTGCACTGCTGTCCGATCAGGGAATTTTTTCCCAACCCACCTCTTGCCTGGCCAGTTGCTGCTTTGAGCTCTTAAGCTCTGAATATTATAAGAAACCCACCAAGGTTCACGTTCCCCTCACATGGTGAAAAAGAGATCTGGTATCTAACGGATGGAAGCCATGATGGAAGCCCCCCCACCCATGCTCTTCTGTGATCTTTTCCTGTTTTGGTTTTGGCTTGCTTGTCTTAGTTAAAGGCAGGCTTAAAGTCATGATTGAAAAGACTGGGGGAAAAATCTAAACAAAAATTGACTTTGAAAAGTACAAAACCTTGAAGTTCATAGTGTAGTACATTTGAGATATGACACAAAATCTTTGACCCTTGGGGAGGCCAAAGAACAATGTTTTGGTGGGCCAAAATGACAATAGATCCAGTAGAACTGTGAAAAATTTTGAAGCAATATTATTTTTATTTCCATGAGCATTAAGTACAATTTTTTGTGTTTCAAGGCAAGCAATAAAGCAGGAAACATTTAAGAGAATATTAAACAAAAGCTTTAGTGTAATAAGAAAGAATATAATCAAATCCATAGACTTCTATTGATCAATGCTTTACATGCATGCATCTATTGTCACTTTATTTGGTCAATCCTTCGAATCTTAAACCCAACCAGTGCATTGGGCATCTCATAAGAATGTAAAATATGTAATAAGTCAAACAGAAAATAATTCATCTGCATAAAAAAGGGGAAGGCACAGGAAAAATATGGAAAAACAGGATTTTTCAAAACTGTTTAAAACCTAAAGAATACATAGGTCTCCTAAAAACCGAGTAACATGGACCACCAAACCTGTCTCTTGCATATAAACGGCTCTTAAAGTTCCTTCTGTGAAAGAAAAGATAAATCAAGCTCCACTCTCACTTCAGGTCTGAAAATATCTGCAGGTGTTTCTACCCTTCTTTCAAGCATCAGCACATTTGGCCATAGTGCCATTAGGCTAGTCAACAAAAGTAACCAAAACCTCATAGGAAGAAAATGGAAAGGGACATGAAGACTTGAATGAGGAAGGTCTCAACAAAGTTGAAAAGCATAGACACGGAATAAATGCCCAAATGAGCGCTCTGTGGACTCATCCTCCATCTGTCTTGCTGATACGATGTGTACGAGTAACGCTACCTGGGCAAAATGATTGGTAAGCATGACTATTACACCATCATTAACTTTAATGACATTGCATTCAAATTTAGATTTTAATATTCCACTCTTCTTGGAAGACTTTCCATAAGATTTTGCAGTTTCTGTGGGAATTTGCTCCCATTCATTCTGTAGAGCATGGGCCTAGCCCAAACCCTGAAAACCAGGTGTGTCCCTATACTTTTGTCCATATAATGTATAGTACACAACAAACTGAAGAGTCTGCATGCCTTCTAACATGTTGCTACGCAACAACTTCATCTTTGCTGCGATTGCTAGAAGGACTATTTTACACGAAACTGCAGGTTAACGTTTCAGTTTAAACCATTTTTGCAATAAGCTGAAGGAGAGGCCTCTAGTACTGATGGAGTTCCAAATTCTACTTCCACCATCACCACAGCAGCTACCGCCCAAGTTGCAGCTGCTGCAGCGACTACTACAGGCAGATTGCTAGAAGGACTGTTTTACACGAAACTGCAGATTAAAGTTGCAGTTTAAACCATTTTTGCAATAAACTGTATAATAATCGGGACACTGAGATGACTGTCGCCATCAAAAAAGTATAATAAATTAACATATTATTTAATAATTAAAAAAAATCCCTACAGGATGAACAGGACACCAACACGCAGCTTTGCATTATTATTTATCACATTTCGGTATGAATGAGTCTGTATTTTTAGTTTTAAAAGGAGCTGGGCCTTAAGGTGGCGCTGCCTCTCCAGTCTGCCTCTTCACCCTCCGATAAGCTCAAAGAAGTACCCGTGAATAAGGAAGTGCGGTGTTTGTGAAGCGAAATATTGAAAGGGTGAGATAAGTTTACCTTCATGTTTCTTCATAAACTTATATTATTTGTGTTTTGCTGTCTGGACAGGACCCTCTGGCTGCGCTGCTCTTGGTGAATGGGCTTTAGCACAGAGATGCTTGTTAGTTAGCCAAACAATGTTTTTGTATGGATTCTGGGGCTTAATAACTTGTCTCCTCGATGCTTACAGCCATGTAAACTTAATTATTTGATTTAGGAGACTCCTCTGACCCACTCTTTCCAATATTTCAAGACATTTAGCCAATTTTGGCTAGTTAATATGCTTCGAGACTGCTGAGGTCTGTCAATGACAGGACACCCACTGACAGCATGAACACAGTAACCACTGACAGCATGAACACAGTGAATTAAAATCAAGTTACACATACTTTTGCAACGATAATACAGAACACCTTAAGTTCACTTTAGGTTTATTGTCTCTGCATTATGTAAAACGTTCAGTTAACGTTAAATTGCCGTTTTAACGTGGAAAAAATTAAATAGCAGTAGGAAAATTACTCCCAGCTGCTATTTGGTTAGGGAGTTGGCCCTGCAATCAGGACATCGTTGGTTCGAACCCCAGGACTGCCAGTGTCACCACCACTGATGTGCCATTGAGCAAATTACCATCCCCCCACACTGCTGTGTTCCTGTCTGCCCACTGTTTCACTGGGTGAATGGGTTAAATGCAGAGGAAGAATTTACTTGATAATAAACGATTTCTGTTACTTCTGCAGTTTCACACCAAACCACTCTCAGCACTATAAATGGAACAGACGGGTCTGTTTTGCAATAATTATAGTAATTAAAAGTCTAAAATATTGTTATAAAGTACATAGTATGTGCAATGCAACTTGTAGTAATTTCTAACTCAATTAAAGGCATTATTAAAAGTGTTATACTTACAAATCCTCACATTAGGAAATGAACATTTTTCCCCCATATAGAGTCTCTAATAAGTTTTTGTGTATATGGTCAGTGATGGATGCTATGGAGAGTTCAGATTCAGGCCCAGCAGACGGAGAGGAACGGCCCAGGACCCGCTCCAATCCAGAGGGAGCAGAGGACAGGCGAAGTAGCAATGGGAGTTTAAACAGCACTCCGCCCCCCCAGCCTGCTGTGGGCAGTAGAGTAGAGGGTGAAGGAGAAGCCTCGAGTACTGATGGAGCTCCAAATTCTACATCCACCATCACCACAACGGCCCCCGCACAAGCCGCAGCCGCTGCAGCAACCACTACGGCCAGTGTGACCGCTCCAGTGTCTGCTGCCACAGACAGGCCCAAAGCCGCCCAGCCCTCTGTGCCACCTCCCATGCCTCCACCTGTGGAGCTTCAGATACGAACACCTAGAGTCAACTGCCCTGAAAAAGTGGTAAGTCAAAATGTACAGTTTGGACATATGTGTGGTAATGGCGTTAGTTTTGGAAGGTCTAGTAAAATAGGCTAGTATTTACCTACAATAAAATTAACCTTAATTAAACTGGGATGGTAAATATTGTCAGATCCCATAGAAGTGGAGAGTGAGAATTTTTCTAAAGTATCACGTAACATTAGAGATGCTTGATTGGAATTAGTAAAACTTTTTCACATTTTCAGTGTAATGACAGTGCCTTAATAATCAAATACAAAGGTGGATATTCTCACCTCTGTAATGCATACAAAGGTTTATTTTACCATGCAAATGGATCATAAACATTATAGGCATTTTCCAGAGACTTCTGGAAAGCCTGGCTTGTTCAAAAAGTCCTTGAGACTGATGAGAACATTTAAAAGCACTTATGAGTTGCTTTTAGTTTAAAGCCTTAGTGGTCATGGGGTATTTTATATCTCAATCAGATCATCTGTTTGGATTTATCAGAAGAGATGTCGCTGCAGAAACTGGAATCCTTCAATGGGTAAAATACATAAATCTGGTGCATTTCTTTATACAGTTCAACAGAAATGTTTGTTACAAATTCCTTTACCAATAGTGCGTTTGTCATCCTCAGATCCAAGACTAACGCCCTTAATATCTCCCAGAAAATGATCGAGATGTTTGTGAGGACTAAGCATAAAATAGACAAAAGACATGAATTTGCCTTGGTGGTGGTCAATGATGATGCCCTATGGGTGAGTAGTCTGGCATGTTTGGCTCCAATCTGACAATTTGTGTTCCCACTGAAGCTGAATGTGGACTAGGCCTGTGGATGATAAGATTTGCACAACTTTTTAGTAAAAGAAGACTTATTTAAAGAATTTAAATTGTATATTCCCATGTACCATACAGACACATGATACCTCACAGACTGTTGATGTGTTGATAGTTTAGCAGTTGTTTTGGTATATACACTGTCAGAACTTGCCAAATGACTAACATGACCTCTTTGGTGGCTCAGAGTGAAGACCCAAAATGTGACATTTTAACTAATTTTGTACAGTTATCAGGCTTCACGTCGGACCCACGGGAGTTATGCAGCTGTTTGTATGACCTGGAAACTAACGTTTGTGAATCGTTCAGTATCCTTTCCATCTTAGTAACAGTCAGAATGATTGGATCAGCTGCTCCACTGGAGGCTAAGCTGAACAAGATAGAAAGGCATGATACTGCATGTTGAAGAAACAAGATGTCATTTTTTCATATCCCTTAACATTGTAACCTAGACCTGGAAGATCTTCTCAATGTAATGTAAGTTTTTTATGGTGTGATGTAATATTAATAAAGAAAGCACAGTGAGAGCCAGGTTTTGGGTTCTTGAACAAAAGTGTAATTACATGCTTAAAAAAAAAAAAAACTGCTACTGTTTATAGTCTTCAGAAGATTGAACTTCCTCTGATGGACAATGTTCAGACGATTCCACCTCCGTTTGTGGTTCGAACTCTCCTCATCTACAGTCGGCATGCTGGCCAGCTACAGTTCAGTCCATCTGATGCTGTCAGTGTAAGTAAGCACATGTGCTAGTCAAGTTTCAGAGTTTGCATGTTGGGATTTTTACTACTTTCTTTCAAAGTCTAATTTCAACCACTCCTGCTCCAGCCTTCTTCTTTCTAGGCTCTTGATCGCCGGCTCAAATGCATTAGTGTATCTAACAGTATGTTATATATAGTATTGAATTAAACTGTGTATGTAAAGGGTTGGTTTAAAACTGTTGTTGACTATGTGACTTGTTATCATTTCTCCAGAATATGCTGCGCTCCCCGTATTTCTTCTTTGACGTTATTTACCTTCATAATGGAGCAGACGAGCAAGTGGATGACAACAGCTGGAGGGTAATTTATTTCCAGCATTTTCCGTCATTAACTTGCTTTGCTTCATTACTTAATTGTGCTATAAATATTACAAGATTAAATGCATCATTAGTGAACAAGTATTTCAAAATCTGATTTAATTTTGTACACATAAGGGCTCTTGTTAATATACACACATGTAACTGGAGGTAGTGTTTAAACCATATAGACGCTAAAAATACAAATCATAGTGGATTGCAGCATTTGAAAATAGCCAGAGAATTTAGTTTTGGCAAAAACAAGAAGAGCACATATTTAATTAGTGGTCCAAGCTCTAAAAGCGCTTTTGACCTGTTGAAATTATTTGTCTTCTTATTTTATTCTGATTCTCTGTTAAAACAATGGAAAGTCATAGAAATATCACATTTGGAGGGGAGGTGCAGTATGCCTACCAATCCACATAAACCTAATGGTAGCACCACAGTGAAGCTCCAGAACTTTACTGCTCAGAGAATCAAATTTGCAATATGTACCATTAAGACTCTCTCAGAGAAATTGGCTCATAATTTTTTCCCTTAAACATTAATACAATTTTAGGAGCCTGAATATTGTTTTAAGAAAAATATCAACAACATATTGAAACAAGCAATATGGTCCCCATATGCTCATTTGTCCTTCTAACTTGAAATATAACTGGCTAAAATGTCTGAATGCCTACAACTTATTACTTTTACCATTTCCCTTGCGGCTTAACGTTCTTACACACCACAGGATTTTAAGGTTGTTCACCAAGGTTTGTGCCAATTAGGGACTGCCATAAAACACAAAGAACTGTTTCTCCATCATTTAAACAAATAATCTTAATCAATGGCATACTGCCTCATCATAGCCATTCTACGTAAGAGATGTTAAAGATAACTCAATAATTCAAATATTTAAGCCAGGTAAGTTAACTGACCATTTAGCATTGATTAATTGTTATATATTTTTAATAGTGTGTTCATTGATTGAGACCTAAGGGGAATCATTTGATTTTCATGCAGTGAACTGAGCCTGAAAATTCTGCAAAATAAAGGTTCTAAAACAATATTTATTTTCTGCCAATGTTAAAGTGTTTGAGCAGTTTCCTTTAGGAACAGTAAACTTTCCTGCTTCTGAAATATGCCCAATTTGAACTAGTCTGTCGATATTCATCGTATCAGTTCAAGGCTGGTCTAGTAACAGTCTGTGGAATCTGCAAGTAACAATGTTGACATTTTTGAACATTATGGCTGTAAGTGTTCCTTAGACCTAAAACCCATTAGTGAAGATATGATTATGGAGTCTTTGGTATAATGGTTAAGTGATAAAGTGCGAGCAGAAGGTTCCAGTTCAAACCCCACTGGCTTTAACCAGCACAGAATTTCGCTGGTTTCACTCATTGTAAGTGTTAGAATGATGGAATGTATCTGTGGGATGAAACATTTTGAGTTAAAATCTAAACTTAACTGTAATTTTTAATGTTGGTCATATGGATGGTGTTTTCCTCGACTGTTGAATATTTGAACATTATTTTATTTGATCAGTGCTGTTGTGTTGCCCCTTTCAGATCAGTAGCATTATGTAAAAGATCACCAATTTTAAGAGTTTTGAGTGAGAGTTCATTCGATCTTTATGCTCTGTGTTGTCTCTGCAGGACATATATGCATCCTTCTCTAATTTGGACTCTAAAGGGATGTGCTACCGCTTTGAAGTGTCGCTGTGTGGCCCTGCCATCGAGCTTTACAACTGCATGGCTAAACTGCTGTGCCACCCTCTGCAGAGGCCTTTTCAGAGCCATGCCTCCTACAGCCTGCTAGAGGGCGATGATCCACAAGAGATTGAGGCAACAGTTTAGAGTAGATACAATGTCATGATCCTGGAATAGCCCTGAAAATGTTTCGTTGTTTTCCATGCTCTAACAAACGCATTCCAACTAGTCAAATAATTAATTAACCCCTCCTGAGCTGAACTGGGGTGTTTCAGCAGGGCGAAAGGATTTCTCCAGGACTGGCATTGATACACTACTGTAGCACAACACAGATGATGTCTGGACATGGAGGAACAGTGTGCCGTGTTGCAGACCAGCCTGGTGTGTCCTGAAAAAACACTGAAGGAAGAGTAAGCTAAAGAAAGACTTTTTTTAATGAATGAATCATTTGAATGAAAGGATCTTTGCCTGTGGACTGCTATAGACCTTCTTTGGCTTTTAAACATTTTTTATTATCAGTTCATCTCAGTTTTTGTCTACATGTTTTCTGTTGTTTATGCTCTTGTTTCTTATCATCATTTATTTGTTCAGTGGTAAATGGAGCAAACTTCCATTGTTTCTCAACAAAACAGCCATGAACCTTGATACAGAAGCCCTCAGCCCAATACTTCTTTCTAACAAATAGTTTTTTTTAATCTGTATTTTCAGCCCTAAATATTAACTGGTTAAAGGGTACAGAAATTGACATAAAAATTGTCATTGTGAAATGTAGTGTGGATTCTACATTAAAGAATATGGCATAATCAGTTAGAGACCTGTTGTTTCAACGGATTAGATGAGAGCAAATCAAACCAGGTCTTTAAACCGTATTTTAATTATGAAAAATGTTTGCATACTTTTTTCTTTTAATAAAGTGCGTAAAGTGATCACTTAAGCCTTCCTGTTTCAGTGTCTACTTTATTCACACATCTCACATGGTGAGGCCAGGCTACTGAAGCCCTCTCAAAGTGTGCATATAATTTAATACTCATCTGCAAGCAATTCTGTTTCTGAGAGGTACAATTTCGTTCCATCCACAAGTCTATAATCTACCTGTATTTTGCTGGAACTGGATGTGATCGCTTTTTTGTAATGTGCTACCTGCATGTAAACAACAAATCCACTCATCTTTGAAGTTGCATCCTGCTATTTAAAACTGCCAAGTCCACGGGTCACAAAATAATTGTCGGAAGAGATTTTATAGTTGCTTTAATGCTGGCTATCATTTCCTTATTCTAAGCCAATAATCATTAGTCTCTACCGTAAGCAACCTCCTTTTTTCTCAGAAGTACAGCCGGGCAGGCCTGTACCGAGCTCGCGTCCTTGGCAAAGCTGACCTCTCACTCCAAATGCACAGGCAAGGCAATTGTGTGCTATGCTTAGTACACAATGGGATGTATGTAAACAGCCTACATGGCTGTCTGACCTAGTTAGCATGTTTATATTCTTATTTACAGTAAAACTAAAAGCACACTTATATTCCCTGATGCAAAATAAAACAACTGCACGATCTTTACTTCACTTGTTCTATAAGCATTAACTTACCATTTTGGTAAAATTTTACAGTTGAATAAATGTCAAGCTGGCTCTACTCACAGTTTACATTAAGTTTTGACTCTCCTTCTTAAATTACAGGTTTATCATTATCTGTCAAAGTAGGAAAGCATCTGTAGACAACAATTTAATTTTAGTGCAGAGTTTCTACTAACCTGCCCAATTTAACTAGAAAAAATGGTCATACAATGTTTGCACAGGCCACATTTTATCACTTGCTTTCCCAATACGGTAAATTTGCTGAATAGATGATGATTGCGTGTTCAAATCTGCAGGCATGTGTTCTCTGTAGAGGATGTCTACTTATTTCACTTCACGTCATTTGACCAGGGGTGCCAAAACATCCAAGATCTCATGCTAACCATCAATGCCAAGACAAATACAAAAAATTAGCACACTCTTAACACCTACAAATCCTTTTCACAGGTCCATCTTCCTGTTTTTGCCTTAAAATTCGTCTGCGATCTGCGAGGACCCTTCACTCGCTTTCTGTCATTTTAAAGTGCTCCTATAAATTACACCTTCCGCTGATGATAGATTGGAGAGAAGACAATAGGCTGCAGGAAAACCCCTGGCTTTCGTTATTTTCCCTTTTCACACCCCTCCCAGACAAGAGGGCCAGCTCCGAACGTCATCGCTGCAAACAAGAACGTGGAGGATCAAACATGTGCGCTGCCTCCTGCACTGTTGGGAATATTTGTTATTCAGGCCTTCAAAAAGGACGACAGGTCACCATTGTTGTGCCTGTTCATTCCACCGATAGCCTCCGCAGTGGCTGCAGGAAACAGAGTGGAGATGGCTTGTTTTTGTCACCTGTGTTTATGAATTGTTATTTGGGGTTTGTGTTTTGCCCTAAAGTTGCTTTTCTTATATGGGGTTTGTGTTTTGCCCTAAAGTTGCTTTTCTTGGGCATCATCAGGACTTGGTTGAGTAAAGGTTGCAATCTAGGAGAAGTTCCAAAGCTGTTGCAGACACAACCTGAGCAAGTGCTAGAGAACCCAGTTCCTAAAAATGTTAATGAACTGACTGAATATTTAGAAAAAATATATTTTAAAAAAGAATGCCTGTGGTGTCCACCCATCCAAACTACTAGACTAAATTACTGAGCAAGTAAATTCAACTAAGCAAGCATTAGTGGAATACTACTCAATCTTAAACAAAGTCATAATAACAGCGACTCAGCACAAAATCAACACTGAATTCTTTACCCTTTCAGACAGAAAAAAGACACACTCATTTGAGTAATCCGTTCTGATTTGATTTGAAGGCACTTAACAATTGAATACAATAAGGCCTACAATCAAAGCACTTTTCCATAGTAATACAGGAACTATGCTGTACCAAAAGTGTACTGCGACGGCATAGAACTTGTAAAGCAGTTCAATTTCCCAGATAAAGGTGTTTCTGATAAATCAGTGCCACAATTCTCTCCCGAAAGTTACGGCCAGCTGGCATCCATGGAGTCTTTTTCAGTCAGAGCTGCTTTTGTTATTGTGGTCTTTTACTTTTTAAAAAATCTTCAGTAACCTAACCCATCTAACTTGCTTGAGATGTTCAGGACCTTCATATTTCTTAACATTGTTAAAGATGAATTTCTTACCTATCATATAAAACTCCCAATGAAATGTATCTTTGGCCCAAACAGATAGTAGCACTTGTACTTCGTCAGCCTCTGTGTTGTATTTTTGGTTTGTTTTTGTATTTTTAATTAAATTAAATTTATTTATTTATTTATTCATTTAGGTGAGCAGTAAAAAAACTATAGCTGGTACAGAGAGCTTCCTTGTGCCAGTGGACAGTAGTAATGATTGCTTCTGCATTCACCAGTTAATGGGAAAAACAAAAAAAAGGAAAACACACCAAAGCAGCTCGTGTTTTTGTAAAGTTTCACCAGCCTTTACACACACCACCATAAGGGGGCTACAATGGCAACACTTTTTTTTTTTGGCTGGAGTGTACCCTCAAGTGATTGAAAATAATGTTAATGTTCTGAACTGATAAGAAATCAAATGTTAATGAAGTATTGCTGAATCGATGTTAATGGACTGGACCAGTGCTAAAATCTATTCAATATTAATTAAGTTAACAAATAAGAACCCGAATCAATGCTGAGGAACTGAACTGCCCTCACTGAAACAGGGTTCCCAAACACTAATAAGATTTCATTGGCACAGGCTACCTTGTGAACTCTTATTTCACAGCTTAGAACAGAGATACTGATGGTCAGACCCCTGATGTTTTTGTCCAGAATGCGAGGTATGTCAGATCATGCAGTCAAGTGATAAAACTTAGGAATGCTGATCACATTCAGGGTGTATTATAACATTGTTTCACTAGTTCTAGCTGTTCAGATAAGTGATGCGATAAGGCAGATTGTTGAGGGAGGGTCTCCTTCTCTGCTAACCTCCACCGCCCAGTATGAAGTACACATAATCTCTGGAGACATGAGAGGAGGAGGGTCAGGAAAAAGCTGCTTTGCAGGAAGCATGTGCCGGCATATATAAGCACCAGAGTGATGCAGTACCACCTAGTGTTTACCCGTCTTGGTCTTGGTTGATGTTATCAAGTGCTGGTGGGAAGTATTTACTGAAGCAGGGCGCTGCAAGTGCATGTTGCCTCTTAGATTTTTAGAGATTTGAGCCTTCAGGCAACAAGTGTGCCATCCAACACCAAGACAACTTGAATTCTGGCAGAGATGTACAACAACAGCTATTACCGGCCCAAAGTTGCCCTGGAGAAGAAGGTCATTCGCAAGTCCAAGGAGAAAAGCTGTGGCTATTATCTGCGTATCATTTTCTTCTTCTCTTCACTAATACAGTCGCTCATCATCGTCAGCCTGGTGCTCCTCCTGGTCTATGGACAATCTGAGAAGTCTCCTGAGGAGGTGAGGTTGGGGGACCTGGAGGAGTCTGTCAACAAGCTGTGGAAGAACAACACAGAGCTGAAAAAAAACAATGCCATGCTGTCCAGCTCACTGAAGACAAAGACAACAGAGAAGGACCTAGCAGATAAAAAGCTGATGAAGCTCACAGCCGACCTGGAGTCTGCCAAAGCAAATAATACCAAAAATATGAACGCACTTGTAAGTCTTCCTTTAATCCTGTTTTGATCATTAGTGAATTACTGACGTAACAGTTCCAGGCACAAATGAGAACAAATACATTTTTTAGGGGTCATTTAATTCACTTGCTTGCCTTTTTTGTTCACTGTAGCTCCTTTGCCATGCAAGTAAACCACCAACACCTCGCGTGGCTCCGTCCGGCCCCTGCCTTCAAAGCACTTCAAGCAGTTCAAGCGGTAATTTTTTTGATAAATCTCTGATTAGATGCCAACTCTAAAGAAGCAAAATAGCTATTTGGCATAAAGAATAAATAATGCGAGCTAATCTTGTAATCTTGTAACTAATGCTGACCATTCTCCTCTGCAGCACACCTCAAAAGTGTACAGACTACTTTGGACCACCAGAAAGCTCTGTATGCATATCTCCAGAACAATTTCACTCAAACGGTGAACAACCTCAAGCTTGAATTGGAACGTGCGGCCAAAGACAAAACCAAGCAGGAGATCTCCATAATGCAGCTACAGCAAGAAAAAGAGGACTTGGCCTCCGAGCTTCAACTTTACAGAAAGACGTGCAAAGAAGACTTTGTGTCATCTCTGGAGGGTATTCAGACCGTTACCACGGCCTTTCTGGCAAAAATCGACAACCTCTTTCCTGACAGTTTCACCTTCCTCCTCACATGTTCCAAGCAGCAGGAACAGATGGAGAGGATCCAAGCCAACTGCACCAACCTGTCCCGGCAAGTGGAGAGCAAGTTCCAAAGTTACTTAAATGTTGTTGGCGACAAAGTCTCGACCCTCCATGCCAAGAGCAGCCGGCTAGAGGTGCAGAACAAACGCCTGACCTCAGATCTGCAGCAGTGCAGCCAGAGCCGCACCCAAGAAACTGAACGCTGCAAGAAGTTGGTAGCAGAGGCCCAGGAGACACAAGACAAACTGGTGGAGCCTCTACTGCAGGCCCAGAAACAACTGATGCAGGAAAAGCAACGACTGGAGACCATGTGTGCACCAAAGGTAAGGAGGCATACAGATCTTTGACCTCTGAAACTGGAAAAACGATAACAATGTCTCTCTGCTGAGAAGAGAGTATGGTTTTATAATTCCTTCCTTTAAGTCATCTATGGTCATCTCTTCGTTATTACAGCTCATACAGCCACCAATGCCAAAACCCCCTGGACTGGACACTTCAATGCTCTTTGGACATCATGGCAGGACAGGCGGGATCTTACCTGGATCAAGTCCTGCAGGACAAAGTCTACCAGGTGGCAGTCAAATACCCAAGGTACATTTACGTCAATGTTAACAGTCGTTTTGGTTTTTTATCTTCAAACTGTACCGTTTTTTACTGGCTACCATTTAAAACTTCAAAGATGTAAACAAAATGTCAGATTTTGAGAAGCTTCGCATCACATCAAGTGTCACATCGCAATGGAGAAAGTGTTTAAAGATAATCAAGATTGTTACTTCCTTGTTGAAATATTTTATGTATAAAACTGATTCGTTAGAGAACATTTGAGATTTGTATTTGTTATCATGTCTTCAATGATGTTTTCACCTCTCGCACAGGTCAGGTGAGAGACAGTCTGCTCCAGTCTGTGGACAGCATAAGAAGAGCTGAAGGTTTGTGATTTTGCAGGGGTGTTGACTTTCATGGCCTTTAAGTACAAAGGTGAACCGAATTATTAGCCTGTGATCATTTGTAAATAATACAGTGACAGAAACAACAGATCAAGTGTATAAGTAGCAGAATAATTTGTATGCTTCGTCTGTATTTATGTATAATGCATCTGGAACATTTTGATAGGGAAAACAGTCACAAATACAGAAGATGACTGGGAGCCTCACTGGCTCATTTAAGTGCCTCATATCATTTTACATGTACGATAAAAAGAAAAAAAAAGGGAATCAAAATCCTGGGTGAATAACAATTACAACAACAAAAGCACCACAGTTTAATCTGCCTCATTTTTTTTTCTTTGTGACATGTGAACATTTTCTGCATAACCCCAAAAAACCTCACTGTGAGCTTTGTTAAATATGTTAAGTAAATGTTAAATAAACTACAAGCTTAATTTCGTTTTGTAATACAATTATTGTAGAGTTTTTTTTCAGTCAAGCTTAACATACAGGCTTTGTAAGACTCTGGCCTCAAATAAAAGGAGATGTTACACTGTTTAATTTTCTCTGTTGTTTAAATATTTAATTAGTTTCATTTTTTTCAATTGTATGATCAGATTCAGTTGTTGTATTATTTGTCATTTCTTGAACAGTCTGGCTTTGCTGTGTCTTGCTTCTACTTTGCACTGACTTGTGACTCATAAATGTCGCAATAAAGTATCAAATCGTTTTCTACTTATGACCGAATCCTATTTTGTTTTTTTCACTAATAGTGTTATGCAGGATAATCAATAACCCACCAAAACAGTAATACCAAAACAGAGCCTCCCACACACAAATGCAAAATGTATGTAATTCTAATACATTTTACACAGGTTTAACACCTTCTAGACAAGAACACCTGATAGATTCTGAAGACTGACATGCTCCAGGAAAGAAATTTTGGAATAAAATACGACATTCAGTTAACTAAATAAAACCCTTTTACTGTTTTACACAAAAACCTTGTAATCATACAAAAGTGAATATTCTTACTGTAGTTGCTTTAATATGTGTTGGGTTGCAGACAATGAAGCCGTTTCTGGAAATGTGTGTCTTTCAGAGAAACAGACTCATTTTCCTTTACAGTGTTGGCCATGGGAAAGATGGGATGTCGCAATGCAAATGTAGTCAATTCTTCTGAAACAAGAATTGAACCTAAATGTATTTTTTGCATTTTTATATGGAATGCTGATGACAGTGAAATTGTGGTAAATCTAAAAGCATGTTTCATGGGGGTTATTATGCCTAACCATGCGGGGATGTACCTCTTCACTAGGAATTGTTTATTATAATAAATAAACCATTTGATTATGTAGACAAATTCTGATTAAATCACACTTTTATACAGGTTATCTAATCAGCACTGGAAGACATAACAGTACTCCACCCATAAACACCAACAGCCAAGAAAATGACATCAGTGAACTTACTGTGGCTTTCACTGTGCTTTGTTTGGTGAGTGCTGCCAAAAGAAACATTTAAAAGATGCATTGGTGCAATTGATATGAACTGCAAATAACAGTAGACATGTAAAAAAATGAAAAAAATTCCCATCAGAATTAAAAATATATATATTTAACATTTTCTGAAAGCGAAATGACAAAAATTAGAGTTTCTTAAGACAAGAAAGAACAAAATGCCAACTTATCCTACATTTTAGATAATTATCTTTCAGTGCTAGTCAGGAGGCCATCTGCTTTATAAATCAGAGCACAGTGCAGACTATGTGAATTGAAATTGCTTGGCTCGGTGTGATTTGTGGGACCTTTATAACCTCTGCAAGGCAAGCAGACAACCATGGGCTGCATGACGTCATTGAGATGAATAGTAGGAAGAGGTAAGGGTACGGCATGCTGTGTCAAGCTCCTTTCTGCTGCACACCAGGCAACGCCATTAGAGAGGGTGAAGAGTTCAACAGAAGAACATAAATATTTAAATGAAGGTCAAATTGACAGGAGAACAAAGGCCAGTGGGGACTGCTTTTAGACTGCCTTCTTCCTCCAGAGCCAAGAAATCCTTTAGAGAGTTCAGTTAGTTCAGGAAAGTACCATCAGCATTTTAAATTAATGCTGAAAACTGACTAGAAATAAAGTCTCCCTTCCACAGGTGAAAAGAATTCCACTTGCATTCAACATCATATTATCTTGATGTTTAGGAGATAAACAGCTTCTGAGACTATTCATATTTGGTCTCTTGGGATTTTTATGTGATCTCATACATAGCAAATATGTTCCTTTTAACAATTCAAGCCAGTATTTGCAAGGCTTCATGGGTTCACCAGCATCAGTTGTTATAAAGGCTGTTAAATGTTTATGGAGGTTTATCTCAGGTGAGGTGAAAAGTTTATTTATGTCATGTAGCTCTAAACAGTTGAGATATGCTCTCTACAAGACTTCTGATGGTGTGCTGTGAATGTTTAAGCTGTGAGGTGGACATTCATGAATCAGACCAGCAAATCCCACAGATGGAAGATGGGATTGGGATCTGGGGAATTTGGAAATCAAGTCAACACCTGTTTAATCATGTTCCTCAAACCATTCCTGAATCATTTTGCAGTGCAACATGTTTATTATCTTGCTAAAAAAGGCACAACGATTATGTAATCCTGTGCATACAGGGAACCCCCCCTCCCACAAGACCTGCTAGTTTGGAGATATCCAGACACAGCTGTCCATCAATCAGTTTGGAGAATGCTGCACCATTTTTCCTGCTTCCATGTACATCAACTACGAGAAATGACTTTTATCTTCCTGCCTAATACACCCCATCCTTTTACAGGTGCCACTTTAACAAGATAACCAACATTATTCATAAGCTTTTTATAGCTGTCAGTGGTTTAATGTAACAGCTGACCATACCCTCAGATCCTGTATACTCCGTTTTATTGTTCACATATTGGATAGCTCCATGGAAATATTAAATGACTATTTTAAAAAAAGACTAGAGTCAACATGACAGACAATTACAAAATAGTATTTTATTCCTCCTTCCTCTCTGAAGTTCTGGAGCATGCTGTATATAACAACCGCAACTTATTTTGACCAGCCTGGATTTAAAGCAGCACATTCTGCAGAAATGGACTGTGTCCTAGCTTGAGGGTCACAGTTACCAAGTGACATGGAAAGGGCCTATGTCTGTCCCACAGACTAACCACTGGTGTTCCCCAAGGCTCAGTACTTGGCCCTCTTCTCTTTTCCTTCTAAATTCACTCTTGGTGGTGATATATACTCACATGATTTCTCCTACCAGTATTGTGCTGACGACACTTCTTTCCTTCCAGTGTAATTCAGACCATAGCCCAGAACCATATCTGAATGACATTTCCTTCTTGGGTGACAGTGTATATTTGACATATCCTACACACTTCTGTATTTGTTGTCCAGAAGTCAATTTCAAACATTTGTGTTGTTTTGTGTACCAAAACAACAGTTTAACTGTTTTTTACTTTTTTAGAACAATGATTCTCAACCTTTTCAATGTTAAGTCCCACCTATCATTCACAGCACACTGCCAAGGCCCACTTGGCCACATTAGATTATATTAAATAACCAATTGCATGAGTTGAACCAAGTGTGTTTGAGAAAACTAGACTGTGTGAAAATCAAACTGCTGTAGTGTGACAAATATAATGAAATTGCATGTTGTTCTGTTGGCTCAGTTTCCATATTCCATTTATGAGTAGCATGTTGTAATATTTTTCAAACTGTCATGGCCTCTTTAAAGAAAATGTAAAACATGAAAACCAGCCATTATCAGTAAGGTTATCAGTAAACTTTACTATATGAAAATTCTTTTATGAATATACATTCTAGCGCATTCATTTCCAAATGTTATTTCCCAATGCAAAAGTCTCTAAAAATCACATCCAAGATGTCCTCAGCCCCAACCTTGCCAGTGATTCTACCCAAGCTGCTGAGGCCTAAACGCAGCCCCTCTGCTGCCAGTGCCAGGTCTATATCCCTGTACTCATAGTACTGATTCAAGGCATCCACACACGCTTGCAGGTGAGCTCGATGACGAGTCTGAGTCAGACTTGGGCTTCCAGCCAGCGGGTCTCCGCACCTTAGACAAAAAATGACTTTGTATTAAAGTGATATTAACATTTGATTGATAAAAAAATTCCCTTCCACTTTAGTTAGCAACATCACACATTGCCTCACTGAGATCTCAAATAGACTTGATTTACATACAGCTATGTACAAAATAGACAAAAGTATAGATTATATTTATCACTTCTTTATATTTCCAAGTGTCTTGTAACACTTACATTGTCTTAAGTTTGTCCTGCATTAAGGTAAGGAAATCTTCCAGGCCTTCTCTGGTTTGGCATGACAAAATGATGCCCGGAGCCAAATCAGATGTCTGTGTAAGTACATTCTGGATTGTATTGATGTGTTCTTTGGGGAGGAGGTCACTTTTGTTAAGGACTAGAAGAGAGTGCTGCTTGTAGTCCTTTGTACTGGACAGCACGTTCTTCAGGCATTCACTCAGGAAACCGGACACCATCTGAGGTTCTTGAGGAAGTTGCATCGAGTCCACCAGCACAAGTGTCAAGTCTGCCAGCTCCACCCTGCAGACAGAAGTATGACTGTATGACATAATTATACAATTTATTCCTGACACAGTGGGTATGATTTAAGTGAAACATTTTGAGCCCTTAATATTAATAGACCTGATAACAATTTGAGGCTTTTACATTCCTCACAATGGTTTAAGCTTAAATCACGTTGCTATCATTTTTCAGCTTTCTCTAGATGTAGCCAATTGCTTAAGACATGTTCTGTTCCAAACTTTGCTCCTCTACTTTAGCACTGGAGCTTCTAACCTTGTGAACACAGACTAGTATTGTAACCTAATTTATTCTCTAAATGCATCTCTAAAACATTAGTTCCCATCGTTTGTTACTGTGAGCAAAAAAAACCCAAAACTCAACACTATATTTAGCCATTTCAGACATCAAGGCTGGTTTTCACATATCATGTCTGAGGAGGACCAGTATTTATTATATTGCTCTGTATTTATGATGGTTCTTGTCACAAAAACTGATTCTAGGTCAGCACTCCTACTTATGAATGAGGGTTAATGCGGCTGCCCACAACGTTGGGCTACACACTGATGTTTTGTTAATTTTACAGCTCACAGTCGCTTTTCAGTAATTGGGCCTCGTCTGACTTTTTTTTTTTTAATCACTTGTTTTCACTTGCCTATTAGGTTCTATTCTGCCTTTAATGTTTTTCTATGAGTTCTTTTTTGTTTTCTCTTTTCCTTGGCTGTAATTGTAACTCCAATATGATGTCTAAATGTAAAGCACTTTGCTCAGTCTTGTTAAATGTGCTATATAAATAAAGTAAACTTGAAACTTGAAACTTGAGTAAATCACATTGGCAAATCTGTGCCACTTTAATGAACAGCTGGGTGTAGTTTGAGTGGGTTGAGAGGCTTTGGAAAGTGTCTTAGCTGATTAACTAAATCTAGGCTAAATGGAAAACTGTTAACGTTTTGATCAATTATTCTTTTGAGAGGTTAAAAGGTGGGTTCCTTTCTTTGTCTCAAAAAAGAATTGTATGTAAAATTAGAGCATGCAATGATTCAAATCTAAGACACTTTGTCTGTGGCATTTATTTATTCCCCCTGAGAAGAGTCCGGACTGGGGTAGCAGAGGATGCTTATTCTCTAGGTCCCTTCCTGAAGCAAAATACCACCCTATGACCTTTCTGGCCAGGAAAAAAACCTAACGCACTAAATTGACGCACACTTCCTCAAAGCTTAGTAAGCGCAAGAAAAATGCCCCGTCGACCACAAACACTTGAGAACGCTTCCCTTTGCTAATGATGTACAGAAAGATAAACAGTGGAAACAGTGGTTTAAGTGTGTGTGAAAAGTGCCTTCCCCTGTTTTTTGGGAAAACATTATGCAATCAGGCAGGCAATTATACAGATATTGCATAA
This sequence comes from Rhabdalestes septentrionalis, assembly GCA_037832545.1. Classification (NCBI taxonomy): domain Eukaryota; kingdom Metazoa; phylum Chordata; class Actinopteri; order Characiformes; family Alestidae; genus Rhabdalestes; species Rhabdalestes septentrionalis. The sequence continues at coordinate 12,822,940 of JBBMFX010000035.1, read as the reverse complement.
CCTCCTATATTTACAATACGTATTCGTACATTTTCAGTAAACAAAGGAAATGTACCTGGGGCTAAATTTTCCGACAGAAAAAATGTGTATAGCACGTCACAGCATTTGAATTTTACCCAGTACTATTTATACTGTTCCCCGTTTTCCCATAGGCGGCGCCTACATTTGACGGGCGCGACGGACGCCCTCTTGCTCCACGCAGTCGCCTGTGTCTCTCAGGCCCGCCGTGTCACTCAACAGAACAGGAAAGCCGCCAATGTCCAGAGAAGTCTCCACAACATCTCTGGTTGTTCCGGCTATAGGAGATACAATGGCAGCAGGACGCTGACCTGTAGAGTGAAAATCTATATGTAACACTCCGATCTCATTTTCATTTCTAAAATCACATGCACATTCAATACAAATGTCTTGGGGTAAAAGGTTGAAGGAAGGAGGGACTCACAGCTCGTTATTTTCAATGAATAACCTGTACAGTACTGGTCAGGTGAACAATATGTTCAAATACCCACACAGAAAAGGCTGAGCTCTACAGGTCTGAACTGGCTTGGAGACAATAACAGGAATAAATCTGAGAACTGATGAATGCGGGTCACTCAGGGCAGGAAACCAGTACTCTCTGCTACTGTTATTAGTGGCCATAGATGCTGGAAGCTCAGCTGTTATCTTCTAGTGCTGTAGATAAACCTCAAATCTGCACACATTTTTCACTTTTATTCAGGACTGTGACAGTTTGTATAAATCAGTCTCTCTCATGCTAATCAAAGCCCCCTGAATGTTATGCTATCAGATCCATTCTACAAGACAAAGAGTTTTCCCAATTATAATTTAAATGGGAAAAATATATGAATTAATAATAATTAAATTGTGCATTCCATTGAGTGATTGTTTTCAGTAAATCATACGCATATACTTAAATGTATTACAAATAGAACTAATATATGTGCTTAGAGTAAGAAAAAATTCCAAAAGTAAGCAGTAAGCTTTTTTTACACAACTTCTAAGAATTCCATCATCTTTTTCAAGGTTACTGTGGAAGGAGAAGGCCATGTTGGATGAATAACTACCTGTACGTCCTTTAGATCATTCCTCAGAAAGGTTTACTATTAAATGCTAAATCAGGAACTCAAGTGGTGATGATAAAAACACAGACACTTGACAAAACAATGGCAGGATTTCACCACTGGCCTAATGCATGAGGAAACAACAGAGGATGATCATTTTTCTTAGCCTTACAGTTTCAAAATTACTCATAAAGACAAAACAGGAAGCCTATCTAAAATCATCCAAATGAATTATTACAATTACAATTAGGTTAAAGTTCATCTATCTAAAATGTTCACAAGTAAAACATAAAAATATAAGCCAGCTCTTACACAGTATATTAAAAAGGCTGCTCTTGCCCGCATTCGTGGCCCCAGCGATGACCACCTGCACTCCACTGCGGAGACGCTCCCCCCTCCTCTCATCACACAGATGCTTCTGTATTTCCATCTGCAGCTGGGGTACAGCTACATCCACTAAATGGACAAAAAGGATGGCACTGGGTCAGAAAAA
>JBBMFX010000035.1:12793036-12808617 GCA_037832545.1 Rhabdalestes septentrionalis | reverse complement strand
GATGGGCAAAGTGTTGAAATAAACGTGTGTTTGTGCTTCGTGTTCACTCTCTCCTCGCACGGCCGTGCAGCTGCGCTACAGAGTTGAACCGGGAGACGCGCGAACGTCTTTTCCAAAAGGCAAATATTCCCCTTCAGAGTCAGAATTGGCAAAAACAACATTCACAAGGCATTATTTATTTGCCATTTGGCATTTTTTCCTTCCAAATCTCACTGAACTGAACTCACGCAGCAGTGATGTGGGACTTGCTTCTCTTGCTGTGTACTGGAAACTTTGAACGAGAAGATGACGTAATGCGTTAACTGCGTTAAAAATATTAACGCTTTATTTGTTTATATATATATATATATAATCCCAAAATGTGTGAATTATTTTGCAATTATTTGTCATAATAGCACTGTTTTATGTCTTATTTATCTTATGACCTGAATCCAGATTTATTGAGGTATCATGGGATGGTAAACGGGCCTATTGTATATCAGACTTTAAAGAAGAATTAAAGTAGATATAGATTTGTATGACTGTGTACACATAGGAGGAAAAAGTGTTAGGGTTAGAAAAACTTTTAGTATTAATGCATATATGAAGAGCCACTTAAAACTGCATAAGATATATTTAGGAACGCCACCTCCCCATTTTTTACCCAAAAAACTACACATCATTAGTGGTCCAAAGCCACTAAACAGAGAGAGATTAACCAGGGTGGAGAGAAGGGAGACAGTGAGATTAAAAAAATGAAGTAAAGACAGTGAGGTACACAAGCGATGAAGCTAGACAGAGAGACAAAAGTAAAGCATCCTCATAGTAAATCCACCTCTCTATATCATGATTGAGGTATCACTTAGTGGTGAAATAAATACAGGTGTATATGATTGTGTATACTAGTTAAAGTAAAAACAAGATCTTAATTTAATTTTCTTTATTGAGCCTGCTTATTGACGGAACAGGAAAAATGGGTTGCACAATAAAAACAAACAAACTCCAATTACTATTGGTATGTTATCACCCCCATTTCACCCCCCCACTCCCCTTCCCAAATAGTTTATCTTATAACAGTAGTGTAGTGCAACTAACAAGATACAGAAGAAAGAGGGAGGAGAGAAGGGAGATGGCAAGATGAAAAAAGAGAAGTAAAAATAGTGAGACTGGGGTATGAAAGAAGTGAGAGAGCGCTAGACACAGAGAGAGTATGTGTGTGAGTCCTCCTCTTTGTCCCTCCTTCATAGTAAAGCCTCTCTCTCTCCTCTCACCCTGCTTTCATCCCCCCCCTGCACACACACGATGCCCGGTCCGTCTGCTCCCCCCTTCGTTTAACCCACACCCGAGCCGCGCTGGACGCTTCTGGGACTTAGCACGGCACACGCACCGCTGTCGTGTCCTCGGGAAGCAGCAGCAGCCCCCCTCCCTCCTCCGTGCTCGTCCCTGGCTCCTCCGTTCAGCAGCATGCCCGACACGGCGGCGGCGTCCCCCGGCAGCAGCGCCGAGGCGGAAGGCTCCAGACACCGAAGCCGGCCGCAGGGAGCCGGAGACGCGGAGCCCAGCGCCTCCTGCCAGCCGGCCTCTTCTGGCGTCCTGGGTGAGGTTTAATTTTACTGCCGTTTTGACAAAACACTGAGAAAGACGAGAGGAGCATGTGGATGTGAGGGGGGAGCATAATGAGCCCCTATTCAGCACACACACAGAGACACACACAAAGTCCTTTTGTCTCCTCCACAGCCTGTTCAAAACCGGGACCATCACAGAAATAGGTATCTCAGGCCTGGAAGGTCATAGACTAGATTGTGCCAAGATTACATCGCCATTAATACGGTGTGCGTTTTTGCGCTCGATCAAAGCCCGGGTTAAGTTTCCTGAAGGACTCGGTTTATTGTTGTCGGGTGGTGTATTTGGTGTGCAGTATTTTAGTCACACGCAGGCCATGGCCATGCACGGTTGGTTCTATAGATGTGGCTGGATGAGAGTTAACCAGCTGGTGATGGCGCGTCTGCTTTTGTAAGACGTCAAGTGCCTGGATGTGATCCTGCCGTTTTCTGTCTGCACCGTGATGCTGCTGTGCTCGGCTGGTTAGTCAGGTTACAGCTCGTCTAGTGGCTCGTCTGGGCTCGTTCTTGTGGTTCTTGTTGATGTTTTCTGCTCGCATCATCGTGCAGCCTTGTTTTACTGCAGCACAGTGTGATGCACTCAGCTTAGCCAAGACATCTGTATTGGAAAGGACACCCAGCTTCAGCTCACTAGACTACAAGAGTGCTTGATGTCATGGCTATGATGTCACCGTGCGTCATTATCACCTGACGGGTGCAGGTATGGTTGACTCTGGCCTGCTGCAGGTCCGTCTTTCAAGGTTCAGCTTGTGTGTAGTTCTGTCCAAGGTCTTTGCCAGCAGAACAGGTCTTGATGAGGGTCAGAATACACACAATGTGGAGTAGCACTGGGAAACCCCTGGGAATGACACCCTATGGGTTAAAGCTCTCAGTGGTTAATGCTCTAAAAATACAAACGGCCATAGTTAGACCATGTGTAAACAAAATGGCATTACTATGAGCCTTTGTATTTATGTGTGTTTTCATGGGTTTCTGTGTGTATTTTGTGTGTGTGTGTGGGGTGGGGGGTGTTGGGGTTGTGTATGGGGACATGTTCTCAGGTATAATCTATTCGTAGGTATTGCCTGGCTGATGTAATTACATTTAATTTGTGCCTTATGTGATATAATGGAAGTATGATACCCCGGTATTTCCTGTGATGGGCAATGTCTGTAATATAGGTTCATCATTTGTGTCATGCTTTAAAGAAAATATCTGCAACTTCATGACAGCAGTTGAGGACTTACTGAATGTAAATTTTGTGCTGATGTTGTTAACTTTAGATTCATTATTTCTCAAGTGCACAAATAAATAAAATATTAAACAAATAAAACTGTGATGCAACCTGCAGGATCTTATACATTTGAGTAAGTGTTCAGGGTGGTAATACCTCTAATACATCGCAAGAAATGTGTTATTACAATGATTTTTTCCAGTGCATCACTTCGTTAGTTTTAGTTTTTTCACCTTTGTCTCTTTACTGTAAAATAGTTTGCATTATTGGTGTAGGATTTCTCAGAGCGTTGCATAATGCAGTCATTTTCAATGTTGTGATGGATGTGGGTGTCGTGCTTTGATTAGTCTGTCATGCTTTGATCAGATTAGTCTGAATAAAATTAGATCAGATTTTCCTTGAGAAAATTTGTTTTCCATGTGTGGTTCGAATTTGTGACATTATTATTATTATTATTATTATTCTGTCTCTGCCTGTGTTCTGTGTTTCTTACGTCATGTTAACTCAGCACATGGTGTTTTATTTTTTTAATTGTAGTTTTCTAAAAAAGATTCACAGAATCCACATTGACAATGCGGTTCAATTTAAGTCTGCACTTCATGCACGTCTCTAGTTCTGCATCCTCATATATTGTAAATATCTGTTAGAAATAACAAGAGCAAGAGGAGAACTTCTGGACTGCTGGGTGGAATCAGCTAAGTGCTCACCACACCTCTGCTGCTCTGTCCACACTGGTTTTGTGTTCTTGTAAATATTAAGCTTCATAGTGACAAAGTGTTTGTTTGAAATGTCTAATTCTCATGATTTAAATCTTGCCACGGTTGACTTTGAACAACTTCTGGGACCTGAATAAAAAACACGGTTAATCCTTTGCCAATTGGCTTTTTCACAACCATTATGCTGGCAAATATTCCAGGAAATAAAGAGAGGAACAGCCAGGAAGATCTTCACACAGCACTTGAATAGCAGACTCAGTAGTAGTTCTGGAGATACATGTAGCTCTTTAGAATGGAATCTAAAAAAAAAGACTTGTATTTGAAGCTTTGGGAGAAGTGGCGCTGAAACATGATTTCTGTCCTTGTCTCTCCTAATACTACGCTCAAGGTCACATATAAAGCACAATTACAGCAGCTCTTGTCATTTGACACCATTAAGATGGAGCTAAATGAAGGCACTGGAATGGATTTACATGTTACACATAGGAGCCAATGAGTTTGGTTATTTTCCCAGTGTAAATAATTTAGTACATTATTCTAGCCATCTGTATTGCCTGGACATTGTTGCAGTAACGTTATCCCTCGGCTTTGGAAGAGGGAAGGAAGTGTGTGTGTTTATAATGCACATCTGTCATTTGTTCAGATGAATTCGCCATCCCCACAAATATGACACAGTTAAACGCATTCTGTTCTTTCTTTCAATTTGGATGCTTTACACAAATAAACAAATAAATCCCACTCAGTTACTCAAACATTATCCTTATCTGCGCAGGCTTATCTGCCATCGTACGCTAATATTACCCCTAGACCTCCTACAGTTTTTATAATCAAGTTGATCAAAATATGTCTGAGAGCCGTATTTTGCTGGTTTTAATTTATTTCAGAATTGAAAGAACTAGATAAACGGCACCTACCATTTGACACTATTGTTTGTGTCCGAGAAAACAGTATTATTTCGCAGATTTTGGGTCTGGGCGAAACTCATGAATTCTACATACTGATGAATTCATTTCTACTCTCACTTTCTGTCTGAATTTGTGTCCCTCTTCCTGTAAGTTCTTCTGGATATACTTCCGTGGGATTCAGAGCTTCAAACTGGTGTCACTCGATTCAGAGTCACTTGCTCATTCATAATTTGAAAGCTCACTCACAATGCCCTATTCAGGCTATTAGATAACCGGGAACTGCATCTCAGAGAACATCCTAATTTAGTATCTTCAATGCGCATTTTAATTAGGACACCGTCTTTATCTTTCTGATGTTGAATGACCGATATTTCTTTGGTAATACTTATAAGGCAGAAAAGTTATTAGTGAGTAAGTACTATTGGCTGCCCATTTTTGTAGTTTCCTTTTAAATGTTTGAATCTCAAGCCAGCTGTCATTTGGCTGTTTGTTTCTTCTTGGTGGAGCTATTCTACTAGATCCTGTCTTCTTTATTCCATGCACATCTCTCTATGTCTGAATGTCTATGTCAAGAAAAAGAACAGGAGTCAGGGGAACTGGTCCTGTTTCATCACTTTTCTTGGAGGATAATAGAGTAATATTAGTCTTGTTATGAAGTCCTTTTTCAGCGATGCACACTCCATCAGCATCCTGCTTTTAAAACAGATTTTCAGCTACAAAAGGCCAGACATCTGAGCTGCCGTGGCTGCCGTCAGTAGGTGTGGCCTGCTAATGCGGGCTGTTCTTGGAACATTAGCTCATCATGTCATCTCAGTTGTTTGTCTACGTTAGAGGTCGACCGATATATCGGGCCGATATTTGGCCAAATGTTTGTGTTTCCTGCACGAAAACCTGCAGCTCTTAAACTGGGAGTACTAACAACTTTCAGTGAGGGACGGGTGGGAGGAGAAAGACTCAGGGTCTGGAAGTGGGATGAAAATTGAACATAATTCAAAAAGGAATGTGCATGTTTAAACATTCTCCTTACCTCAGGAATTGCACTAAAAGATTTTGATGCTGCTGTGTTTGTTGTTTACACATTTAAGTTATTGTTTAATTGTATTGTTATTGTTAAGTTTTGATTTTGTTATTTAAGTTATATTTATATTTGTCATTATTCAATAAATGGCAAGTTGAGAAATTTTGAGAATCTTTGTGTTATTAGTGCGATATTTTACATCCAACAGAGGGGGAAACTTTAAAATAATAGGCAAAAAAATATTGGCAGCATATATCTGCCATCGGCTGACCCTGACTCCAAACTATCGGCATCGGCATCGGCTACTGAAAAACCCATATCGGTCGACCTCTAGTCTACATGACATAAAAGACCTTTTCTCTCTTCCACGCCAGTGCAACAGGTCAAGTGCATTTATTGTGCGATTTAAATACACTGGAAATGGCCTCATTTAACAGAGTAAATACTTGGCCGTGTCCCAGAGCACACCTGTTGTGGTGCCCTAATTTAATGTGGAGCTCAAATGGGCAAAAAAGGCAAAGCAGTCTGTCAGACTTTCGTCGGCTTGAGTGTTACATTGCAGATGGGTGCAAATGAATAGGCATGAATTGCATGAATTCAGCTGTAATGTGGTTCACATGTGGGTTTGAATTGCAAAACTGGAAAGAACACATTTTCTGTCAAGTGGACAGTGAGTTTAACGTTTTAGCGCCTTTCTTATGTTTTTTTGCTTCTTCTGCAAGTCATGCAGAATCACTTGCTGATCTGCTGATTATTGTTGAGTGCAGTGGCTTATTATGCCGTATCATCTGCATTTGTGATAAGGCTAGCAGAAGCTTTCCCTGTTTTGTACTGTTTCTGTAGGGACTTTCTTTGCTTGCTGAAAGCAGCAGTAGCATAAAAGCCCACTGCTAATTTACGAAGTGTCAGTTAGTTCGTAGGACAAATGACCTTAATGCAGTAGATGGTTTATAGGTTGTTTAGATTGGTCGCCATGTCCATTCATTTAAGAAACGCCCCAGAGTTTGAGAAGAAAACCCTACCAGACCCGTGACTTTAAGTAAAAGAATTCTGATCTCCTGTTATTTAAAAATAGTGTTTCTCTTGAGTTCCTGAGAAATATGGATTGTTTTCATAACTTAGTTGAAGAAATTATTGGGGTTTTTTACCGCACTGGCATGAAAGTTAGCATGCGTAGCATACAGAGAACTTAAGTTCTGAAAATGTAATTGATTATGCCTGAATTTATTTTATGGCTGTGGCTGCCTACATCCCATAGTCTTTGCATAGCTATGGAAGACAGGTAAGCGATATGACCGACAGGCCCCACCTCACAACTTAAAGGATATGCTGCTATATTCTTGGTGCCAGATTTCACAGCACTACTTCAAATGTCTTGTGAAGTCGATGTCCTGATAGATCAGAGCTGTGTTTGAAGCACAAGGGAGACTTACACAAGAGTAGGCAGGTGGTTTTAATGTTATGGCTGATTGGTGAACAATGAGTATATAAAAAATGCATTGAACTGATTGCCACATAATGTCTGCTGGATATATGCTGTAGTGCTCTAAGTTGTATGTGGTGGTCACTAGCATTATGATACATCACCCCTATGGCACAAAATGTTATAAATAGAATGTAGTGTATTTCTTACACCAGTGTCTCTTAGGAAACAGACCAAGAGACCAATTAAGTGACGAGTGTTTGATTTGACAGGTGTTTATCCTGAACGTCTATACTGGAGGGTGAGTTATGGGAGAAATGATATGATATTGCCTGTCTGTACTTGCAGAGTAATGGCAGTCCCTTTGTCACTACCAGAGAATGAGACATGCCTGGAGGCATAGAGCTTGAGTCACAGTTAACAACAAAGGCCCTTATACAGGGGATTCCTCCATAAATATCTAGAATGAGAAGTTTATATCGGATTCTCCTTGGAACTGAAATATCCTCTGTCCCAGTCTATGTCTAGCTACAACTAGTAAAATTATTCTTGCCCAGTGAAGTAGAGGGAATTGATTTGCAGGTTATTGGGACATTTTGCTGGGCACTACTTAAAAGCCCAGAGGATGAAATTTAGTCTCAGAGTCAAACGTGTCAATCATCCAGCCCTGGTGGAGATTATAAATAATGCTTCCATGGATGCTACTTTGGGGAACAGAATTATAACGGATCATTTTCCATGATGTCTAGACAGTCATTCACAATTCAAGAGATGATTGTTTGTGGAATGTGGCCCACTTTCAGAGCAGTAGCATCTCTAAGGGCCTATGCCTCAGTGAGCATGGAGTCCAGCAGGATTTTACACACACTCTGGTCTCACAGTGCATGAAGCCAAGGTCAAAACCCTTATATTAAATGGTTTCATACACATATTTTATACTATTTTTATGTGTATATCTGTGCAAATATGGATGTGTATATGTATGTGTATAGCTGTGCATAAATATTCAGTCATCCTTTATTTCTTCATATTTTGTTTGAATCACCTTGTTGGTGCAAAAATACTATTTTACATCTGTCAAACTTTGGCGTGTTGAGTGGATTCAATTCAAGAAACGGGAACAATTGTTTTACTGCAAAATGCTACTAGTTGCCTAAATATACAAGATGCCTAGATAAAGGTGTTCCACCCCACTCAGCATTCAGCACCACCAGTATACTGATCACTGCAATGATTTCTTCACTGGTTCAGGACTTCATTTAGATGTGCTTTGTTCTGCTTGAATGATTCACATGTTGGTCACTGAGTGGCCTAACAAACAATAAACAAAAATGTCCTTTATTAATGTTTTCCTCCCCTTTTATTTTCTTTACTTATTTCACCCTTGTCTCTGAGCCGAATGCAACAGTTGTCTTTCACACTTCTCTGCTCTGTGCTAATCTGTAATACTGTGAACATCCGCCCACCGGTGTCCTGTTAACACTGAGACGTAAGAGCAAACATATCCAAGTGTATGAGGTAAAGTTAATGTTTACTGCCCTAAATGCAAACAGTTTCCCTCTCAAGACTCAAATAACACCCTGGAGACAGGGAAGGCTCCAGTCAAGGAATTGTTGAGCTTTCAAATTTCTAATTTTATTCATCATGTGCAAGGAGCTGTCCAGTGGATATATATTTTTTAGTGAATATATTGTTTACATGTTATAGAGCTGTTGTTTTATTTCAGAGTGCTCTTGCACTCTACATACTACACAGTGAAGTGCAGCTTGTAGAGTGCAAGAGCACTCTGAAATAAAACAACAGAAAATTAAAAAAAATGGGCTGCATACAATATACAGTGTGTGTGTGTACAAATTCAGATGCTACAAAGTTATGCCTGGTCTTCTCATGTTGCAAGGGAAATGTGGGTGACATTTTAACTTGGCAAAGAGAGACGAGAGCTGGTGCATGCGTCCATCTATCCATAGCAACGTGGTGACTGACTCTCTCTCTCTTTCTCTCTCTCACTGATTCTCTTTCTATGTCTCTCTGCCTCCATATTCTTTCTCTGGCCCACAGATAAACTGTTTGGGAAGAGGCTGCTGCAGGCCGGGCGGTACATCATGTCCCATAAATCCTGGATGAAGACAGTGCCCACAGAGAACTGTGATGTCCTCATGACTTTTGCAGGTACTCCCATTTCTCTCTCTCTCTCCCTCTCTCTCTCCCTCACACACACTTTCTTTCTATGTTTCTCTCTCTCTTCATATTGAAATTGTGTAGATAAAAATGTCTATCATAGTTTTCAGTGTAGAATGAGAATGAGAATAAGACATTTTGGTCTGTGCAGACACTATGTCTGGTTGTTCAGATACAGGTAAATGTTACCTTCACAAAACATAATGAACACCTTAGTGATCTAGATTTATTTTTATTTGCTATATTTTGATTAGATTTTTTTGTTGTTTTAATGAGTGAAAATTGATTTTTTTTTTAACTAAACATAAAGCATTTTGGGGACATAGTATGGGATCTTCTATTTGGGGACCTACTATTGAATTGGGAAAGGTGTAGCATTATTATTCTCATAATAATCTCTTTAACTTGTGTTTTGTCCGCCGTTAAATGACATGCCTCAATTTTGGCTGGGCCACATTTATTCTGTGTCCCACTGCATAACTAGGGATAGAAATAAGCTTTTCTATCCCTGAATATTTATTTAGTTTTTTATATTCCAGCACCACTCTTTCTGTACTTCGGCTTGTTTTAAATAGGATTGTAACGATACACTCAAACAGATGTTCAATTTGATTCACGAGACTGGGTTCCCAAATCAATATTCTCATTATTTTTGGACGCATTTAAAAGAAAAAAATGGTGACTGTATTTAGATGTGGTACAACTTACTAACAACTGGGAGGCAAGCAGGAGTATCTCGTACTCAGTCGATATAATTAGAAGGATGTAAGTTTTTCATGGTGCATTGTCAGATATCCACAGTTAGACTACAAAATAATCAAAATAAATGCCAGTTTATTATTTGAATTCTGACAGACACCACAGATGACCACACATTACTTTGGCTGCTGAACCACATACGCCTTGGCATCCCAGAACTTATCATCCAAATACGACATCACAAGCACACCAGAGTGTATGCTTTCTTCGTTACAGCAACATATGAAAAGTAAGACACATCATGAATTTTTAATAGTGTGTGTTCTGAAACAGGACCATGGTCTTATGATTGTCAGTGGCAGACTCCCTTCTGAGAGGAAGTGCAGTCACAGCAGTAAGCTTTGAGAAAGTAGAGTAGAGGCTCAGGTTTTTGTCCTAGGTGTGACTTTGTAATCCCACTGAAATGTACCACATTTTTTTTGAGCTGCATTGCTTTGCAGCACACTGTACTGGTCAGTCAGAAATCTGCACAGTTGCAGTTACTCAATGCCCTGTAATGCTGCAGGGTGTTTTATATGCTGTAGAATAAGGCTGCATTTCCGTGTGTGCTGTCAGTTTGTGGGTGTTGTGTTGAGAGCAGAGGAGGGAATGGCGGAATATTCGGAAAGACACTAATATGAATATTTGAACTGGAATGCCTGCCACAAGGATTTTTCGTCAAGTTATTACGTTGCATATTTTTATCTGTATATTTACATATCATATCTGTCTGTATACACTGTATACACAAGGTTGCAAATGTGTAAGACACAGCTACCTTGTTGGTCAATTTATCAGTTGCAATTATCATAGAGTTGCACTTTGTCGATGTACAGTTACTGACAGTAACCCTTTTCTGGCTGCACCATCCATCACTTGAAAGACAGCACCACAGAACCACCAGTTTACAGATATTTAATTGATTAAAAATTCTTGGCACAGCAGTGACAACGACATGTTATGTTAGTGTATATCCTGCTGGTGTATCAGGTGCAGTTTAAGTCAGTAGACTTACAAAGTGTACCTATAAACTGGTGTAATAAACTGGATGTTTTTATGTGTATATACTACATGCATAATATACACCATATGTATGCATATGTATGCTGCATAACTAGATTTGAGATACATTAGTTAAAACCGTGCATTTATTGTGGGCAACTCACCAGAATCCAAGGATATAAGAGCTCTCTGCAAGCTCAGCCTGTACAGTAATAATAGAAGGTGTGGCAGTCACATTATTATTTCAGTGCACTGCCTGAGGCAGAGGGTGGTTGAACAGATGGTAGATTGATGTTTACTGTCGAGTCCAGCCCCAGTTCTCCACAGACCATCAGCCAAACCTGAGTTCCTCAAGAGATTCTGCTCATTTAAACATGAACAGTTACTGTGGAAGGTTCAAGATACTTAATGGCTTATAAGCCGTAACCTCCAGGGCTTCAGACACCCCTGTGTTGTACGGGGCAAAAGACTTTTACCATTAGAGCTATGAGTTGATCAGTTTCATGTGATATAACTTGAGTTGTGATCCATTGATTATGCTATTTGAGATAATGATAATGTCTATATAAGCAGTGTATGCTGAGTCACGTCTTGTGAGTCTTTATCCCAGTTAACATGTGTGTTGTGTGTAGTCTGTTGCGAGGAGCAGAGGAGATGGGTCTACGGAAAGCAGTGAAGCCAGAGTTTGGAGGTGGATCTCGCAGCTTCTCTTGTGAGGAGGACTACATTTACGAGAATATTGAGAGTGAACTGTGCTTCTTTACATCACAGGTGAGCGTATACTTTAAAATTTGAACTGCAGTGGCCTGGGCATGGGTTCACACGTCACAGAAGTAAAAAAATCATATTTACTTATGACACAGGTTTAATTTAGAGTGGTTTCTGAATTATTCTGAATATTTTGTGATTCTTGTCACCAAATCTACATTTTCTTCATATTTCCAGTTGTATATATAACTTGTGTGTTCATTTGCATTACATTAGATGTTTCTCCATGTCAGTGACTTTGTTAGTGACTCCAAGCACAAACTTGAATATGGCAATCAAGTACATCACCTAAATATTAAATATTAAAGGTAAAGAGAGTATTTCGCTTACCAATAATATTAATAAGAGTGATAAGCTTGTGGTTCAATATTTACTCCTCATACTCATACACTGAATCGAGTAATGCTATAAATAATGATGTATTTTGTAAATTGATTATTTACAGGAACGTCAGAGCATAATCAAATACTGGCTGGACAATCTCCGAGCAAAACCAGGGGAGGTCCTTCACAACATCCACTTTCTTGAAGGACAGCCCATAAGTGCGTGTCCTTTTCTGTCATTCGATGTTGCTTAAAATAGCTCCAGAGTGACTGAAATGCATTGCGCCTTGCCATTTTGATGAAATGCTCATGAAGCACAGTGGGGTTGAAGCATTTTTATTGTAGTTTTCTGTATCTTTAGTGTTTGTGAAAGGAGTGTGAATGCTTCAGCTCTGTGTATCTCACTGTGTGTGTTTCTTTCAGTTCCGGAGCTAAAAGCACGAGGTGTGATACAACAGGTCTTCCCCCTCCATGAGCAGAGGATTCTAGGTCAGCTAATGAAATCATGGGTACAGGCAGTGTGTGAGAAGCAGCCACTAGGTTTGTTATTACAAGCACCTCTCAAACATACACACCTATCTTCATTACTCTACCACATGTCTGTAGTCACACTTCCACTGAAAGACTGCTGAAAGATCTGTTAATATAGACAGTTCCATTCTGGAATAGAAATACCTATTAGTATAATCACCAGTTAACCCATTATTCTCATAATTGCCTCATTACATGTTTCTGCTGACCTTAGATGATATATGTGACTATTTTGGAGTGAAGATTGCCATGTACTTTGCCTGGCTGGGTTTTTACACCACCTCCATGCTGTATCCCGCTGTGATCGGCTTTGTACTGTGGATGCTGACTGAATCTGATCAGGTAACAGATCGGAATGATAAAAAACATTTTTACACATGCTCATACAGCTTAATCCTCAACATTTTTTCAACCTGTCCTCGCTATCTAAATCCACATAAGTGATTGAGAGAAAGTCAGCTTTTTGTTTACATATGCATAAATCTCATCTCTATTTCTTTTGATAAGTGTCCGACTGACCGTGCCTGCACTTTTTCTCACCCAGACCAGCAGAGATATATGCTGTGTAGTCTTTGCCCTTTTTAATGTGGTGTGGGCCACCCTGTTTCTGGAGAGGTGGAAGAGGAGAGGGGCGGAGCTAGCTTACAAATGGGGCACGCTGGACACCCCGGCCGAATCCCTGGAGGAGCCCAGGCCACAGTTTCGGGTAAGCAGAACATTTACTTTGAAATACCTGTTGACTTTTCTTACTGGACAAATTAAATGCAGCAGTAAACACTTCATATTGCACTGCAGCTTTTTATCTCTCTCTGTCACAGGGTGTGAAGCGATGCAGCCCAGTCACCGGCTGCGAAGAGTTCTATTACCCGCCCTGGAGGAGGAGGCTGTTCACATGGCTGGTCAGCTTTCCTGTCTGTATCTTATGCCTTTGTTTTGTCTTCCTGGCCATGCTCATCTGCTTTGAGCTTCAGGTAAGTAACATCACCTAACGCCATCTGTTATACCCAAGTAGCACTAAGTCCTGCCTTTTACTAGAGATCTGTCTACTTTTGTGTCTTATTTCCAAACACAATCCATTGAATGGGCCAGATGAACAAATAGGTGTTATGTATAAGGGATGGGCTGCATGTTAGAGGTAGTGAAACAAAACTCTGTTTACCTGCAGTCATGCCACTGCAATAAGATATTTTGTGTAATGTGGAAGAATCATTCATAGGTAGATAGGCAGTGGGTGTCAGTTTTGTGGTAAAGCTCGTAGAGGCAGAATATTTATGCTCTGACAATGTAAAACGACAAGCTTTCTCACACCCAAGTATGGCTGCGACAATACCATGGTCACATCACCTTAACGGATGTGTGTGAGGAAGAAAGTAAAGAAAAAAGTTTTATACATTTGTAACCCTACAGCCAAAGCCAGATGTGGGGGTGGGGCTTGGCTTGTGGGTAGGATACTTACCTCTGGACCAAAAGATCATGGGTTTGATTCCAACCTTCAGCAGACCACCACTGGGTCCCTGAGCAAGACCCTTAACCCTTAAGTCGCTTTGGGAAAAAGTAGCCGCTAAATGCCATAAATGTAAACGTACTAAGCATTGTTCTTTAAGAAGGTTTCTGCCCTAAAAACATTTATGTACATGCTGTCGAACCATATAATCAATTGCAATTAAGTGAATTATTTTGTGCGGTTAATCAAGTCGTATTATTTTCTTAGGCTTTTTTTGCATTTAAAAAGCACCTAATTTTGTAATGGCTGTGTGAGTGGGCAAAACAAACTATATTTATCATGTGAATGCATGAACGTGAAAACCAGAAATATTTACACAGTTAACGCAGATTCCAAATTTCTCAGTGGCGTACAAAGGTGTAGCTGTAGGATGAAAAAAGCATGTCCATGGTTTAAGCTGGCCTTTAGCCTGCACTAACACAGAGAGGGTCAAAGTAGTAAAACACTTAGACAGTGTTAACACACAATGCTAGTATGTTTGGAAGTGTTTTAACTTTGACAGCCCTGCATTTCCCTCCCTTTCATATTGTAAAATCATGTGTTTGCCACTTTTTCACTGAGATGTTTAAGGCTTGTGATAGCCAAATTATTAAGTGGTCCCACATGCAGAAAACACAAGTAGTACATGCATGTCATATTTTGTGGGCTACACACACTCAGCTACATTTGGCCCTCAAGCCTTCAGAATTTTTGGATGTTTTATATCATCTTTATATACTCAAGGTGCACTCAGATTTAAATAGTAAGATGTGGTCGATACATTTGGAGCCTTGTGGCACTAAGAGGAAAAGCTGTAGTTGTCAGTAGTGCATTTTCCTTTTTGATTGACACAAATAGCTGTGATGCAAATACATAAATACGTTTAAAAAAAAAAGATCTGACCGAATGTGCATCTGTGATGGGCAGGAATTTGTGATGGGGATTAAAGAGCTGCCCCGGGTGGCGAGGTTTATCCCTGAAATCATACTGGCCATCACTGTGACTGCGTGTGACGAGGTGTACAAAAAGATAGCCTGCTGGCTTAACGACATGGGTGAGTCTTTACTGCTTTATATTTGTCACACACATGACCAAATACTGTTAAACAAATAACCTGTCTACACATGTACTCTATAGCTGTGCTGTGTAGTCTTGAATAACTGGGAGAATCAGACTAGATAGCAGCAAATAAAAAAATGATATAACAGTGCCTCCTTAATCTAAATCCAAAAGCTTACTGCACTAACATATCCCAGAAACAGAATGGTAGTGTTTATGACAGTGTTTATAAGTGCTGTCTTACTTTTTACAATCCACATGGTACAAAGAGGAGGGTGTGTGGGCAAAATTGACCCAAGCTAAGCACACAGATAACACAAGAGGTTACGTCTCCTGTTAAGTCATCAAAAGCAGTGTACCAGTAAATTACCCAACATACGCATTTCATTAACAGAAGAGTCTGTGCTGGTAAGTTACTTACACCTAAAAGACACCAACACATAAGAGGTAGTCTCTTAAACACCAAATTAAATAAAATATGCAAAATATAACTAGATAAATGCTGCAAAACAAAGATAAAACAAAATTGCACATAGTGGATGTGGCATGCAACCATAAGAGGTCACAAGCCAGTGATTCCTTGTGCCGGTCCCAAGTCCGGATAAATGCAGAGGGTTGTGTCA
>JBBMFX010000035.1:12774352-12789273 GCA_037832545.1 Rhabdalestes septentrionalis | reverse complement strand
TAATGAGGGACAGGTGATCAAGGGAAAGAGAGACAGGTGAGAGAGGGCGGAGACAGACAACACTGAGGGACCGAACAGAGGAACGGACAAAAGTAAAGGGACGAACTAAAACTAATATTCAGGGGACTGGGAACGGGACGGCCGGACCAAGGACGAGCTGGTCGTCACAATATCATTTCTAATATACTAGGCATATTGCAGTTGCAGTGTATTGTATATGTTGCATTATAACCACAGCCCTGTTCATCGCAGATGTATGGAAATGCTCTTACTTCTGAACATGTATTTGTTTGTTGGTTTATGTATGTATCAGAGGTATGGGTTCCAGGTCTGTGGAATTGTTAAGTAAAGCATACTTGTTAACGTCGAGATTTCAGAAGATATCTGGAGAATAGTGAGAAATAGCAAGTGTTATACTGCCATAATTTAAACTGCATGCATATGTTTTTTTTCCAGGATACATTTCAGGATTACCAAGAGATGTTTATTCAGTTTGGTTATGTGGTGCTCTTCTCTTCTGCCTTCCCACTTGCTGCCATGTGCGCCCTCATTAATAACATCATCGAGATTCGCAGTGATGCCTTCAAGCTGTGCACAGGCCTGCAGAGGCCGTTTGGTATGAGAGTGGAGAGTATCGGACAATGGCAGGTGAGCATGGCATGGACATGATAACCTTGTAAGCACCTTTTTGAAAGATGGATGCGTGACTGTGTCTTTTATCTTTGCACAGACAGTAATGGAGGCCATGGGTCTCATAGCCATCATTGTGAACTGTTACTTGATTGGCCAGTGCGGGCAGTTACAAAGGCTCTTCCCTTGGCTGAGCCCTGAGATGGCAATCATCTCTATAGTGATCTTAGAGGTAAGTATATACAGTTTATTTTAACTCATTTTTGAAACTTCAGGATCTCCATTCCTCACTCTCCTAGCATTGCACTTTACGTATATTATGTATACGTTTCACAGTTATTGAATAGTTAATGTAGTTTCTATGCTTAGATGTTAAGGTGTTCATTTGACAGTATATCTTTTCACTATATCTTTATACACACGCAATATCTACATTCTTTCTCACATAATAATGCTGTATGTTCAGTCAGTAATTGTTTATTCAATCCCTCTCTCAATGGACAGCACTTTGCAATTCTCCTGAAATATGTCATTCATGTGGCAATCCCCGACATCCCTAGCTGGGTGGGAGAAGAGATGGCCAAACTGGAGTTTCAGCGCAGGGAGGCATTTAAGGTAAAATCTCGTTCTTTCAAAATATATCTCTGATCGTGGCTGTAGTCCCAGCACTCATTGTATGACCACAGATATTACAGATGCTATTTCAGACACCTCACTGTCACTGCATATCTGTTCCCAAACCTGGCCGGCTCCCTGTTCTGTGAACCATGAAAGAACACAACTGAGTTCCTTACTGAAATACTTATGAGTGAGTCGACTGCAGTGGTTGGTATCTCATGTCCTGCAGTACCCTTGCTCTTTACATTTTGAAATAGCTGGGAGGTTTTTTTGGACAGTTCCCTGTTGGCAATGGTCTGCAGAACAGGTGCCCTGGAAGATTGTCATTACCCTGTCATTATGTAAAGTCAAGATCTATATTGCACATATTTTCTTTAATGTATCCTATCCATTCTAACCCCTGGCACCACTCACCAACATGTATTCCATGCTCTGTGTCTGCTAGTATGTAATCTCTGTGTGTTCGGTCGCTGCCAGAAGCACGAGCGCCAGGCACAGCAGCACTTCCAGCAGCAGCAGAGGAGGAAGAGGGAAGAGGAGGAGCGGCAGCGGCAGGCTGAATACCAGGCTCGTCGCGAGCGGGACGACGGGCGCCCCGATAATTCTGGGAGTGACCACCACCACGACAAGAGCCAGGGCAAGTCCAGGTCGGGCGGAGGAGGGGGAGGCTCAGGGAGCGATAAACCGAAGAGGCCTAGCTCGCTGCTGGCCAACAACAATGTCATGAAGCTCAAGCAGATCATTCCACTGCAGAGCAAGTTCTCTTCTGGCACCGCACGTTCCCCACAGTCACCCACGGGGAGCGAGGCCAAGTTACCTGGCTTCCTAAGCTTCAAGTTCCTCAAGTCTCCAGAAAATAAGAAGGAGGCAGCAGCCACAGCAGCAGCAGCCTCGGCTAGTGCTAGTGCTAGCACAGCTGTAGCAGGCCCAGAGAAGTCCCAGTCCCCCAGCAAGTCCTTCAACCCTGGAAAACTCTTTAACTTTGGAAAATCAGAAGGTGGGACTTGTGTAAATGGGGCTCAGCCCTCAAAACCCGGGGAAGGGGTACAGCTTTCAGAGAAGCAACCAACAAAGTCTGACCTAAACGGGGTGCCAGATGAAATTCCATCCCCAGGGGGAGAGGATGGGGAGGCTGGACATTCATTAGACTCTGAGTCCTCAGGGCCCAAATTCTAACCTAAATAAAAAATGACTTAGAAATGATTTAAGGGAAGCTCTTGATACAGAAGGTCCTCTCAGTGCTCTCCGGTGCAAATGTGAGACTCAGCCAGGAAGCTGTTAAATACTACAGATGGGGAAAATGGAATGGTGTTTTTTCTTTTTACTGAGGAACATAAGCTTTTCAAAGATGACTCCCCTCTCTCTCTGTCTCACACACACTCACACACACACACACACACACACACTCTTACACACAATGCCTTTTGTCTACATACAGGAATGCATGAGCTGCGTTTCTAATCGATTTTACTAGGATGTTCCAAAAAGAAAAAGTGCAATGTTACGTTACCCTAGTCTGACAATTGTAAGCATTTTAGGGCCCTCTATAGTATTTAAAAATATTTTACCACCAGTTTTATATCACTCAGTAGGACCTTCCAGAAAACACCGCAAATTGATAATATGGAACATCTGCATCAATTTGAACTGTGAGTGTTTCTAGTCCTGAAAACTTTTCTACTTCTTTAAAGCAGCTGGTTTAGTTTAGCAATAGCAGCATTTCCTGAAAAACAAGGTACTGCAAACCCTGTGAGCTTTACCAGTTTAAAGAATCCCTGCAAGACTAAAACGTAGGTCTCTAATCAAAAGAAATGCAATATCTGTTTTGGTCGTTTTTAAGGACTGTATTACATAGTCTGGAGCTGTTGTGAAAGCACGTTGAAACCAGTCCAAACCATTGACAAGTGTGACCGTGTAAAGGTACAGTGGGTAAGAAGTACAGTGGCTCTCTGAAGGGATTTTTCCACCCTGAATACAATCTCTTATTTCAAAAGTGTGGATGCAGGATGTCTTGTCTCTACTTGGGTCTTGAACAGGCCTTTTCCTAACATTATTGTAGCCCGAAGGCACAGAAAGGGCTGGAGGTCAAGACAGAAATCCTATTTTTGGGTATGATACCTACTGTGCATCTTCATATGTCATACCCTAGACTATGGCATTTAACCTCAACATTCACTGTTCTTCAGTCCTTACATCATGAATTTGGGATGATTCTTTAATACAGAAACCTGCTGGAACATCATAAAGAACAGGTATTGTCTTGCAAAGGATCTCTGCGGGGCACTGTAGCATTTCCTTTTTCCATGTACAGGTCATACTAGTTGCAGTCTCTGAAAACATTTTGCACTAAACCCTACTGCCGGTGAGAGGGAAAGACTTTGCTAAGAAAAGGAGAACACCAGCCTGCCTCATAACATATGCAAACGCTCGATTCTTGTTTTTATTGCAATGCACTACTGAAGCATTATATTAACCCATCCAGTTTCTGCACATCTGGGTGCTTTGTTTAACTTCTTATTTCTGATTTATTTGGCTAATTTATTCATTCCTACCTTCAGGTTTCTTTTTTAATATGTTGTATTCCATTACTTGCCAAAGCAAACTAATATAGACACTGGGAGTGCCGAAATGTTTCTTTGTGAAGCCATAACTGTTGGAAGTATATTGACAGATTTTTATTTTTATTTTTTTCGTTTTGCTAACTCATGCTCATGGCTCTGGTGGTATGGAGAAGGAGCGTAGAAAAATAAGTCCATGTCTTTCCTAGGTTTCTTCATTACAAGAATATTCCATTTTTGCAGACAGGCTGGGGCTCAGTTTCATCAGTCCTGTAAGAATTAATGTTTGTATGAAGAATAAAATGAGTATTCAGTTGAGTCAAGCAAGCTAGCTGGACTGAAAATGAACTGAACACACATTTTTTGCATTAACCTTATTAACAGCATACCCAAAATACAAGGTGAAGGACAAATGAGAGGAATGTTAAGCCAGTTATTATGTTTTTTCATATTCCCCGAGAGTGGGTTCCAGTACAGCAATCCTGTTTAACAGCAGTTACGTGTTTGTGGTTTGGCTAAATGCCTAAATATAGACTGAGTGGTGCCAGTAAGAAAATTAAAAAGGAATATTTGACACTTTTCCTTAGTATTACTGGAACGTGTGATAGATAACATGAACTATGCACTTCTTTGCTCATTTCATCGACTGAATTGTCTCAAATAACTTGCAATAATACTTTGGCAACGATTCTTATCTGGGATCTGAGGCTCCACATCCTACGTGAATGTTGAGTAATGTCAAAAGTAAATATTAATTGAGCAGCGGTGACTGGTCACCTGTCATGTTCTTTTTTCGATTTGTCTAATTACAGTCTACCAGTGCCCTAACCAGTTCTATGTGGCTCTGAATCAGAGTGCTTCCCGAGGGTCTTAAATAGAAAATCTAAATTTAGAGTGACTCTCCTGAACCCTGAATGATTTCATCCCCGATATTCACAATCTAGGGGGGTGGGTGCTTTGGCTTTCTCAATATCATATCTAATGGCACAAAAAAAATAATAATAATAATAATCTTATAACCTGAATGAGTACTAATAATTTTTAACTACACGAAATTGAATATCAAATATGAATTATTCCTTCTTAATTATATTACATATCTGTTCATATATAAAAATAAAAGGTTCTTGAAGTGCTTCTTTAGCAGTATTGAATGCCTTAACACAGCTTTCTGCTAAAGGAGAAAAAATACTGAATAAAAACAATGCTTATCATAGATTCTTCCTAAAATTTGAATTTGATAAACTGCAAAACAGACTTGACTTTTCATATTTATCCATGTATTTTGAATCAGACAAAAGTAATGAATAAATAAAAAAACTTATCTGGTACATAATGATGCCAAATTATTCCTCCAAACTGTGTGTTATGTAGTAAATGTTTTGCATTTATAGCCGAATTACACACTGCTGAATAGAAAGGTTACTCTTGGGTATTAGGTTCACACACAGATATAGAGGTACCAGTGGTTTTAAATAGATTTTCATTTCATTTTCATGATTTATTTATGGTTATATTCCCTTGAGAGCAGATGGCTCTTGCTGCACTGTCCTGAAATAATTTGCTGTGTAGGGTGTGAGATGAGACATTCACAGGTGTATCCTGTAAAAATGGCTGATGGTCCACATCCCATCCGAGATGGAATAATAAGCTGCTTTTGATGTCACCTTGTCTTGAGGTGTTGAGTTTTTACTGTGTTTCTTCAGTGGTCTCTGCAACATCGCAGTTGCTGACTTGTATGTCTTTGACAAGAGAGCCAATCGAATGCTGTAAGGTTCATTTTTCTGTCATCTCTGTGCAGCCATTCCATGTCCTCACCGCCATACTGTTTAAGATCAGACATCTTACTTTTATTAGACTGAACAGACACCTTGTATGTGGTTTAGAAACCCAGGTTACGTTCAACCCAACTGTGAAATATTTAATGAGCTACTGATTTGGACTTCTGAGACAATGGCACTCCGATGCGGATGGTCTGGACATGGAGTTATAGACATACTCAAGTGTGTAAAAGTCCTTCTCTGAAGGCGACCTCACAAACTAACATGCTCTTCCAATATACCACTGTAAAGATTCTTTCTTTTTCAAAGAAAATGATCATAGGAAATGGGGTTATTTATTTCTTTTGATTTATTTTGTCATATTTTTGTATGACCTGAAATGGAATAATAAACAGTTTTAAATTTACAGTTTTGCTCTGTAGTTCTTTGTTGTTTACTGTACCTATTTGCCGCATGACGGATTGTTTTGTTCAAAATCATTATTTTTCATAAAATATATAGATACATATAATTTACATATAAATATATAAATATTCACTATAATTAAAAACAACCCATATTTACATACATAGATCTTAATATGGAGTTGGTCCCCCTTTACAGCTATGAGTTTCCACCATTCTTGGAATTTCTATGGGAATTTTTGCCCCTTAATTTTGTAGAGCATTGTTTTTGAGATTTTCACAGAACAGTACAGCATATTATTGGAGAAGGCTTGGCAATCTTGGCTCCAGTTCATCCCAAATGTGCTGGATGGATCTGTTTGGGCCAATCAAGTTCTTCCTCGCCAAACTCATCTAACCATGTCCAGGGGCGCCACCAGAAATCTTGGGACTCCATTATAATTTTGGGCCACCTCCCCTTTATTAAGATAATATTACTAGCCCCTAGCAGGGCCTCATGTCAGTGCTGGGCCCCTAGAATCGTTCTAACCTTTCCCCCCCTGGCGGCGCCCCTGACCATGTCTTTATGGACGTTGGGGCACTGTCATGTTGGAACAGAAAAGGATCTTCCCCAAACAATCTCCACACGGTTAGATAAATGTCTTTATGTCCTGAAGAGTTAAGATTGCCCTTCACTGGAAATGAGGGGCCACCTGAATTTAATAATGAAGAAGTGTGTCCCAATACTTTTGTCCATGCGTTGTATGGGCAAGGGAAATGCCATGGAGTTAATGGGTGAAATATCAATACCTGGCAACCCATTGGTCACAGGGCTCCAGCGGTCTTAACTGGTGGAGTATTGAACGCAGTGCGTCTCGCTGCTGGACTGTTCTGCTGCACTTGTCCCTCACAAAGCTCCAGTTTTTGCAGCCTGAGTATAGTTTGAGCGGGGCAGACAGCTGATAAGATAGACGTAGTATAATACCTGAAAACCAGCACGTCTGGGCAGTTTCTGGATTTCTTAGTTTTTTTGTTGTTTTGATCCTAAACCCATAGGAGTGAAATCTCTCAATCCAGGGACTCAGGGCCCTGTGCTAGCATTAGCATAGCAACCAGTCAGCCGTCTTCAAGGCTATTCCCTCCGAAAAACGACCCTACGATGGATAAAGTAAGTTTCTTAGAAATGTTGTTTTCCTCTTTTTTATCTATGGAAACAATTTCAACCCTTTGATGGCATTAAAAAAATTGGCTCGCTAGGGTCGTGGCTTTAGCTAGCTAGCCAACTTTAGTTGTCAACTTTCTAGCGTGTGTTAGCTGCATTGGCTAAACCCGTTTAAACGGCGGGTGTTGTTCGTTTTGTAAATACGTTTATATGTATTCTTATAGGATGTACAGCTTAGTTAGTTACTTAACTGCTAGTTTTCTGCGATGCTCATGCACCCAGAAGCTCCTGCTAGCTCTGTAATGTTGAACCAACAAGCTACACAGCTAACCTACTCCAGTAAATCGAGGAGTTTACTAAAACGATATGGTATTCATTATATCTCAAAGGTAAAACCGAGGCCAAGCTGGTACCTTCGTACAAATGTTGATGGCAGAGACTATTTTTAACGGCATCAGAGCAGCCGGTCATCTAGACGCCTGTATTGGGAACGCCCAAGACTGTCTGTCAGTCTTCTGTTTTAGCAATTTGCCTAGCTCACCTAAATCTTAAAATACTCTAAAGCATGATAAGCAGCCTGTCTGTGCTGTAAAACACGCCCAGTTGTTTGTATTTCATGTCGTTTTTTTCTGCTAGTCAGCTCTGACATGTGAAAGAATGCGTCACCTGCTTCTTATTATAAAAGGATTTCCCAAATGGTATTACATATGATGAATAATACCATTGCCATTACCATGTCTTTTTAACCAAGAGACATTGCTGCTATGAGTCTGTGCCCCTTTTGAGGACACAGATTCAAACACATGGTAAATATCATTAAGGCCCTTGAATAGCGTCTTGTGGTACAAGATGCTTTGGGTACCAGATAGAGGTGGTACCAGACAAAGATATTTCAGATGAGAATAGATGGAAGTTGCATTTCTTTGCTTCTAATTGAATCTTTCTCTAAATAAAATGTTTGCAGGCAGATTTCCTGAAAGGCCTCCCTGTATACAACAAATCTAATTTCAGTAGATTCCACGCAGACTCCGTGTGCAAAGCATCGGTAATATTTTACATATTTATTTCATTGTGTTAAAGATGTGTTGTTTTGGGTCCCTTAATATTGTCATAGTTGCCATCATTTCAATATTTTAGATACACTCTATGGACTGAAGTATTGGGACACACCTCTTAATTACTGAGTTCAGGTGCCCCCTTATTTCCAGTGAAGGGAAATGATTTAGCATACCAAGATAACAGCATTTGTGGACACAGTTTGAGAGAGGTTTCCTATTCCAGCATGGCTGTGGACAAAGCAAGGTCCATAAACACATGGTTGGATGAGTTCAGTGAGGAAGAACTTGACTGGCAGCACAGAGCCCTGACCTCAACCCCATCCACCACCTTTAAGATGCACTGGAACAGAGATTGTCAGGCCTTTCCATCCAACAACTGCGCCTCCCCTCCTAAGTGCTCTGCAGAATGAATGGATTACTTACAGAAACACTTCATAGTAAAATCTATGCATTTGAATGGAATATCATTAAAGTCCTGGTAGGTGATCAGATGCCCCAATACTTTTGTCCATATAGTGTGTATATTGATTTTGTTAATTACCCTCAATTGTGAACTGGATTTAACTGGGTGCTTGACACCCGTTACAGAATAGAAGACCATCAGTATATCTGCCTACGCGGGAATACCCCTCGGAGCAGAGTAAGTGTTCAAGCAGACTCGACACAAACTCTCACAAGACGACAAACATATGGATCACTGTTTATTTGGGCTCTGTGGAGTGGACTCCCAGATGGGGATTAAGCCTCGTCCTGCACTTAAAATAATAATGAATGGAGAGTTTCCATTAAAAGAGAAACGTAGTCCTGGACTAGTCATAACATCTAACCCTAATCAGGCCTATGTGACAAACTATATATTACCTAAAGTCCAATGTGAATTGAAGGCAGCAGATTTTCATTTAACACTTTGACGTTTTTCTCTCTCTGCAGTTATTGTTACAGAAAAAACTAATATTCTTTTGCGCTACCTTCATCAGCAGTGGGACAAGAAGGTATGTCCTTAATATTGTTCTAAACACATTTCTCATGGCTTGGAAGTTCTGGATGTATATCACATTTTTGGAAGATGATATTTAATAGGCATAAATGTTTTTAAATGTTATATATATATATATAAATTTCTTTTTTTGCAACACTATTATATGAATGCAGGACTGAAATTGTGTAGTATTACTGGTATCATACTCATGTCCAGATAGGACAAAATCAGAAGCTCGGATAAAAGCAGTGCATGTGTTCAGAAATCTTCAGGCATGCTGTCTGTTTTTCCATTTAAAAAATACAGTGAAAGTGTTGATGTATTCAACGATTATTATCAAATCTGTAGATATTTCCCTATTTTACATAAATATCCTAGGGTGGGCATTGCAAAAGAACTTGCATAATTTACATGCTAATATCACAGATCCCTGTTATGTTTATAAATATTATTGACAATTACTGATTTGATATTCTTTTGTTTGATCATCCCCTCATCTTCATATATATATATAGTTTTGTGCAGATGTGGAAAATGGTTATCCTGGTAGTAAGTGTGTGGGGTTTTTTTTTTCCAGTAAGGACACAGTATAACTTTATAATAAATACAGGTAAATGCTAGTGACTGCAGTCCAGCCATTGAGTGAATTTGTTAAAATCAGCCTCACATTTTGCATTTACGCACTTAAGTGTGTGTGCGCGTGCGTGCGTGTGTGTGTGTGCGTGTGTGCGTGCGTGCGCGTGTGTGTGTGTGAGAGAGAGAGAGAGATGTGATGTGTTGTTGAACATTAAGTATTTATAAACTGTAGTCCTTTTGCATATTTTGAATGTATGAGTTTGCATATTAATTATAAATATTGTTTGGAGATTCTCCAAAATATTAAAAAGGTTAATTAAAAAAACCCACTATTCTGTGGTTGTATGCATATATTATGCTGACCATGATGTGTGATCTTGATGAGTTTTTAATAATGATTGTGTGCAGAATGCAGCCAAGAAACGGGAGCAGGAGCAGGGTGAAGGAGGGAGTCCTGCGCCTCCGCGCAAAATCGCGCGGACTGACAGTCAGGAGATGAACGAAGACTCCTAAATGGGCTTGTTACTAAACAGCACAAGGACAGGCACAAAAATGAAAGCCCTTTCAGAAGTTCGTAATACCTGGTCTACATTTCATGTAGACACTTGCACATGAGACTGGGATTTACTAAAAAAAAAAACAACAACAACAAAAGAGAAAGAAAGAACGTGACCTTTTTTATGGTGTCCTTTTTTATTTTATTTTATTAAGCGCTTCCTGTCAAAGTGTCCCCTTTTGTGCATCCTGTTAAACACTTGAGGGTGCTGTTAGCTTCCACTGCCAGAATGTGTGGCCCTGGTGCACTGTAAACTGCTCTAGTAGGACAGGGAGGCTCAAGTTCAGAAATACATTCAGCATGGAAGTACTTGGCAGTGTGAGGAAAGCTTAGACTGTTGTGCGCAGGTCTGCATGTGCAAATGATGATTGACACTGATTAGAGGGCTGCTTTGGTCTCTGATGGTCTAGGCTATGAACCATTCCCAATAGCTTGGATAAGGAGTTTTTTTGTCTTTTGTTTTGTATGTTTTTTGTTTTTTTCCCCTTAGACAGTGCCCACCAGGCACTTCACTTCATTCACACATGAAGCAGCTCTAGTTTTGGAGGAACATAAATGTAGGTGTATTGGTGTAAGTTGTGTGATACCTTCCTAACGTGTGCCTACTTGTGCATTAACGCACTTAAGATTTTGATCTCTTGATTCAAAAATGATTTGGAGAGGCGATATCATGTTGGTGCTGTTTTGGATACATGAAACAGGCCACCCACTGTTTGTTCTATTATTGAAGGTCTGGAGATGCAAAATGCCAACCTTTTTCTTTCTTGCCAGTTGAATTTCCCCTCTGATGTTTGAGTGTTGTCTTTGTTTGACAGCCTTGTGTACTGTATGGTTTTTGTTTTTTTGTTTTTTTCTTTTCCTTTCTATTGGTAGCTCTCCCCAGCTAAGATAATGAAATGGTAGTTTCAGTGTCCTGCTCCAGTTCTGATTTGTGCTCTGGAAGCATATGGAGCTCTGCAGGTCTATGCACTTGACTCGATATGAATGAAGGGTCAAGTCAGATGTCAGGAATACCTAACAGAGCAGATAGTCAGTTGATGGAGCTTAATGCATGTGGCTTACCTATGTGTCTCACCTGGTATGATGTGAGTGCAGTGTATCTGAACTCTATCGCTTTTAATTTGTTCAGACCACTGTGCTTAGAAGCATTGCGTTAAGGCGTGTCAGTTGTTTTTTTAAGTGCTCATTTGCCCCGTCAGTGTTTTTTGTTAAGTGTTTGTTCTGTTATATATTAAAAAAAAGTTGGAAATGCAGATGAAGCCATTAGTGTTGGCTAAAGCATGTGAGTTATGCAGCTGTGGCAGGTCTTCTTTGGTTTTAGTAATAGAAGGCACCTAAACTGACTAATGCATAGTCTGTGAGGCAAGGGGGAGTCTGGCTGCATTTCTAACTACAAATGTCAGTCCTTAGTACATCCAACCCTCTACTCAACCCAGTTTTAACCCTGACTTTAGAGTATAACATACCCCAAAATATCATCTCTCTAAACACCACCATTTCTTGAATGTTGCATTATGTGGTAAGTGGTTCTGATCATGCTTTGCCGAAAGGCAATTTCAGGATCTGACTAATTACCTCACAAGCACTACAGAAGGGTTTTGATTCATTGCTTGAAACTTTTGATGCAATATACTGAGCATAGTGTCTCCCATTGTTCTCACAGAAACAGTTTAAGGTTTAGAACCCACTATACACACTTTGTAAACACACCTAACCGCTGCTACGTTTCCTTGAACACATTGCCTGCTTCTGACTGCTCAGACCAACATGCTCAAGAGTATATAGCTGTGATCCTGCCTTATTCAGTATGTGGAGTATATTCAGAAAACAAATCACCAAGAAGTTGCAGCAGACTGTTCCTTGTCTCTTTCAGAAATGTGAGTGTACCTTCCTCAATTTGTATTTCCTCCTAGAAGCCTTCCCAATTTCTTTATACATTAGATCAACATTGTTCTTTGAGGAATAAAACGATATATATATATATATAATGCAGAGGGGAATAAAGTGTCCATACTTCTGATTCATGTTATTTTCTTCTGAGTGGGATAGAGTGTCTTTTTCAGGCAAAAGTCTCAATAAAATGAGAACAAGAAGGATACAGGGTTTGTAGAAGAAAAGGTATCACCAGTAACTAAAGTCATACTATGCTTTCTATAGAACTGCAGGGAAATCGTTAAGTTCAGGTGTACACAACTCTAGTCCTAGTGGTCTGGTTTTCCACATTCTCAGACGCTCGCTAAAACTGGTTAATAACAGGTGAGTTATTCACTAAACAGGGTATTCCGTAAATGGTGCTGCACGAAATGGATGTAACAATACAACTCATTATTCACCAGCTTGTGGCGTGGGGGAAATTCAGGTAATATTGACTGAGACTGAGTTACTGGTTATATACTATTGTTGCATTATAAACATCCTTGCATCATAAACAATTCAGGTTCATAAGTTATTTGAATGTTTATTCTCAACAGTACATTGTTACATGTCTACAATAAATATTGGCACAATATTTTGGGGCCATGTTAAACCCATCCTGGACATATCGGAGGTGGGCTCCCCCGTCTTCATCAAGTGTTTTTTCAGGGATTTAAAAAAAATCTATATACAGCTTTGGGAAAAAAATACTTCAAACCTGTTTCAGTTTCTTGGGTTTGATCTTTTATACGTGCAGATATTAAGCGAAACAACTTTGCCTTCGTTTTTAAGAAGTGCTGAAAATATTTCTCCTAATTTCTCTATAAATGTTTTTTATTAAAGCATAATTGTAAAGGAAATGACAAAAATAGAGAGAAATGCGACAGGGTTTACAGAAAATGAATAATTCAAAGAAAATGAATCTCTACGAACTTCTAGCAGTGTTTTGCCCCCTAACCGGTCTCAGTGCAAGAGGGGAGTGTTGATTACAGCAGTTTTTTTATACTTTTAATTTAAAATTTGATTCGGGATCATCTTACCAGCACCTCATAAAGTAGAATGGGGTGTTTGTGCTGGCATTTAACAGACTGGAATGGAATTATTGTCAGATGTCGATTAAATTATTTTTTTCCCGTATGTAGGTTTCTCTACTCACAATACTAACAACTCAAAAATTTGTTGCAATTACTTTGAACAACTATTTAACTTAGTGTTGTGCACTATGATTGGACCGTCACTGTCTTTCTACAGCAACAGCGTTACTCGATTACCGGTGTTCTATTGGCTCTGCTGGAGCAGCTCTGGATTTCTATTGGCTCAGTAGTGTGTCATTTAAATGGCCTGAGGCAGTTCTGCAGGTGCCCAGGCTGGAAAAGCGAAGCAGAGACTGTCGTAGCAGCAGATGTCCAGCAGGTGTAATCCCCCCCACAAATCTACAGTTTTGCTGTCACTACACCTCAAAGAAATATGCAGTGTTTGGTGTAAAGGAACAATAAGTAATCTTTAGTTAGGAAAAAGTCCCAGGTAGAGTAAATGGACATGTAAATATCCTGAAATCTGGTCCAGATCAACAGATTCCTCTTAGATTAGATTATTGGATTGGCTACAACAGATTATCTCTCTCCTTTTTCCACGGCATCAACTAGGAGGGGAATAATACGACGTTTCTATGCTGTGAGTCTGTTATTTAACTGGTAAGTCACATTTATAACACTAAATATCAATTAAGTATCGAGTTGATTTACTATATTAGTACATTCACCCCATGGACAAAGATCTGCAGGGATGTTTACTTGATTACTCTCCTATACTTTAGCACGATGCATTAAACCTTGTTATACTGATTATAAAACAGTACCTATGCAGTATTGTAATTTTTTGAAACCTCAAGACCATTGTATAGATTATCAAATATTGTTGCTCCATTGTCTGGTATAAACTGACATTTGAACAGAATTTGACACATCTTGCTTCTAATGCAGTTTTATGCATAGTAAGTAAGTAAAAGACAGTGATATTGGCCTCTCAATAAAGGAATTTAAATTGATCCTGTTATTGGACTGAAAGGGGAAATTCCAGATTATAAGAATTTGAGACAAAATTGGTTTTAAAAACAAACAAAATTAATGGATTGTAAGATTGCCCTATGTGTTAAGATACATGCTTGTCTATTTAAACAAGATATGCATAGTGAGTAATTACAAAATTAAAACTGAACAGGGTAGATTCGTCATGAAACATCCCATATATCACAAAAGCAAATGTTTGTTTGGTGGTCAGCTCTTGTTAACCTGCTTCACAAGGTTGAACATCTACTCTAACACCGTTTATAAATCCTTTCCTTCTGTGTTTATACTCAGCAAGCTTTGCTCTGATTAACTACAGGTTGGTCTAATTATATACATACTTTATACATTTAAAAGTCAAAGAAATGTGCATTTTAGGATCAAATGCACTGTGACAATGGTTGCTCAGGGTAATATTCCTGCACTTCTACTGGAGTGTGTTGTAAACAAACAGTTTACAGATATTAATAGCCAGAGTGACTCTCTCTGGCCTGGCCTCAATGGATCCAAAAGTATAATGGGAGATGTTGCATTATTTTAGTATATTGGTCATAAAGAGACTCGGTATACAGTCATGTGAAAAAATTAGGACACCCTTTGAAATCATGTGGTTTTTTGTAACATTTTTAATAAATGGTTA
>JBBMFX010000035.1:12737585-12766587 GCA_037832545.1 Rhabdalestes septentrionalis | reverse complement strand
TGATTATTGCTTGTGGACTACATTAGCCTCATTGCACCAGGCAAACAACGAATAGATAAAAACTGATTTCAAAACGTGACTCCAGCTGATCCAGTACGTTTGGGAAATGAGAAAACGTTACCTAGCCTGTTATAAACAAAAATTACTATGCAGTACTGAGATGGTATAAAAGGGGCTACTGACGAGCCACCGAGGACCAGGTACAGAACCTACCGACCCAAAACCCTTACTGAGCCCAAACTATAAATAGCCATTTTACTGTATAATGAAACACAACGATCAAACATCCACCACACGAACTACCACATAATAATCCTCACATTGTCGAATCTAAACCCAATATGCTGGCGGCACTTAGCTCTAACTACTGCCTTAATCTGAGCAAAAGTGCCCGTGTTTCCAAAAATACAGCCACGAACGTGTCAAGTAACACTAATTTGCACGAAATGCACCACAACTGAAACATATTTGCTCATATTTGCGGCAGATTCTCTCAGATTCAACGAAAACACAAATAAAACGCCACCAACCATCTTGAAAGATTCGCCGGAAAAGGAAGAATCCACGGCTCGACTGGAGTAAAAAAAAATCTGGAGGTCCCGAGCACTGTAAGAGTCGCCCCCTGTGGCATGGATGATAAACTATCCTGCTGGTGCACGAGATAATCAGCAGCAGGTGGCGCTAACCGACTGGCCTGTTTGAATATCAAATCAACTACACTATATGGACAAATGTTTTGGGGCACCTCTTAATTATTTCATTCGGTGTGAAAGAATATTATTGGTCCGGAGAGAGCCCTACCTCAACCCCATCCTACATGAACAAAAGTGCTAAATTAATATTAATAACATTGCATTCAAATCCGTAGACTTTAATATGGAGCTGGTCTCACCGATGCAGCTATAACAGCTTCTAATCGTCTTGGAAGGTTTTCCACGTGTTTATATAAATCCTACCGATTCATTCTATAAAGCACAATTGAGGTCAGACACTGATGTTGGATGAGAAGGCCTGCCTCCATATTAAAGTCTATGTATTTAAATGCAAAATAATTCAAGCCCCAGTTGGTGTAATGATCATGTTTCCAATACTTGTGTTTATATATTGTAAGTTTAAGACTGATGGGTGTTTGAACTAGATCAGCACACTCTGCTAGACTCTGACCCTCCGGGAGCTGAACTGATGAGCCCTGTCACACACTCACAATCCCTGGGGCTCCAGTGTGTTGATCTATAAACAGCGGAGAACTGAACTGGACAGTTAATGGTTATTAAAGTCTAGCTGAGAAAGACATGAAAATATTTGAGATGCGGCATTGTTTATAGGTTCTAAGCAGACGTCTTATACAACATTTAGTAGACTCTGAGAATAATAATGTGGCTAAAAACTGATTCTCAGTGAGAATTTAATGATTAGTTTTAAATGAAAGGTAGAGTTAAAGCCATTTAAACATTTGGCATTTCAAAAATCCCTTTTCTGAAAGACTTCTGTTCAATGCATGTAGCCAAGCTGAATCAAGCTGTGCAATTCTTTGGTTCAGGTTCTGCTGGTTGCAGGTTTAAAGCCACAATGTGAATCGGGGCCAGAAACAAACATGCTTTTAATGAACAATGCATTTCAATCAAAGGTGAAAGACTTGAGGTCATCTCCCCTGTTCTTGTGTGATCTACAGCAATGTTCCTGAACTTACTGTCTCTACACAGAATTAGATTGATACTGTTAGAGCTGTGAGCCAGTGTATGTATTCCTTTGTATAACCTTCTTATCATGAAGCATTTAAGTTCCCATAATCACAAAAACAGACATTGAAACATAAGGACACAAGTGTTTCATTAAATCATTTATTTCAAATAAAACTCCTCTTTTTTTGCATAAGTGCACAATGCACTAAAACAGCCACCTGAGGGAAATCTACATCCATTTAAAAAAAAAAATGAAAAGAAACAAAAAGCGCACATATAGTAGTACAAAATTCTTTTAAAAAATTGCACAGTTTAAGTGTATAATACATATTTGTAATTTCTATTTCAAACAATTTTTAAATAAAATGGTCAAAGGCTCAGTGAGTAAACAAAATCCAAAAAATTGAAAATAAACATTTGTCTCCGAACAGAATTAAAGCTGAGGAAATGGGAGACCCTGTCACTCCACGTCCGGTGTGGTTCTGTGCTGATGTTCCACCAGACAATTAAAAATCTATTGCTAAGTAGCTCTGTCCTAATATAAAATACACAATGAACATGATCTCCTCATATAGGAGTCTTTGTTCATGATTTACACTCATACACGCGCGCGCGCACACACACACACGTACACCCTCTAATAACTTTGTAACGTTCGTCAGACACCAGCCCCAAAGCTCAGTATTGTTTGGGATCAGAACATCCATTTCCCTGACAATTTGTATTGCATTGTGGAGGTTGGAGGGAAAAGCTCAGCGCCGATAAGGATGGAAGCCCTGTACGTTGTGGTTTTGTCCACGGCCGAAATTGCTCGCTGTAGATTGGGGGCCTGATGAGGGCTGTGCAGAGGGGGCAGCGTACGAAGCAGTCTGCTGGCTGGGGTCAGCAAAACTATGTCCAAAGCCACTCAAGTCCTGACTATAGCCTGTTAAAACAGACACAAACAGAAGTTCAAGGTCAATAACTACATATTCGTGTATAAAATTGGGAATTTTTGAGGAACATTTATCCTCTTTTCAAGACCAAGTGTTTGAAACTGCAGGTGTTAAAACCTGTAGAGCAAAAAATCTAAAAAAAGACTGTGATTAAAACAAAAGCAAGTTGAAGGAAGAAAAAAAAAACAGGAAAAGAAAGCTTTTTGAAGACAATAAAAAATAAATGCATGGATAATCACATTCTTTTAAATAATTTCTGTTATTTTCATGGGTTTATTTAAATGAAAAGAGACAGGAACATTTTGCTGACATGGCCACAAATATTATATTTTACATTCAACTTCATATACCTGCAGTAGTCTGTAAAACATCTGGTGAGCAAATAGCAAATGCTGCGTAAAACAAAGTTGTACAAAATACAGAAAAACATTAAACTTTAAAAACATTAAAATTTGATCAACATATTGCCAGCAAAGCAATGCGGAAATGAAGAAAACTAAAAAATTGAAGGGAGTCATCTGTGCATAGTAAACTACAGCTACAATGCCACTGGATATTTACTACCATCCTACAAAGCAAGAGATTTGGGAAAAGTTTGGCAAATCTAGGCTGCCAGTGCATAGAGAGGGGGATGAGTTTTGTCCATCTCAGAGTACACCTCCAACACTGCCCTCTAAAATGAAATGTAGCTGTATTTAGTATACAATATAGAGGAAAAAACAGTGAATACTGAAAGGAAAATATACATACAACACATGAACATGGTATGTGCACCACTTGAGTATGTAAAATGCATGTAAGAAGGAAAGCAAAAACTATCATTGAAGTCTGATGAGTCTATGTACTATTGCTTCTGCTGTTTTATTGGATGGTTGTAAAATACAGTAGCTCACACCTACCTGCACTATATCCCTGCTCATCCTGACCATAACTGTGAGAAGGACGCGTTGGTCCGTAGGCAGAGGGGTCCTGAGGATAGTTACCCAAGCCTATCAGGGAGATGAGGAGACCAGGTTGACTAAACCCAGAGAGAGTCTACCTTTAACACTAACTCCGGGGGATAGATTCTTACCAATCAAGGCAAAGCCTCGACAAATTGATCTGCTTTCTTGGTGAGATTAGTCTGCTCTGTGACTTGAAGATCTAAAGACGCTGAATCAGGAACAATTAAGGTAAATGGATTGGTCCTTTTGCTGACTTCATATTGTTAAATACTGTGCTTATCTTAAGGGCATTCAGCCCTAATGATATTGATGAATGGAAGCGAAGCATAAGCATGACACACTAAGGCAGGTAAGGGCAACCGTAATGCACTGAGAGTAGCTCTGGTTCACTCAGCAGTCTCGGGATGTGACATCTAAAACCTGGGATTTCGCACCTGAGTTAGTTTAATTGGTGTATGATACATGCAAAATCTGTGTTTTATCAACATTTGAGGCATGGTACCACCTTGTGGGGTGTATGTGTGCGTGTGTGTCAGAATCATAACCAGCCATGGATTCTTTTGTTCTTTTGTTCAAGAAAATCTAAATAATTTATGTCAGAAACAATGCAAGCCAATCTATGTGTTCAACGTATGGCAGGTATTTTGCAGCCATAATAAACAGCATAAGGAACATCAATGTAATTGCTTTTCTAATGTTCAGTGTCCAAAGAAAACCCCAAAAATACAAAAAAAAAAGTATCTCCAAAATAGTAACTTTGCAGACAAGGGAACAGATAGTCCTTGTGAGTTAATGTAAAGCATTTTATTTAATTGGTTTCTTTTTTAAATTGTGGATCAAATATTTTGCATTTCTTTTGAAAATTTCACGCAAAATGTGTAAAAGGCACCTACAGTTTTCAACTGACGTGGAAAAACAAAAACTGAAACAATGGAGATATCATGGTTTTCTTTGGACAGAAACAACATAATTCAGCCCTAATCAGAAATCAGTGTCCTGGTGCAGTTAGGACAGTCTCTCTGACCTATAATTGCCCCTAAATATTACAAAAAGGAAAACTGGTATCTGTATCAGTGGCAAGATTTTCTCAGTTTAAAGTCAAATGTTATTCTACCAAAAGTCCACCTGTCCTAAAATGGGTTTGCATCAATTAGCAACTCAAAAATAAAGACTTACATAACTGATTTGCTCAGCTTCAACACATCTCAGAATCATCCAAGCTTGCTAAAGTTTGTTTTTATATAAATTATGTATCACACCATCCAAAAAGCAACACTGCAGGATGATCTAATTCTAACATATGACTGATCGTCTTTATCGTAATGCACATAAACTATAACAAATCCATCTGACCATATTCACAATAGTGGTGGATATGTCATAACTTGCTTAAGATCATATGCAAGCTTATGTGCAAGTGATGCAGTCATGCCAAGTCAGCCATGTGTCATAAAAAGCAAGCTCTTGCCCATGTGAAGATAACTGTAATGGACTGCAGCTAAGGTGGTGTAGAAAATGGATCCACGCAGCAGTTACAGGAGAAGACATGGCACGGTTCAGGTGAGTCATTTACTCACCATATTGGCTGTAGGAGAAGTCTGGCTGTGCTGGAGGGGCTTTGCTCATGTCCTGAGTTGGGGTGGTAGCTGGGGCGAAGCCCAAAGGCCCTGTTCCAGGAGTTGTAGGAGGGGGAGGCATTCCTTGTGGTACAAACTGATCACCCTGAGGCGTGCCAAAACTGTACCCTGAGTTTGTTTGGTCAAAAAATATGGTGTATGAGTAACTTAGTAAATTTTGTACATCAGGGTACAATTATAATTTGACCCTTTCAGTGGTATTTGTTTTTCAGCTAGAAACCTACTAGAAAACACTAAGCCTATCTGTGTAGGTTAAAAGCGGCTTAGTTTACTACAAATACCTATCTTTAACAACTGAAATATATGTCAAATACTTCTATTGTGCAAAATAGCAGAACTGAACAATAAATATAGAAACAAAATTCTGCACATGAGAATGCCATTGACTAGTGCCTGGCATACACTGTTCAGTTGGGCTATCCCAGACGGAAGAGGACAATGATGAAGCACCTGTAGTGATTTCTTTGGTCATGGCTCCTAAACAGTGGTCCTATGTTGCACTGTGAGAGATGTTCAAAAGCAACCAGATAGTCAGCGATTATTTTCTGACAATGTCAGAAGTTTAGGATAACCATCTTTGTGTGTGTGCTGCTGCTATGTTATACATCTACTGACTAATTAATAGATATAAAGATAAATTTACGTATTTATCAGTGACATGGCACAAAAAAAATCCAATAAACAAAACAATTTTAGAAAAATGTGAAAATACAATTACCAGAGCGCAACTTCTCTTGTTCTTTTAACACACCACTAGTGCATGCTGATGACATACAACTCTTCAATACTAACTTGCATCATAGCACATGATTAAATGTCTTTTCATCATACTACCTACACACATTGTCCAAGTTTATTAGACCTGTGTTGAACAATGTGATCTGTAACGATCTAATAAGACTGCTGAAATCACAATTTGTAAGAGATATAAATTGAGAATTGCAGGATTAATTATCCACTTTTGCTTTTTTTCAAGAAAATCAGGTTTGAAATCACTTTCTGCACGTCTGAAAACGGACAATGTATGACCAGAGCCATAAGAGGCCTGTGATTCACCCAAAAACGGATTTATTAATCTTATCTGTTCCAAGATTCATACAGAGGGTGGTGTTTTGATGACTTACCAAACTGAGGGGGTGTGCTATAGCCCTGCTGGGGATATCCCTGAGGTGCCCCAAATCCTCCTGCTGGGGGTGCTGTGACTAGGAACGCATTAAAAGGAGAGGGAGGCTGCGCAGGAGCTCCTCGGCCCGTTGGCATAGGAGGAACATACCCACCTGAGATAAACACGAGGGTTAATAAATAAACAGCCAGACGCACATGTTTAAGGTATAACAAATGAAGTGTTTTTACAGATCACACATTTATGTTCAATTATCACTTTTCATCTAATCATTATAACATCCTATGGCCTGGCTCAAACTTTAAACTTGCACAGGAATTCCAGTCCTAGAAATTAATCTGTATTGAAATTAACCACCTCTTCTACTAAAAAAGATTTTGTTTTACTTAAGTACGCCAAAGTACTGTGTTACATAAAGTGTTACTCAGTTTCATTAATTTAGTGAGCTTATAAATATATATATTTATATATATTTATAAACACCTTTTCATGCTTAGTTACATTTCATTCATTATTTTACAATTCTATTAATTTGTATTGTTGGGTACCTGGATAAAGTTGTTACAAGTTATTATATAAAAATTATTAACAAAACCTACCTAAAGGTTGACCTGTGGACACCCAAACCCCTGTAGGAGAGACAAACAGTGTTTTCATGCATTCACATGAGTTAAGATGTTACTTATTCAATTAAAGGTTGCAATCATTTTGGATTCACTTCAAGCCAAGCAATTGTTCTTCTGGTGTGAACTGCTTGTATATTCGCTATGTGAAAGCAGTCACCCTTACACTGTAGACAAACCCACTGTGGTTTCGAACAGATGGCACAAACAGTGCAGCCAAAATGGAGGAAAACTGCGGCTCAGATACCAGTTGGCGCCTCTGGTATCTTTTTTCACACTAGAATGTCATGTTCCCAGAGGGAGACCTATTCGCTCTAACTCACCCTGAGGCCCGTAGCTCTGATGCCAGCTCTGAGCAGGCTGTGCAGCCCAGCCATTGGCTGCACTTAAGATGGCTCTGGGTCCCCACTGATTGGCTCCCAGCTGCCCAGGGCCAGGAGCTTTGCTGTCTCGAGGCTCAGCCTTCTTTACTTCAACCTGGACAAAGGACAAAGACAGCATAACTTGAAAGGGCAGAATTCAATGACCAACATGCCTCCCTCACCTCATCAATTACTTAGCTTGCAGTTCTGCTGAGATAGTCTTATTTAAGTTGAATATGATAACTCAGTACATTTATAAATATGTATTCTGGGCTTATTAGTTCTATATCCAAAGCAATGTTTCTAAGGTACTTTTGAATTAAATGCATTTTCAATTAGCATTTTTAGGATTTTTTTTTTTAACCTCCAGATATATTACATACATGTCTGAAATAGAATTGCATACAAGTAAAATGCAGTCTCCATGTAAAATGTACCTGAGAAACATTATCCCTGCATTTTTTTTGTATCTTATCCCCTTAAGTAGATAAAAAAAAACTGCTGATAGAAAGACCAGACTTACCTTACCCTGGCTAACGCATTTAAGAACCTCAATTCAGATTAATTTGGAGTAGAAATATAATGACAATTTTATATCTAACGGTATAAAATAAAAAAAAACATGCAGAGAATAATGGAGTAATAATTCTTTTCAGAAATGAATCTTCATACTGTGTCAAACATGGCAGGAAAATGCAATTATGATATAATCATCTGAGATAAGTAAAATGTTTAGACCTGAAAGAAAGAGGAGTTTGGAACCATGCCTATTTATAACCTACAGAGGCATCAGAGGCAACATAAATTTTAATCCCATTACTTCCAGTGCCCAACTATAGATGTACCAGCCGTTCAAGAAAAGCACACACACCGAGTGTAAAATGGGGAGGACGGAAATAGAACAGCCTCTAAATGGGTTGAGTTATTGGGGTCACCTTGAATCAAGAGCAAGGCACAATATTTTCTGCTCGCAAAGTAGCATAAAACGCGGTGACTTTCTTTCTCGCCTTCCCTCTTTCCTCTCTGTCGACCTAATTAGGCGCCAGTTTGAGCGAGTAGTCTGCGGCCCTCTGCTCGACTACCTAGGCTCACTCCCGCGGGCTTCAGGGCTCAGAGTGATGAGAGGAAGCGCAGAAGTCCTGGCGTCCGACTCCAGAGCTGGGATTTGCAACACAGTTTGATATGCTCCAGTTTCTAAATATATAACGTATGGCCCCCACCTCCCCGAAGTCCCATCGCAATAATGTCATATCAAGAACAATAGCCTAGGTACTGGAGAACCTGTTTTCCTGAAGGAAAACAGGGCATAGTCAAGGAGAGAGTTGGTACTAGAGAATAAATACAATGTAGGACAGCAACTCTGAGCCTCTACAGAAAACTACAGCAAACTTCATGGAAGTGGTTCGTCACTTTGAATCAGCACACAGCAGTCGAGAAGGACATAAAAATGCCAGGGGCAACATCAGATTGGTGAGTAATAGATACACATCCACCAGTATACAGACTGCATGGTGGAACAATATAGTTTTAGGTCTAGGTGTAATGAATATGAAACTAGCCCTTGCATTAAAAGCACTAACCTGTTTAGCTTGAACCCAAGGTAGCTTTGTTTTTAGGAAGGCAAACTGACACAGTATGGAGATTCTAATCCTGAGGTCACTTCATTGAGGATTTTCTATCTATTTTATTCTTATTTCTTGCATAATATCATGAACTCAAACAGTAAGTGACCTGGCAGAAACAAAACGAATAATAAAAGATGGAAAATGACATTGACCAGTCCTTTAGGTGAAAATGAATTAAATGTTATATATTATGCAGGTACAAAAGCACACCCCTTTTAGCTCAATAAATAGACCATACAGATTCACACGCATGAAACCACCTAAAGGAGTGGTCCAAGTAAACTAAACCTTGGGCGACTACAGAAGCTGTGCTAAATATGACTCACCGTCAGTGATTCATTTTTGAAAGCTGTACTCTTTGTAATGGCTAGTCATTTATTCTATATTTAACCTGAGAGCTGTACCAAAGCTAAGCTGCACATAACAGTTTATTTCTGAATGTGTGTTCCTTTTCTGAGAAGAAAAGAATAAATTGTTTCACAGCACTGAAAAGGAACACTATCCGTCGCCCAAGCTTCAGTTTCTGCTTTAGGGTAAAATAAAACTACAACTACACACTTTTTTGCCCATGATGTCGTGAAAATGCATGTTGACAGCCTGGTCCACTGATTGTTCGGCCTCGAAAGTAATAAATCCAAAACCTAGCCAACGACCAAAAGTGAATCAAGGTAGCAGGGTGTTGGGACAGAACAAGGTGAAGAACAATTGGGGGGGATCAAGGGGGCACCAGGAGTTCGGATGATGTCGCGATCTGTGGTACAATAAAAATGGCAGGCCAGGAACTCCAATCTCATCTAGTAAAAAATTAACACTGTTCCCCAAATTAATCTTCACTTGATTTAATCATTAACGGCTGAATGAGCAATCAGTGTGGACGTTTGGTAACTAAATGTATTCAAAGTCAGGGCATAATATATATGAAAAACTAATACATATGAAACTCTAACAACACAAATTCATTTTTTACAAGCAGGTATTTAGATTAATCTCTCTATTTGTAATACTCATGCAGTTTCATCCGAACCCCACCTTTAATGTCCCCTTGTATTATTGTACAACAAACGCTGGCATCAGCCACAATCATTAACGCATAACAAAAATGATGAACTACATAATTTAGCAGTTTCTCAAAGCCTTCCCAAAATGACACTACTTTGGGCAAACTATGAGACCAGAGATTTACAGCATAGCTAAAAAAGCACCACAGAGATTAAAGGCCAAAATCTTGTTAAAACCGTCTGTGCCTGATCAGGCTTGCATGAGGTGTAACCAAAGTAAATGAGTTCTCTATTCCGTTTCCTTTAATAAATAGCCTTCATAAATGAAATTTGCTTGCAGTGAAAGAGAGCAAAGTACGTTTTCTCGTGAATAAGAGGTAACCTCAAGAGGACATTTGTCGAGCTGAGGCAGAAAACATCACAACGAGGCCAGTCCCTGATTTCAAGGTCATCGTTATGATAAACCAGAGCATGAACCAGAGCACAGCAGCAATGGTGCTCAAAGTTCTGCTGCAACCTCAGCACCATCTCCAGCACCACTGTGTGAACTAGTTTTCCTCTGATCAAATAACTGTGTGGCAGAACTGGGTTGTGAGAATCTTTCCACTTTGGGATCTAACCCGATTCCAATTAAGCATCCTTTGAGACCCAGGGGGAGATCTGAGATCTCTTACACCATACAGAGCAGCCCCATCTGTTTAAAATAGTACTAAATATACCAGCGACCTGCCCCCTAATCGGAAGACCTAACATCATTAGAGCTAAATTAAAGTTAGGCTTCTGGCACAACCACTCATCCTGATTAGCTATTCAATCTACATGACACATGCAACAAAATGAGAACAGCAAAACCTAACTAAAAATAAAGTACTTCAAAAGTATTTAAACCTACAAAAAATATTTCACTTAATATCAAGGTTTAAATGTCAGGATGTAGCAACAAAAAAGGGCTTATTGTATTAATATATGTCCAAAGCTCCTAAAAATATTAAATTTAAAAATTAATTCTGCAATGAGTCTGGAAAACATAATTTACCACATAAAGTTGAGGCTTTCGAAGGTGATAGCATACTCAACTCTAATTGTACTCAAGACACAATAAAAGTACTACCACAAAATTGGGGTTATAGTGGCTACACCTCCCAAACTGTCACTGTTCCACATACATACATATAGGCAAATTACACAAATATTTCCAGGCCTTTATCTATGTGGTGCCATTCTGATCTCTACCTAAAGGAAAAACAAATCTGAGGACAGAGTTAATTACATTTAAACAGTTTACAAGGAGAAAGGAACACAAAAGAAAGAGAGGGCTTACTCAATTTACTATATGTGAAAAACAAATCGTCATCCAAAATATATAACCAAAGTATAACAGTAGAATAAAAAACTTACTCAATGCCTATGGTTATAACAAAGGAAAATCCAATGCAAATAATTCAAAATGCAACAAAAAATGTTCAAATGACAAACTATTCCATGTATCCTCAAAGAGATCGATGTGATTACTGAGGACTTTTTTAAGCAAATGATGACAGCTCTGTGCAAAATACTGATATTTGATATTCAATTAGCATTAAAATGTGGGGTATTAACTGTTATTAATCAACACATTTCCAAAATCATTAAATAATTAAGATTTTTACTCAAAATAAAATATATTTCATACCCATTATGTAGTGAAATGCTTTTCCTAAATGTCTGCTCTATCAAATGTTGCTTGGTGATACATTTCAAAGATTACAAATGGTAAGTCTTCATCATATCAAAATACTATTTCATTGCATTGAACAGCTAAACGCAGACCTTAGTTCAAATTCCTGAAATCTGCTTCAACTTGAAACTATTTGGAGTTTATTCAAGCCAACCTGAGTCCTGATTACACTGCAAGTTGTCCTCTGGAACCTGTGTGGTTTGACTTGAATACAGCAGACAATTCTCATTTATTTTTATCCATTTATTTTTATTGCTAACTAGCAGAGCCATTTCTAACCTACTGAATATTTTTAATCAGGTTGCTGGCTTTGTTCTAGCTAAATGAGTACGGTTGAGAATCTCAGAAGTTTAGGCAAATAAGCACCTTTAAATGAGAATAAAAATGGTTTAAAATATGGCCGGCTGGCATGCAAGACTGTACTTCAGGTCTAAAGTCAAGCAAATGCATCAGAAGCTGATTCAGTGACAGATGTTCAGACAATGCAAAGGTCTGCACTTTATCAATCTGCTCAGTTTGCCTTCTCTCCATGCAGGAGCTCTATAACATGCCGAATACAATATCAGAGACATGAGGGTGAGAAATGATATCAGAATGTGCTCTGCTGAAGGACACAGAGTGAGACTCCACTCTCTTTGGGTTAGAATAGTTTGTCATAAGCATGAAGACAGATGTAATGGGAACAGAACTAGATCAGCTTTTACCTCGGGGTCTCTGTTTCTCCGCATCATAGATCATTACCACCTCTGTCACCTTCAAAAGAGGAAATATGACAAGTAGGTGAGTGGCTGAACTGAGAGGCCACTCAAAGACTGATATACAGTCACCAGCGAAAAGTTATATCAATTTGGAAGTATAAAGTAACAAATTAATGAGCCAATCACTCCCCCCCCAAAAAAACCCTATCTTTATAATAAATCGCTAC
This sequence comes from Rhabdalestes septentrionalis, assembly GCA_037832545.1. Classification (NCBI taxonomy): domain Eukaryota; kingdom Metazoa; phylum Chordata; class Actinopteri; order Characiformes; family Alestidae; genus Rhabdalestes; species Rhabdalestes septentrionalis. The sequence goes on along the minus strand of JBBMFX010000035.1, from coordinate 12,754,016 downwards.
TTTAATATAGTCACTGCCAGCTAGAACTTGTAGAGATGAACAATTTGATCAGAAGACAAAGACATTTGACAAATATCTGAATAATATGACAATCCATCTTACCACTCCAAATCTGTTAAAATAGTCCCTGAGTTCAGGTTCACCGCAGTTGTGAGGAATTCCACCAACAAATATCTTCTTGGATTTATTGCTGTCACTTTTACCTCCTTTCTAAAATGCATAAAACAATCAAGGGCTTTAAAACAATGTATAACTCCAGCCATAATGTATTACATCATATTACATCAAGATGCCCAGGAACCCACACCCATGCAAATTGGCAGACAGTTACAGAATACACAGGAGAACTGGAGAGCTTGTTCTTTCCTCACTGTTTAATCTACAAACACTCTTTAGCCAATGAGAACATCATTATAAAAAAAATGGCCTTCACAACCACACGGCTTACCCAGCCATCTTTTGCTCGTGTCTTCTCGGGCTGCATTCCTCTTGGAGTGCATGGCTTAGGGTCAATCTATAACAGCAGAGAGAATTCAATTTCAATAATAATGGTTTTATTAACCATGACTATTGTCCGATACCACTTGTCATTTACTTCACAAAAGGATCAAAGTTGCATTGTACAAATTCAACCAAACTCCATCAGAAAAGCAAAAAGCTGCTGATTCTCACATTTCTACCATCGAGGTTATGAGGTTTAGTGTCCAGTACAGTCCGAACACAGTTTGGGTCTTTAAACTTCACAAACCCAAAGCCTCTGGACTGATTTGTGCTTTTATCCTTCATGATGACGCAGTCCACAACCTCTCCATACTGGGAGAAATAGCTTCGTAAAGTCTCTAAAAAAAGAAATAGAAAAGGCAATGACATCCTATGGTATCTCTTCTGATACAGTAAGCACAACTTCATTAACAGAGCCAAGTTCAGGTTTGCTGGAAAGAAAACATGCATTCATTTTCTTATCCAAATACCAAGCCCTGATAAAAACAACTGCAAGTATATGCCAATATAAGCCGTCTATAAAATACTCTGACATTATGAAGAGGATGTAGTATTTATCACACTGAACACTTGCAATAAACATTATTGCCAGGAAAAATTTAAATATGAATAAGAAACACGACACAAAAATATATTTCTTTTGACCAACAGAAACAAGATGCTCTATTTTATGTGCACTGTTCCTTTCTTCTTATATGCTGTGTGGGTCAAACAGTAGTGAGCATACGTAGCTGCTGGAAGCATCTTATCACCTGCAGGTTCTTAAATTATTTTGTCACCTGCAGGTACTGAAATTCTCTTGTCACAGGGTAAGTAGAAGGGCAGAGGAATCAGAATCGCTTTTTAGATCTTTGGAATATTAAGCATAAGCTGGCATAGACCTTGCCAAACACCTTTACACGATATTTGCTCAAATACACTCACCTTGAGTAGTACTCCAGTCTAATCCACCCACAAACAGCTTCCTGTAAGACAATTAGGTGTTACAGCAAGTGGATAGGGCAAGCAAAAACCACGAATTGGTTGAACAAAATTAAAGAAAGATTGAAAAAGAAGGAAGCCACTATTATGAGAGCAGACATGAGTTTTACGGATGGTGACGCGGACTTGTCTCGTCACTTTCACAAGTGTTTATCACGGACTTGCAGCTTTGGCACTTGATTCGTCATTCTTGACTTTCTGCCCATCAACAAAACCCTCCGTCCGAGTACAAACAGCACATTCCTAGCTCCGAAGCTGAGAAACTAGCTTCGTGTTGGGTTTCGAGGAGCAGAAAACTAGTTGAATATTTAGTATGGTGACACACTCGAGGTCAAAAATCTGCGAAAAACCTAGCTCGAGCTAACAGCAGCTAATGTCGTTAGCTTCTAAATAAAGACACTTTGACAGCTACCTATGCATGACTCGTTTGAAGCGTTCAGCTTCTCACAGGTAACAAAAAGCCCTGCTCTCGGATCACCATCACTTCCACTTCTCTGGTTTTCAAAACTGGACGTTCACCTTGCTGACACACAGGTAAATTGGCTAACAGCCCGAGCTAACTGGAATAAACGACAGTTGGTGGCTCCTCCGCTAGCTCCCAATACGCTAGCGGTTTGTTTGTTGCAGCAGGTCGGTCCCTCTTCAGTTACAATGGTGGTATTTTCAGAATTAAATATTTTTTCAAAAAATATAATTCACAACAGAAGTGTCCGTCTCACCCAATTTCGTCGCCCGCTAGGTTGTTGTTCATTTCTGTACCGAGAGTTGAGGGCTGGAGTGCTGACATCAGTGTGCTGCTCTGTCTCCTCCGGAGTGAGCGTCTCTCCTCTCTCCGCCTGCCCGGGAAGGTCACTCCGCTTTCGGTTCAAACCCGGGCTGCGCAACGCTGACGCGCCGCCACGGGGGCCCCCTGCAGGGGGGGGGGTCAGAAAAACCATATGTACTGGGAGTTGTAGTCTTTTGTGTCGTTCAAATAAAAAGAGTTCAAACAATACTTAAACACTGTTAAACCCAAGCATATTAAGTTAAGTTATATCATATTTAGCATGTAAATTTTGTTAACATAGTGAATGAAATAAATGGTGTTTTAACAGTGTGCAAATGGAAAAATATAATATGAAATATGAATTAATATTAGATGTGTGTTACACGCACATACATGCACGTGTATGCGTGTTGCTGTGAATGTATGTATGTGCATGTGTGACATTTTTTAAATTTGGCTAACCTTTTTACAGTCACACACATACATTTACAGACACTCACAAACACACACATATAATGTTGTCTGAAATATTCCACCTCATCACCTTCCTTTCTATGACACTTTCTGCGTGTAGGGGCACAAAAACTGGAATTATTTGGGAAATCTGGTTTGTTGTTAAGAGCAGAATGACATAAACTATGCGGGACAAAAATAACTTGGATTTCTTGACATTTAACTGCTCCCTCGCCACTGTATCATCAGCTGCCCACAGCTTCACTCAGGTAAAAGGGTTAAAGACAGAGGTCATTTTCAGTCTGTTCATACTGTGTGTTGTGCTGTTGTGAATCCACACATGACAAAATGGCCACTTTACACATTAAATTAGGATATTCATTCAATGTACCCATAAAATTAGTCAAAAATATTGGTGAATTTGTTTATTAGTTTTATTTTCAGTTCAATACCAAATGACTTGAGGGGTAATAATACTTCTGTCCACAGTAAAATATCTTTCTACCTTCAAAGGCAGTAGAACTGAACTAATGACTTGGCTTGAAAGGCTTTACTATTAGTATTACATAAACTGCCACATTAACTGTTTACTTGAATGAAATTACCCCAAATAATCAGATTATATTGAGATTTAACTTTTATCATGTTTCTAAATGTGTGTGTGTGTGTGTATTTGTTTTCAATCGTTATTTCACTTTCCAGAATCAAATCTACATTCAGTAAAATGATTTGATTTGATTTGATTTAAAATGTATCTGCCCATCTCTAACTTATAGTCTCATATTTATAATCACACAGGCTGTTTAACATAACTTACAGGGCAGCATCACTAGAATAACAGGTACAAACAGATACATCCTCAACTGCACTGTACAGATGTTCTGATCACATTTGTGAAAATGTGAAAACCAAATCAGACAACATATTTCTGCACAATTCAATGCACAGTTGTTGTTGATTTGCTGATTTTAATATAAAGTGTAATGTGTGACTTGGGAAACTTTGTGGTTCATTTTATATTGGATATGATGAGTACTTAAGTACTAAAAACATAAACAAAACGTGTTTTGTACACACATGTTTTGTGTATATGATCTAATTTGCCTTCATGTTATTGTGTTTAATGGTGACATAAAAGATGTTAAGATGTACAGCACAAATAGACACATATTTTGCCCAGTTAGAATTATTTTTATTTGTATCAAAGAAACTTAAACTGACATTTGAATAGGAATCATATTCATTAGCCTACATAATCTAAACCTAATCTAATCAGTATCACCTGATGAGTCATACATCCGAGCTGATTGTTCTGGACTGGCCCAGGAAGGTCAGTTGGCATTCTAAATGAACTGCAGCTCAGCTCTGACTTCAGGGACAGGAGTTAAATTTTCATAGACCTACAACTGTTCACACAGTGATTTATAAAAAAATGTTGCACCAACTTGTGCAACAATGTTAATGCTTGCCTCTTTACTGAATCTGGATTTGGCTGTTGCCATGAGAATTGTATTTATCTGACTGCATTGTGCCAAGTGTAAAATTTTTTCAGGAGATAGGCTTGGCCCCTTAGTCCCAGTGAAAGAAAACCTCAGAATGCCTCAAAATACCAAGAGATTTTGGACAATTTAATGCTCCCAACTTTGTGGAAACAGTTTGGGGATGTTCCTATACTGTTCCAACAAGGCTGTGCACCAGTGCACAAAGCAAGGTCCGTCAAGACATAGATGAGAGAGTCTGGAATCGAAGAACTTGACTGGCCTGCACCACAACATGATAGAACACCTTTGGGATGAATTCGAGTGGAGATTGGGAGCCAGGCCTTCTCGTCCTAAAGCATTGTCTGACCTCACAAATGTGCTTCTGGAAGAATGGTCAAAAATTCCTGTAAACACACTCCCACACCTTGTGGACAGCTTGGCCAGAAGAGTTGAAGCTGTTATGGCTTCAAAGGGTGGGCCGACACCATATTAAAACCTATGGATTAAGAATGGAATGACACTTAAATTCATATGCATGTAAAGGCAGGTGAGTGAATACTTTTGGCGATAGAGTGTTTATATTAAGGTATTATATTATGTTAAGGGATATTAGTTTGACTTACATCCTACTTAAAGTGAACTTGTTTAGGCTTTCAAGTGGCACAACTCAATCCCTAACTTTGGCACAGTCATCCATGGCTAACGGCCCAAGAGGGGATAATTGCCCTTGCTCTCTTTCTGGGTGAGTAGGTTGGCCTCCATCTCCCCCTACTGTGCTTGGGGGAGCCCTTGCTAGCAGGTGAAATTTTTCATGACTAAATTGGATAGAAAACTGAAGTGTGTTAATTTCTATGAAGAAAGTATAAAAGTAATAAAGTATAAAACACCCAAAAGCAATAGAGACGTCTGAAACACAAAACAGAGGAGAACCAGGACAGTAGATTAAAACAGGTAACAGAAGAATCATAATAACCGACTGTGGTACAAGAAAGTAGAGAGAATGAGCAGTTCAAAGACTAAAGGCTAAAGTCAAGATGGACTAACACACTCATAAGCTGCAGACTCAAAGCTAACAGACAAATATGCAGAAAGCACTGGAAATTAAAAATTTAACGCACATTACGATGCTGTGACTTATGAAATCACAATTGTTTGATCAAGAATAATAAGGATAAAATAGAGACCAAGAGATTTAGTCTATACAACTTAAGATCACTGACATGCAGACTGAGATTTGCAACAACATGAAAAGTTGTGGAGCATCAAAAGCAAGCTGAGGCCCACAGTAAATTTATTTTCCATGCATCGTGTTAGTACATGGCTGTCATTTTTTGTTGGAAAGGAATTTGGAGGTTTTGTCAATCCCCACGTTCACTTCCAGGTATGAAGAATTGAATTACATTCTGTGTGGTCTACCGTTCATAGAAGAACTACTAGCTGAATTGAGGAACTGTGTGGAAAGAACCAAGATAATGGCAAGTTAGTGCACATCGCCGACATACGCAAAAGTCGTTATCTCACTCTTATGTACTTTGACTTCTCAAGATGACCAGAATCAATTTTCAACCATTGGAACATGACCATGTTGACCTACAAGTTTTATGACAAGAGGGAAAGCAATATGAGACCACTGAATTTTAATGGTGAACCAATCAAACATATTATGTTGTATCACAATATCATAGTCAGTAACCTATTATCTTGTGGCCAATTTGACATATCAGTTTTAGTTTAAATTTTTCTGGATTTCTAAGCACTCTGAATGGATAAATTCTGTCACTTTACTGTGCCATTGTAAACTTCAAATATGATCTATTTTTAAACTGAGGAATGAATAAACTGATAACTGAAACACTGACTAATATAAGGCATAATATTGAGGTGGTTCATTTTACTGTATTGCGAAGCACAAAATTATCGTACTGAATTGAATTGTAATTTGTGTATCGTCCCACCCCTACTGAATGACAAAAACCCGAAGAAAACAATAACTAAAGGTCAAGTTACCCGACTGTATCTGTGAGAAGACAGCTTGATAGCTTGAATATGAGCACCCACACAGGCCAAAACTTTCAAATTAAATAAGCAAATGAATGAAACAAAAAGAAGTCAAGCCACAATAACAACGAAAAGGTCAAGTTGATACACTTTTGGAAAGCCGGACTTTATTTACACTGCATTCAAACACATAGACCTTTATATGGAGTTGCCCCCGCCCCCTTTCAAGTGGAAATCCAAAATATTTTGTTATGTTGAAGCATTACTGCCCTTCACTGGATGTGTCCCAATACTTTTGACCATATATTCTGTAGCGCCGCCTCAGTTGTGTGACTACCTTCTTCTCCTCAGGGCAATGCTCCTTATCAAGGAGGCCTAGCTGAAGTGCAACTCTGCTGCTTTACCGCATCTTGCACAATCAGCACTTCTTTCAATATTTAACTCCGGTGCTAACCGGAGCTGTCTCTTTTCAGCCACTGAGCCCAGGCACGGCAGAAGACCCCCTCTAGCATTTGCAATAAGGCAGCCATGACCACAGCACAGCCCATTTTCTCCCACGGAGAGGACTGCAAACACGGCTGGCACAACGCGAGCGCAGACTACAATGAAACCGACACACACCTGGAGATCTTGGGGAAACCCGTTATGGAGCGTTGGGAGACCCCCTATATGCACTCGTTGGCTACCGTAGCTGCATCTAAAGGTAAAAAACACAAATTAATGCATGGTTCGCATGTGCTATGTTTAAGCGACATAGTGTCAGATCTACGCAACCGGAGACCCACGCTAATAAAAAACTAGATTTAGGCTCCATCTGGAGCAACCAGAGAGCGTGAAGACCCTTTAAAATGTCATTGCCCTAAACACAACCGCGATGTTTGCGTTGCGCTGTAGGCTGCTGAAAAAAGTCATAGAGAGGGAGATCAGTTGGTGTACGCAAATGGGTTGTGCCAGGTTTTTGCATGTATAATCCTCTTGAATGTGGGTCTTGGACCAAAAATGTAACCTAAAAATGGTGACGTTAATGCACCATGGCTGGGCTCTCACGTGTGTGAAAGTTGGCCTTGGTCAGAAGACACAGATGCCAAGTTCCCATACAAGTGGGAACGAGAGAACAGAATCTCTGCTACCACATGAAAGCTATGAAGTCCCCACCACACAAAGTCCCCCTTTAAAGAAGAAAATAAGATCACAGAAAAGGCTCAATAACCCCGTTTCAGGGTAGTCTCACTTTGGAGGGTCTGTATTGCAATAGTAATTTGCCGTGAAGATCCCCTCAAATCCCATTCATTCCACAGGGGGTGGGGTGCTTGACCTCTGTTTACTATTTCAGTGCTCTATTTTTACTCTTCTCTGAAATACCACTCCACACAACTCTCAGGCAAGACCACTCTGGCCTGGACCATTCCTCACGTTCAAGGGTAACGTGTCTAGGCAGAACCATAAGGCATCAAGCTTGAAACATTGTACATGAAAATAAAAGATAAAACTGCAAGAGTAACATATTACTGAAGTGTAACCTCCCTTTTCACCTTTCTACAGGTGGGCGGGTGCTTGAGATTGGCTTTGGAATGGCCATTGCTGCCACAAAAGTGGAATCTTTTCCCATCGAGGAACACTGGATCATCGAGTGTAATGATGGTGTTTTCCAGAGGCTGCAGGAGTGGGCTAAGTCCCAGCCACACAAAGTGAGAAAATGATTGCAAAATGGCTCTTAAGTCTCATTTAAATATTTGCCATGATTTACATTAAAGCATTCCCTATACATCGTTGGCTACACAGATGTTCTGTATTAAAGGGACCCTTCATTTTTATTGGTCCACTGATTTACATCATTTTAATTTACCAAAAATGACCATTTCATAATGTATAGGAAAATCTCTTCTGGATATGCAAAATGTGCATAAATGATCTAAAACTGTAATTAATAATCAATGATAATGTTTATTATATGTCGGTCATAAATATGTTTTCACTCTTACAGGTTGTTCCCCTTAAAGGCCTGTGGGAAGATGTTGTGCCCACCCTGCCGGACAATCACTTTGATGGTTAGTTAAATCTAAACATTATAAGGCTTTTTCTATGTCATGCATTTGTAGTCGAAGGTAACATGCTCATGTGTGATTTTGTTACAGGAATCCTTTATGACACATATCCACTGTCAGAAGACACATGGCACACTCACCAGTTCAACTTCATTAAGGTATATTAATGCTGAATTTGCAGTGATTTGCAGTATTTTGCACTGCCTATTTGCTATGCTATTTTGATATGAGTTCACTAAGTTGTGTGGTGGAAGCAACACATACAGTTGTCATTTAGCAGGATATGTTATTATATTACATGTAGGACAGAGGTTATGCAGAACTCAAAGTTTGAATTAGTCCACTATCATACTTGAGCAAATACATACTTGTATTTTTATAACCAATCATTTTCCCCACCACATTTTCCAAGTATGCCACCCTTAGTAGACAAAGTTAGATTTGTCGTGCGCAAGAAGACTCATAACTCACTTTCTTTGTTTCACTACAGGCCCATGCTAAGAGGCTGCTGAAGCCTGGCGGTGTCCTTACCTACTGCAACCTCACTTCCTGGGGTGAGCTCCTCAAGTCTAAATATGACAACATTGACAAAATGTTTCAGGTGAGTAATCAGTTTCACAGCTCAGGGGGTGTCTGGTGAATCTCATATTACATTGTAGGACTGCACAATATAGTTTTTCAATATTTATTATCCTGTAATAATATACAAATTCAGACTGATACTGCCTAAAAGCTGCCATATGTACATAAGCTAATATTAATATTAAGTGACAGTATTTCGAAGCTGTGAGCATTTTGACCAATCACAAATTTGTGCTTTATGTAAACCATCAAACCATTGCACTTTTAATGTATTGAAACGTATGTCCTGGTCACAATATATTGCAGTATAATTCTATTATTATTTTCTAACACTCTGCAGACGTATTTTCCTACAGTAATCTGACATAAGGAAAAGTAATTATGGTTTTTCAATTGTGTTTATGCTTCTCTTGTAGGAAACCCAGGTGCCTCAGCTGCTGGACGCTGGCTTCAAGAAGGAAAATATTAGCACCAAACTGATGGACATCACTCCACCAAGTGAATGCAAATACTATGCCTTCAACAAAATGATCACACCAACTATTCTTAAAGAATAAGCTACTCACCCAAACTGCCTTCCTTCTGACATTCTGCTGTGCCTTTATGCCACTCGTGTCTTACTACGGTTCTCAAAAATGGTTAATTATCTGATTTATTTAAAACTGCATCACAAGATGTTTTGTAGTAAATTAAACCTAAATGTTTATATATGAATCATTTGTATAATCTAAATATTATGGACCCCATGAAATGTGTTTTACATGCAAATAAAGAGTACAACACTGGGTAATTGTGATTATATATTTAATCAAAATCAGAATATTTATGCCAACATGTGATGAGTTTGAGGACCAATTTAATGCAGTCCACATAATTAATGATAGTAGAGAAATGTGTCTCACTGGCATATTGCAATGCTGAAAAAAACAGTTTTGCCCATGACTGCAACACACCAGTGCCAGTATCGCAGGGTGTAGCATGACCCTGAGTTTTATTATCATGATATGCCAGTAATGTACAGAATTGTGATTATACCACAGGTTAAAATTCTAATTATTAGTTTTTGAGATGACAGAAAATGTGACTATTGAGCCGATATAATTACACGTTGCCACAAAAATTAGCTGCCATCAATATCTGCTACTTTTAAGGCTTATATTATCAAATTGTAAACAAACCTTCGTCTGATAGCTTTTAGAGAGCTATCTGCAAGGGGCATGTTTTGCAGATTAAAAGTCTAAAAACTGCCAGCTAATTAAAAACATGATAAAGTTCATTTTGGTATAGTTGTCACGTATTTTTACTTTGTCAGGTATTTTTTGCAGCTGGCATTCTTTGTTAGACTACTGGTAGGAAAGAGAGCTACTCCTGAAGTCCTGTATGAGTCCAAAGCAAAAGGACCCACATGGAACTTCTGAGCTAAACTGTCATTTGTAAATTATTGTTTTAATGCATACAAATCATTAATGCAGGTCACCTAATACCATGAATCTGATAATACAGTGTTTTCGTTAGGCTGCCTTTAATCACCCTGCAAGGTAAAAAAAAAACATTGTGGTTTAGGCTTGATCTGCTATATTTTTTTAATAAAAAGAGTTTGTTGCACCACTCAAACACTCAAAGCACATCTTATCATCTCTCGGCACACCACATTCAGTGACTGTTTAGGGGGCTTTTTGCATATCTCTCACTTTGGCAACCATCAACGTAGCGAAGGTCAAATCTGAGATAACAATTAATGAACAATAGCTACTATTGAGTGTTTTTTTCATGTAAATGGCTTTCAATAGCTTAGAACAGAAAGCCAAAGATCAACATTATAATCATGCCATTTTACTAATACTTCTAAATGCACGATCATGAATCTACGGCAAACACCATATGGTGCAGCATTAAGAAGCAAACGAGGTTCCAGGAGCAGCCACTGCTAAGCACAACTGTTAACAGTTTCATGTGAAGACTGACAGCTGGTCTCCTGAACAGTACGCTCACAGCACCCAAGGCATTTCTAACAGCGGACACCAACTCTCACAGGCCACAAAGACCAACGATTTATTTACTTTCCTACACAAACAGCAATTTTGTACAAATTATTCTATTTTTTGGCATTAAATTTGGTTCATGTAATGACAGTTTTTATGGTGTCCTGCACAGTTGTTAGGAGCCCAATTTTTTCTCTGTGTTTTATGTTTTGAGCTCCAGGTTTAGCAAATATTTTTCAATTATTTTTATTCTGTATCTTCGGTATACTCACTTATTTAGTCTTTTATCTAACTGTAGTGTAAATGAGACATGTGTAGAGCTTTGTGGGAATGTTATTGACTCTTTCAAGGTGAATTTTATGTCAGTGACAGTTTTGGAAGCAGCATCTGTTTAAGATAACGCGGATGGAAAGAGGCGACGGACTTCAAATAATTAGTGTCAGGTTATACATTATACATTTATACTTATTATACATTCATGTAACAAGCTGACAAACATCAGTTCTTAATGTGATTTAGACCTAAAGCCCTGTGGCTGGCATCCTCATGAAACATCTGGCAGCATCCTGTGAATTCTTCAGTGTTTTGAAGCACAACATTAATTACATGCATCGTGATATGCCTGGAGACATTCTATATTCAATCTATCTATCGGTTAAAAAATACAACAGAGTCAACAGATTATTGATACAATGCATAGTCTTTTATTGTAACTACAAAGAAGAGGAGATAGAGCTCAATCCAGAGCAACTCCTGAGAAGGTCTTCCAAGTACAACAAATGACCACCGTTAAATAAAACACTTTACAACAGCCAGACAAACATCACTTTTGATACCAACAGCCAGACACACCTCACTTCCGATACCAAAGTCGTATTTTCTTCTCCCTCTTAATTTTCCTCTGGAGCTGCAGAGTACCATAAAGCAGGGCCTCTGCAGTGGGTGGACAGCCTAAAGAAGTTAAAAAAAAAAAGCAGAAAAATAGTATTAAATTATAACCTGAATATATCTTCCTTTACATGTTTGACAATATTTAAACCAGCACTTCTGTGTAATAAACAAACGCAGTGTAGCTGATTATTGTGTGCATTCGCAAAATTCCTAGTAAATCTGTGTCTAGCTTATGTGACTTAAGGACAGCATGTAATATAAGCAGAATAAACTGGATCGTTAAATGAAAATTCGGCTGAAAAGAGTACAATTTTGCATACCTGGAACATAGATGTCCACCGGGACGATTCTGTCACAGCCTCTGACCACTGAGTAGGAGTAGTGATAGTAGCCTCCGCCATTAGCACAGCTACAAAGAATAAACAACATATTCTTAAACTGTGCATTGAAGCAGCTGAAAAAATATTCAATTAATCAATTAGCTGCCGAAATGTGCGTCACTAAAATTTTAGTGTCAGATTTTTACATTTATACATAAACCAGGCATGCTTAGAAAGGACACTCACCTAGCTTTTGAGAACAGGTTTACATACTTTTCAAACTCACTAACCACAATGACACTCAGCCAAGATAGACACACTTCTCTTAATTAAATTAAAAAAGAAATTTGCAATAAGAGGGTGAAGACATCATCTAGTAATCACATTGCTTCCAGTAAAATTGAGATTTGTGAATGTACCCCCAAAAAGACTATAAAGGCATGCTGATGTTTGAGCATTGTCTTCAAGCATAGTGGTGTTGCGTTTCTGAAACATATACCCACCCCTACCTGAAATTATTACTACAATGAGAATGACCAACCATAAACATTATCTACTGGTTCTCCTTAGTCTGGTAAAAGACAATGTGTGAGAAAATGTGGGTGAAAAAGCAACCAAGCTTTTGCAGAGACTTTAGCCCTTACCTTCCCATGGAAATGACATATCTGGGTTCAGGCATTTGGTCGTATACCTAGCACAAGAAGATGATTACTGTCTAAGAGCGAGAGAAAAGATCCTGGCACTTACAGCAAAGTTACACAATGCTATCAGATCTAGAAGTCATTTGTACAGTTTTCTATACCACCATGCTGTACCTTCCGTAAAGCAGGAGCCATCTTGTTTGTCAGAGTCCCGGCAACAATCATGACATCAGCCTGTCTGGGGCTCGCTCTGAACACAACACCAAAACGGTCCATATCGTAGCGAGGTGCAGCCATGTGCATCATCTCCACAGCGCAACAAGCCAAGCCGAAGGTCATGGGCCACATGGAGCTCTATGAAAAGGCAGGAACAAAGTTCAATGGGTTTGGATAAAGTAAGAGGTCCAAGGGGGTTAATATAAGCACCTGAAGAACATCGTACGTACTCTGCGTGCCCAGTTCACCAAGTCATCAAGCTTGGTGATGATATATTCGCCCTTGCTGCTGACCGCCGAGGCTGGCTTTGCTGCCACAGCAGTGCTTTTCTCTCTGAATGGAACCAGGCTGGAAACAAGAAGGGGTAAACCGCTGTTATGTCTCCTGAAGCATCTCAAACAGTGCTCTCTGCTAGAGTAGGGAACTATTTAAGTGATATATATTAGTATTATATAACAATTTTTTCAGAACAAACTCAATTTGTATTACAGTTTCCAAATTGCTCTGGAATTTGTCTAACAACTCATAACTGCAAAACACAACAAAAAATGTAACGTAAGGCAAACTTCTGTGCAATCATTTAAATCACCTTTTAGCTTCTTCATCCTTCGTGTTCTTGAGCACAGCCTTGTTCTGAACAGCAAATGATGAAATGGGTCTGTAACAATGGGTTAGATATAATGCTATTTAAATTTTCAAATAAACATCAAACTAAACCTTGTATTCAAGCATTATTAAAAATGTCTTGAAAAGTATTTGGCACAGATGTATTGATAGACTTCTAGTGTAGATATATGTGGGCTTTCAGTGAGAAACGAAATTCTAAAAAGAATCGTTAGTCTAAGAAAAATTCATCTTTGAACAGTTCTTGTTTTTAGGTTAATCCTAATAATCCTAAATTGCCCTATTCTTGGGTACCACTTGCATAAGATTTAACTTTACCAATCATAACACTTATGTGGTGCATTCCGCCCACACATTCTGCCCACTGCAAATAAACTCTCTCCTTTCAAGCTTGAAAAACTCACAAGCGAAAACTAATAACAGAACTAAAGCCAAACTAAGCGTAGCAGAGCCATACAAACATGCCAACATTCCCTGTTTGTACATTCCTACGATGCACATCCAGCAGGTAAGCAAATGAGACTCTTCTTTAAAGTGACAGCAGAAAAAAGCAGTTTGTAAACATTTGCAAATGTAGTGCCAATTTACCATTTTCTAATCATTCACATGTCTCTTTTTAGGCCTGCTTTAGTGGTATAAGTTGGAAATACAAAGATGACCTCAGATAATTCTCAGATATCACCTTTTAACCGTGTCTTGTTTATTTCACACTTTGACAGACATAATTTTAATATAACATATTGTTTAAACTCTGTTCCCTGAGACTTTAACCATTTTATTCAGTGCAGTTCTCAAGACAGCACTTAAAAACCTTACCTGCTACCAAATAATTGTACCTTATTGAAAAGGCGCCAAGTGTGCCGAGGCGAGGAGCTGAAACAGAGGACAACATGACAGATACTAATGCACAGCTGGACGTCAACAACTATATATGCATGTTAAAAAGGATGAAACAAAAACAGCAGGGAAGCAGTGTTTGGATATTATCTGGCAAACATATTAAACTTTACAGAAAACAATGTTCTATAATTATATGTCTATTAAGAAAACAAAATACAAATCATTTCCATCTTTTATATGATTAATAACATATGTGAACAATATAGCTACAATAACATCTTTAGAATTAGGATTGTTCATCATTTTCCTGTAGGGTTGTTACTACGTAGATAGAAATATAGTCTCAATTCATTTTTTTTTAAAATTACTTTAACTTATTTAAATTGGTTTGTTGTTTTACGTCCTGAAGTGCTTTGTGCAGAAATGTATATGTGCATATAAAGAAATACATACTGCAATAAGGATTAAGTTACTGTTATCAATAATATAAGTCAGATAAACATTCAAAATGTGGTTTTATAACAGTGAACCGGGTCTTATATAGTTGCTCTGAACATTCGTGTGTATTGTAATATCATCACAGATATTCAAGTTTACATTCGATTCAATTCTATCACACCACGTCCTGTCACCCTACACTTGTTTACGTTACACAACTTAGGTCAGTCTTGATACCTGTACAGTAAAAAAAACTAATGTTTGGCAAAATTGAAAAATAAACATTCAGAATCGGATATTACAATATGTTTTGTAACATTGTTTTCTTGAATTACTTAAGTGTCAGTTCATTCCTCCGCAGCTTCTGTTTAGCTTGGTTTAGTTGTTGGCTAACAAGGTCAGAGAACAAAATCATTTTTTACACCACACACGCAGAGGTCTACTAAGGTATATGTTTCATTACAGAATGTAAAATAATGTTTACTTTTTCGCCACCGTGCTTTAAAGTCCGTTCAGCGATGTTTTTAAGACTTAAAACCCCAAAAGTGCCCCAACAACACTCACCAACCAGCGCCGCCATGGCTGTTTAACGACACATCCGCTGCCCCGAGTATTCATCTTTAATCAGGAGAAAACAGCGCCATCAGGCGAACGGATCCACTGACACGCATGAACAAATGTATTGGGACACATCTTGAAATAGTTGAGGTGGCCCTTTTACTTCAAGTGTATATTAATCATACAGAGTCTGCAAACCCAGAAATCTCGTCTTGTTCTAAGTTTGGGGAAGACCCATTTCTATTCCAGCCTGACTGTGCCCCAGTGCACAAAGCAAGCTCAATAAAGACGTGGCTGTATGAGGTCAGTGTGGAGAACAAGCACAGATCCCTGACATCAACCCCATCCAACACCTCTGGAATGAAATGGAACAGAAATTGCCTCATAAATGCTCGACAGAATGAATGAGCACAAATTCCCACAGAAACTACAAATGTTTGTGGAAAGCATTCCACGAAGAATGGAAGCTGTTAGGCCTATAGTTACAAGGAGGGAAGCATCTACATAAAGTCTAAGTATTCGAATGCAATGTCATTTTTGGTGTAATGGTTAGATTTCCCAGGACAGTATTTTCATGTAGGATTTCTTTTAAATAAAGTAATGTCTAAATCAAAAGTATCTTTCCAGAATAACACAAACATACAAAAGCATGAACACAAACAGACAAAATTGTTCTCCAGATTTCCTTGATTAACATTTTAAAAAAGTACAGCAAAGATACACAAGCATAAAAGTGACAAGGATGTGCAAACAAGATAGCATTTTTAAAACAACATTTTTAAAACAAAACATTACTGGGAACAGAGAACTAGATGAATATTCAAAAAATGCAGCATGATACAGTTTTGATTGCTTTTTATTTTGTAGAGTTTTGAATTAACTAAATGTATTAAGATCTTAGTTAAAGGCACTAAAGCATTGTTTCATACCTGCAAAAAAGACGTTTATGGATATGAAATGTGGCCACAATCAGTGGCGTAACAACATAGTCATGGGCCCAGTTGTGAAAATTCAATCCGGGCCCTTGTACTGTTTCGAATTTATCCCGAGGATGTTTTAGTTCTGATTAGTTTTGTTTTTGGCAGTCTGTTTTAATTTTAGTTTTAGTCTAGTC
>JBBMFX010000035.1:12703844-12719200 GCA_037832545.1 Rhabdalestes septentrionalis | reverse complement strand
TATGGCAAACGAGGGGTATTTGCAAAGGTCTCACCGAGCCCTATCTAACTGTGAAGTTTGATGTGGATTAGTGCTTGCTCCGCGGATCTATGCCACTCTTAATGTTTTTGACTGCCTCAGTACCAATGACAGCAGGCTCATTTGCACTGCATTATGCCAATAACGCAAGAATATCGTCACGTTCTCGTGAGACCAGACGCATCTCGTGAGACAAATCTGATCTTGCGAGATCTCGTACCACGAGATCTCGTCACACTACTAATGTTTACTGAGGAAAATGAAGCAATATTACATTTCTGTGAGTAGCAAAACTATGGGAACCTTTGCTTTCAGTATGTGGCATGACCCCCTTGTTTGGCAGGGATTGCAACTTGAGTTTTTTTTTCTCTAATGTGACACTATGGACTATAGTACGCTTTCTCTTGTAGTTGGTCAATTACTTCTAAGGAGGGTAGCAAGAGTCTTGAATTTCCCCAATTCTAAAACTCTCTGTCTGACAGTAGGCTTTGAAGAGTACAAATCCTTTAGAGATTGTTTTGCAACCTTTTCCATCTTGATAAGCATCAGCAACTTCTTTTAAGTTCCTCAGAAGTCTGTTGTGAAGGTCAGACTTGGTTTCAATAAAATATGGTGCCCGCTCACACCTGACAGTTTTCAATAAAATATGGCGCCCACTCACACCTGACTGTCCTTCTGTTAATGCCTCAGATTTTAACTTCCTATATTCACATCCTATATGTTTACAAATTTCTGCCTCTTACAGAAACTTAACATTAAATAATTGAAACAAATGAAAAAAGTATAATATTTTGTCTAAACCTTTTTTTCTCCATTTTTTTTCTGTTATACTTTCTGCTTAAATTTGTCCTACCAAAAAATTTAAACATTTTCGAACATCACTATTTTAAAGGTGACTTAAATGGTTCTGAAAAATATACCAATGTTTTCAGTGTATGCAGTGGGCAGGTATTTTGTGGAAAGTAAAAACAGTCCAACAGCCAGTATTTTTAATGTAAATATCAGATTAGGATGTGAACACTTGATATTAAAGCACATTGACTGGGGCGCTAAAAACATAACAGTGACCTCTGGTTGCACCTCAGGTGTAAGTTGAGTATCTTCCCAAGAGTAAATGATCTGGTCCTATAGAAATCCTGCAGAGTAAGTGGCACTCACTGTGTCCTGAGAGTGAAGGCAGCACTGGTGATTGAGGTGGGCAGGTTCAGGCCTTTGGTGATCTCCCTCCATAGCTTCTTATTAATGACCTCGACCAACCCCCCCTTTTCTGTCACCAGCTGGTACAGCATGTACAAATCCAGCACCTGCTTGGCCATGATGGGAATTCTGTTCACAGGGGTCCCTAAGAGATATAAAATGACATAGTAAGTAACAAAGTCAAATCAAAGAAGCACACTTTATATATTACACATCCATCGATTGCTTGTATTGCATAAAAATTATATTTTTGCTATTCCTTCCTAAGTGATTCTATTTATCTTGAGACCTTTCCAATCTATAGGGGGCAGTATCAGTCCAAATGATCATACATGTTCTTTTTATTTTTTACAGTGTCCTGCTTGCAAGAAATTCCTTTCTCAAATAAAACATTTACTAGCATAAACTGCATTATCAGTCATATCAGTTTGTATGAGACATTTGTGTGAAGTGCTATATGGTGGGGCATATAGATCAGAAGTAAGCTGTGATAATAGCTGGATAGCCCCAAGGCCAAATTACAACATGTGTTCACGTTCACATACTATTTTTTTCTGCTTTCTAAGCCATAGATTCATTTTGGCACACTATAAACAGTAAAAATGTCAGCGTCCATAAAGCAGTCATATAACAAATAAATGCCATTCTATGGGGCTGAAACCTGAGCTGTGTGCTTGTGCGTCACAGGAAGAGAACAATACGGGTATAAAAAGCAACAACTCTCTCAATGCACACAAGACTACATGTAGGTGTCGGTAAAGCAGCCACTGGGTAACAGCCCACTGAGAAACAGGTTTCAAATTTTGCTTATTAGTCTTCACTGAGTCATTTTTTTAATCTTTCATGTAGTACATTCACAAATGAGTACCGTGACAATGTGAAATTCAATACATTGTGCATGGGGGGGTTAGTTTTAAATGGCACGTCTAAAACCGCCCCTTTTATTAAGCATGATGACGTACCTCTCTTCTGCATAAAGCTGAACAAATCGTCCAGGAACTCTTTGCGCTTCGGATCATTGTCCAATTCATAAAGCTGCAGTGTGAGAAGACAAACAGATAGACAGTGAAGGATACATGTACAACTGGAAAAGCTGTGAATGAAACGGCATCCATAAAAATTGCATGCTGGAACACACAATAATATCACAATCACCGTTACATGACAAGCTCACAGTTACATGTTGAATTATATGAACCCACATCATTTACCTCTTCATTTAAAAATTATTTTGACAAGAAAGTAGAAGTGAATGACAGTAAGCTGTAATGTACCGAATATTTTTCTGTGGTTAGTCTAGTAAACAGAGAGTGCTCAGACAGTGAGGCATGGTTTCAGTTTGTTATTTATTTATTTATTTATTTAGTTTACCAAGCCCCGTCTTGTTTCTGAGCATTACTGATACTACCCTTGGTGTTAAAATTCTGGTAACTCTAAGGAGCACAACTGTATCACACAAACACAGACCTAAAGAGCAGTCCTTCTGTACATATATTTTTTAATCACACATTTTGATCAAGTGAGATATTACATACACTGAGCTTCCAAATATGCACATTCCTCAGTCCACTCTGAATCAGCTGTAGGCACACAGCAGAGTGGATCTGAAAGCCACATCAGAAATCAAAAGCAACATATCTGATTTTAAATGCACAATAGTGCTGAGCCCACAATGACTAAGCAGCGATATAAAACTATTGAAAAGGTCAAACATCCGGAAAATCCAGTATGAATCAGTCAACGTATTGCTGAGATGCGAGCGGAGGAACAAAAAAACCTAAAGGAATCATAATGATATCATCACAACTAAAAGAAAGGACCGTGTCAGCAGCGTATGCCTTGCCCATTAAGCCACAATCATACTCACACAGTATGATAGAAAAGGTTAATTATTACACCTCTGGGGAACAAAACAAGGCTTCATGTCTGATAGCAGCTGGGTGAAGTAGTCTCAGAAGTGTGTGGTGGTGGTGGGGGCTGTTGAATGACTAATCGGGGGATGGGCAACAATGCAGAGAAGTCTTAATTACAGGATGCATGCATTTTTAAGGAGCACCATACCATAAATCTCACAAATGGTTGCTTTCCATCTTTCTCTCTTGGTTACTAATGGAATTCCATCAGTGCCGCCTTCCTCCAATTCCCAAACAGGCCTTCCTATTCCTATTAACAGCATTCTTGACCACTGCACCAACGGAGTCTATGCATCGCAGTTTTTCAGCCTCATCAGTCCTCACCAGCTAAAGCATGTAATTAGGCAAACCTCCTACTCAGTGGTTGAATTTGTAAAATACACTACGAAAAAATGCACCACTTTTATTTACATTTTTAATTTGTAAAAGCCCTAGTTTTAATAACATGCAACATTTTCATTGGGGATTCGATTTTAATTTGGGATATTTAAACTGAAAATATATGGTTTGTAAAACAGCTACATTTAGCGTTCTATCCAGCCAAATGCTCATTAATATGGTTTCAATCTGACCACAGAGCTTCTATTTGCCCTCCAGGATAAATATATTCTTCTGAGGTTTTGGTTCAGGTTCTTTCTGGTGAAACGTATTTATGCCACTGACAGATTCATACAGCAGAGCCCATAATGAACATAACTGTGGCTTCAGATGTCGATGTAAAACCTTTGGAGTCCAGGTGTGTGAGTGAAAGGGCTGAATGTGCTGAATGGTTTACCAACTGGTCTGATGAGCACCATCAACATCTATAGAGCAGGAAAGGCTTGTCAACACTTAATTGTCTTGCAGAAAGACAAAATGGAGTCGAACAGCACACACAACCCCAACCCCCTACCTCTGCACCATAAACAAATCTATTTATCTGCCAGAGAAACAAAACATAGTCATACAAACAGACACAAATTAGGCAGGAAGCCTGCACAAGACTGAACCACCCACAAGAATGTATTGTGTCTTGTGATTACACCACAGTACAATAGAAATCGGTCATGTTCTTAATGAGTGTAAGCACAGGCATACAAAACAAAACACATGCTAAAAGGGGTAAGTGGCTGAGAGCTCAAAGTTCAATCCAAAGTGACAGTCGGGCAAAAATTCTCTTTTACACAATCACTGCTTGCATCCCTTCCTGAATTTTGTACACACTTTGCCTATATAGTCACTAAATAAGTTCAAATCAGTGGTTGACTGATTTGTTTGTAGAAATGACATTTGTCAATAATGGACATTTGTGTCTATACTGATTAGGACTTCAACAATCAATTAAAAAGATAAAATCAGATTATTAAAAAAATTCAATAATGGACTTGTTGGGTGTATGTTGTACACTGTGTGGTAGAACAGGTTACGCACTTCAAGAAAAAAACAAAAAAAGAGTTCAGAATAAGAAGATCAGAAAATAAATGACCAAATGAAAGAAATATGGTGGAGGCTGAGAAAACTGTTAATAAGTAAAATAATATTTACGGAACACTTCACAACTGTGGAAAAGTGTGGTAGGACCAAAAAACACTAAACTTGTGTAGCGTGGGAGCACTACGGTAATGAGAGAACACCTAAAATTAAACATGAACTATGGATGAAGGGAACTCAACAGCAGGGTACGTCACTACAAAATCTTCATTAATTAAACAAGGTAGTTTTGAAGTGAGGAATCGTTTGTCTAAAAGGAGGCAGATCTTGCCAATCTAAAACCTGGTGTTTGCTCATGATCCAGAATCAGTGGTTGGTTAAGTCTAAATACTTCCAATATTAACTGTCTGGCTAACGTTAGATAATTTTCTATAAAAAGAAAGAGAGCGTGCAGGAACTTCCACAATCTGTGACGTTTTAATGCTACTTGATGTTGTGAAGCCTATTAACACTAACTTTGAGTTTCATGCTTTTCTTATTCTTAATGTATTGTTACTTATCAGGTATGTTCAGGAAATCTAAAAATGAATGTTTTGTGCACAATATTTAAAAATAAATTCTTCTGCACACGTTGTAAAGCATACATTTAGGTCTGTTGTGTTTTTGTTTTTTGGGTAAAATGATAAAAATTGAAATATACTTCACTTGATTTCAGAGTCGGTTAACTGAACAATGTTCATACCCAACACTGTCTTTCTTGTCTAGTTTTATTATTGCTCTTGTTTTCTTTTTTGAGCTCTTTGTCCTGTTCGCACTCCTGTTTTAGTCTTCTTTTCTGTTCTTGTGTTGTTTCGATTTTAATATGTACTGTGTGTATATAATAAATCCTACTTGACTTGAATGAATCAAAATATTTGTTAGTTGCAGCCATAATATTGACAATTATACTGCTTTCTATAAGGATTCTCATTTAACCTTCTATGTTCCAATAAGTGGGATCCAGTGCTCCACTATGGACACCCAACATTACACTTGGGGTGAAATATGAGCCACTGGCCCTGAAACCCTGTAACGGCATTTCACACCTGCTAATCGTCTCTGAGACACGCCGGGGGTGGGGGTGGGGGGTGGAGGAAAGAACCAACCAGTTTCAGTGGAACGGAGAAGATTTTGCCCCAGAACAGATAATGAATGAGTGTGTTATGAGAGCCCTATGGCTGAATGTAGGGTGGGCCTAAGACTTCTCTATGATGAAAGGGAGCGGTATTGTGGGAAAACAAAGGTGTTGGCTTCTATATCCAAGTCAGCAATTGAGACAACATTATGATGAACTCCTGCAAAATGAAACGTTATATCTTCAGCACAGCGAAACCTGAAACTTAATCATTCAAATTACTTTTGAATTTAGCAATCTCAAGTCATGCATGAACTGAGTCATTTTTATTTCCCTACACATCAGGAAATGAAATTTTTCATTTCAGTACATAGTGTTCTGTGTATTTTTGCCCCTATGAGATGTACATGTACAGGTTTAACTGGTCTCCATTATTGCTGCCCTGGATGTCAGTTGCATGATAGGGGGTAACTTTTAGGTTGATCAATGATCCTTCTATTTCCAGCTATGTGGACAGTGACTTAAAGTCCCTTACACTTATGTTGTGCAATGTTTTTATGTTTGTCCACTGACTGCTCACCAGTAATTAATTGCCCTTTGGCACCAGACTAAATGTATTCAGTTCTGTTCTAAAAGGAGAGCAGGACAGTGCAGTATGGGAATGGGAGCAAAGAGCATGCATACTGGGGCCTGTTGTGCTCTGACTGAATTCCTCCACCTCCATCAAATTCCAATCAAGCTGATAAGGGACAAAGGGGCAAAGCAAACACAAAAGAATCCACAAGTTGGCACAGCTCCCGCTTTTCATGTTAAGTGAATGCATTTGCATGGCCTGCAAAGCGAGATTTCCTGCACTCGGAGAGATCCACTGTTTCCTCGCCATTGGCTTCTACAGGCCGATTTTTCCGTTTTAGAACGGGTAGTTATAGTTTTGAGTTTTACTCACTGACCAACATGCAAATTCACCATCAGGTGTCTTGCAACTGCCAACAGGCAAACATATAGATGCGTTGATAAGAGAAAAAAAAAAATAATAAAACACCAATTGTTCATTTTTCAGTTCCCTTTTCACAGTGCTCTGCACACAGTGTAAAAAAAAGTCTCAACAATACAACCTACGATAAAGCACAAGAACGTTGTCGTTCCAACCATAAACCGAGGAAATACACTAGTTTGCTGCAACATACCAGACAGAGCCTATAGTTAAAATAAAGTTGTGTGCAGCACAAGAACTAAGACTAAAAACAAGTATTACAAGTAACTTACAGCAAAGATTCTTAACATTCAATTGCTGTTAGTACACTGCAACACAGAGGTATGAAGTATCAGCAGATAAGTTGCTGCTATATATGTACGGAATGTATCATATCAGGCTCGTTGACTGGCAGAAGAGGAAGAGAGGTGAGAGGAAGGAGGTGATAGGGGGGTGGTGTTAGCGATGTTATATCTGGAGATGGGACTTGCTCTCCAGTGGCAGCTTGGTTTGTTTTTGTATTTCTCACGTGGTAGTAATTGCTGACCCATAGCCTACTGCGGCCCCTTCTGCAGCCTACATCTAATGTCAGCGTCCCCTTATATGCCAACGCTCAGCTGACGTGGCTCTTACAGCCCAATCAATAACAGCACAGCCACACCTTTAACCTCTGTCGACCCTTGGTTTGTCCACTTCTCATTAGATGATACATCCCAGCAATCGTTCTTAGAATAAATGGTTTTTGGGCATGTGCAGTATATACTTAACGGGAGCACTGGCTTAAGAATGTGAAACACAAAGCTACTTCAGGAACTAACTGGGAGATAAAAAAAATTGGGGAGGATAAAAAGAATATCATTACAGTAAATTAAGTTCTCTTTTTATTTTTTACTGCTGAAAGCTTGATTTGGAAATGCCAGCTGCTCGACTGTGTTTTTCCAAATGCTTTGAATGATTTAGTGTATTTGCGTGAAGCTACTGCAGAACAAAACTTCAAAAATATTACAATAACAAAACTTGGTTTTCTAAACCCCACCAAGCAATTTTTAAAAATTGTTGGTCGTCTTCCTTTTTCATTAATACTTATGCTTGTATTGTTTTCCCTATAATAAACGTGGGCTCTGCAAACACGAAAACATGACCATGTATTAACAACATTTTTAAGAGAGCTGGAGTCTACACATATTTACATATATTAAAACTAGGGCTGGGAATTAAACGCGTTAATCAGATTAATTAATCACAGAAAACAATAACGCGTTAATATTTTTAACGCAGTTAACTCATTACGTCATCTTCTCATTCAAAGTTTCGAGTACACAGCAAGAGAAGCGAGTCCCAGGTCACTGCTGCTTGAGCACCTAGAAAGACGAGTTCAGTTCAGTGAGATTTGGAAGAAAAAAACGCCAAAATGGCAAAGAAATAATGTCTTGTGGATGTTTTTTGCAGATTCTGACACTGATGGGGAATATCTGCCTTTTGGAAAAGACGCTCGCGGTTCAACTTTGGAGCGCAGCTGCATGGCCGTGCGAGGAGAGAGTGAACACGAAGCAAAAACACACGTTTATTTCAACACTTTACCAATCGCGAAAGTGTGTGGAAGCTGTGAACCTGCTCGTAGTGTCTGTAGGAGAGCTGTCGGTTGAGCTAGAGGCAGCAGGAGAGGGGAAATTTGGGCTAGAATTAGCCGCATTAGCTTTGTCCATCAAGACCTCCATAGGGGCGGAGTCTCAGCGCTGTGGCCGGAGTGTGTGTAGAGCTGGGAGACGTAGTTTATCAAAACTATCATATACTGTAACCTAATTCATAGGTTTGGCTCAGTCAGTATTAAAAATGACATGACCAAGTTATATTCAAGTTATATTCAATAATAAATTGTAAAAAATAAATTGTAAGTTTGTATGTGCGATTAAATGCGATTATTTGATTAATTAATCGCCACACCATGTAATTAATTAGATACAAAAATGTAATCGCCTGACAGCACTAATTAATACATAAGTATGATGTAAAGACAAAAAAGAGGAACAGACTCAACATGAAAATCGTGCCTGAGGTGCAAAAGAGCGACTGGGAGAGGAAAAGTGCTTTGCTAAGCCTTTAGAAAACTTCTGTTTACGTTAGAGTGCCTCCCCCTCCTTCTGCTCAGTATTGAGAGGCTGCCAGCTTCCAGAGTCCTGAGACTACACATGCCTCTGACAGCAGGCTGACATAGTTTTTGCTGCTTGCAAAGTCCTCAACGGCTTCCAACTTTTAACTCCTCTGCCAGAAAGTGATTACTCACTCTACTGAGCACTGCATGTCCACAGGTCAACAAATCAACAAATCACTCACTGCTGCTCAGCATTAAAAAAAAGAAATGTGGATCTTTTCCACGTTATTTTGTTCACACAATTTTGATATTGCCATATCAATTCTCATTAACCCTTAAAACGACAGCCAAAATAAAGGGATCAGCAACCATTACTTAAAAGGTTTGTGGACAGGAATAATTTTCCTCTTAAGTGTCTTCAATTCATAAAATACTTTTTCACAGTAAAAAATACCGGTACTATGATGCAAGTCATTTAATAAATGTACAATAAAGACATATAGCAATTTAACAATATGCACTATATGTGTTATATAGGCTTACTATAATAGGCCTGTGGAAAAACACTGCAGACCTGAATAAAAGTCTACATGTGAATACACCTGGTTAGTGGAAATTTTCTATAATTCAATCACAATTTAACTAGTATTTAATGATGACAAGTGTTCTAGACTAAACAGTACAACATTAATCCTAAATGGTTTATTAGCGCAAACAACCAAAAAACAAAAAAAAATCATGTTTTTTTTCACTCCCTCATTGGGTCCAGTAATTCTGGAGTTGACTATATTTGCACATTCGTATGGACTGCAGAATTAACCCCAGAAATGCCACAGCAATATTAATCTACAATTGTTTTCTTAAATCACCTTTTTAAAATGTACAAATTAAACACTGACTCAGACAAGAACCTCTATAATCTCAAAGAACATTGAACTACACAGAGAAATATACACCCAAAAATACTACAAATTAACACATGAGGGTTTTATACCCATAAATGCACATGGTCACAGCTCAGGTTTGTCATGGCGAATGCGGTTCCGAATGGGATGAGCACATGCAGACAGTTGTTGGAGCTAATCCCTAAAAACAGATACATGATGTCAGAATGCCAAATGAACCATTAGAGCAGATGCAATTCTCCAACAGGAAAAAGACCACAAGACTGTATGTCTGCATCCAATTATACCAAGAACAACATAAAGACCTGAGTGACCTATAAGAACAGCTCTACTTGGGGGAAAAAAATCCTCATTAATTGAACTCATAAATAATGTATCATCAAGATAAGGGAATAGACATTGGCAAATACAAACCACAAATAAACACATTAGACGCATTAGCTCAATCTGCTGGACTTTTTATTTTCACTTGAAACTATAAATGACAAACTCAAACGAAACAATACCCTGCAATTCTCAGAACAGCACTTTCCACAGCACATGCAGACAAAGACTCAATACAGTGTTATCTCCAATTCAGTGCAGTGGTTTCTATAGCCACTGTCCTCACCAGTCCACTACAAGCATCAATCTGTAATACAAAGTCTTTCAAAGGGAGGCTCACCATAGAGAGTAATGAATTTTTAAAGACATGCCTCCTTTACTGTCCATCTGGGTTGCATTTGGTTTGCTGGGTGCATTTACAATACAGATGAGACATCAAAGCCTGTTTCTGCCTTTTCGTTTGCCTCAGGAAGTTTGTGTAATAGGAGACCACGACCAACTGACAGCATAACAAAAAGGTAAAACAAAAGAAAAAGCAGTTTTTGGAGCATGTTTTTTGAAATTCTAGGCTCTTTATATATCACACACACACACACACACACACACACACACACACACACACTTATATACACATATACACACAAAAAACTGAAAAATGTCTTGTCATTAGGCAGGGGGTTTTAAAAATAACCAGGGGGCGGGGGAAATCAACTTATGACTGTAATCTAACCGTCAATTAAAACCACAAACTTGGCTTGCAAACAGCACCACGGTCAAATCTGTCTTCTTGGCACTGATGACTAGCTGCTGCTAAATTTTGATACGAAGGAATAAATCATTTTATTTTCTTCACTTGGCTTTGTGGCCAGACCTGATAGTTCTATCAGAAGCAAATTGGCAGTACGCCTTAATGTGAGATTAATTACAGCCGTATCAAAAAATGAAGGGTGTGCAGATAGTCTTCACTGTCTGATGTTTTCCCAGCTCAGTGAAAGGTAACCTGGCCTGCTTTAGAGAGATCCTGGGAAAGATCAGGGTCAGCTGCCATATTTGATATCAATTTGTTACCTGAGATATTACGTTTTGTCACGCAGGGCCAGAGATCATTTGGGAGGGGTTCCAACTGACGCTGGATAAGAGAGATGTTTTGCTGTAGTGCTTGAGTCTCCATCTAGAATGGACAGATTATCACTCTCCCTCAGGCACATTCCAAAGCGCCTCCACCCTCCTGCCCAAAATAAACTGCAGTGCATTAACCCTACATCTTCCATACATACACACACATACATTGCTGTGCAACAGTTTAGACACCCATTCATTTATTTTGAAAATTGTTTAATGTTTCTCAGTGATTCGTTTAATAACACTTCTAAAAATTAAGGTTGCTGATTGGTTCTTGGCTTCATATTGCAGATCTTTAACTGGTAAAGACCTTTTACATCACGCAGAGATTTTTTAGGCATTTAAAAGCTTTTAAATCCAATACTTTGCAAAAATCAGCTTCGTGTCATCCTTGCTGCTAAGGCTAAGTTCTTTTGTTCCTTGCAGAATGCAAAGAGGGGTTAGTACAAAAACAAACAAAAAAAGGCAACAAGATCCAAAAGCGTTTAAAATGTGATACAAAAGTAGACAAGAAAAAAAAAATACACTCTTCAAACAAGCACAATGTTCAAATATAAGTTTAATGCAACTTCAATTAAATCTAAAAGTATGTCCCTGAAGTTAGCCCACTCAGTCGCTGTGATGAGAAGTTAAGTCTTGTGTTATAAGAAAGATCCGGGGAGGGGAAGTGGGAGTTTTAAACCATACATTACATAAGTAGGGCTTCATGGTAACAGTGTAACATTATCTTAACGGACAGAGCACTGCAACCCTTGATTAACTGTCACCAATATCCACGTTTTCTAGTGATAGCATGATATGGTGATCTATCTACAAACAGTACATTTGATTAGAGCCTAACAGAAATTCTATACCATTCAATCTATATGGACAGAGACAACTGTCATCCTTTGCATGTACATTACATGTCACATGACATGATAAGTGAGGTTTTCCACCTCTCATTAGTTTTAAAGATTTCCAGCAGGAATTTTATTTAGTAACTTAAATGCTGAAAAAGGACACTTCAATCACTTAGTTTAAAAACATCAAGAGTCTAAAAGCAAACTCTAACTACTCTGACATTCCACCACAGGAAGAAATACACAGCAAAAACCGGACATGATTGCAGGCAAACAGGCACCATTTCATTAGACCATATGTTTTGCCTCCAACATCCTATCCAGGTTTTCTACAGATCTTGGTCAGATATTATACCAACAGACATTGAGAAGTACATATAATTTTATCCTCAGAGAGAAAGGGATTGGCTGAGCCCTACTAGCCCAATTATATCCGTCGCCCTGCTTGACACCAGTATAAGTCCTACATCATGCATTCACAAAATGATCCACAAAAATATGTACCATCAGGCTCTGTTGCTGACATCAAGAGCATTTGGAGACTCCAGAATATGAATTATCAGCATAATAATCTGCAAACTAATCACTGCAGATTCATCACGAAGATCAACTTGATATATTTCTCAAGTTATTCTAACAATCCTAACTACATTCCTCAAATGCTCAAACAATCAAGAGAGATTGCATAATTCTGCAATTCATTAGGGTATGTAAGTCCACCAACACACACATTCAGCAAATAAAAATACAAGACCATAATTTCATTATTAATCAAGGAGAATACAGACTTGGTCTATCTTCTCTATATAAAAAAAACAAAACAAAAAACAACCACCACCCTGCAGGGGGGGGAGATCACATTTGGCCATTAGAACCACTAACTCAGCATGAGAGGCCCTTTTTAGTTTTTCTAATTGAGCATGAAAGCATGACCTCCTAAATCAGCTGCATAAAATCAAGACGGAATGTCTTCATCTGATTTATACATCAAATAATCACATGAAATCGGTTTAAAAGTTATCCTATTCAATTTATTCCAGCCATCGCAGGGAACTCTTTGTGAATGGACAACAGTAAGCAGTCTTATTTAATTACACAGCATGAGTACAAGATTCTCTGTAAGGACAGTGCGCAAGAGAATCAGTGCAAATTAGAGCCAGAAAATACGACAGAAGTCACAAAACTTTAGAAGACTAGTTAGTCATAGCTTGTCTTTTGCTTATTCATTTAATTTTCACTTCAGTTTCATTTAAAAATGGTTCATTATTTTATGGCTAGTTTAGCAGTCATTTTAATGCATTTCTGGCAAAGTGGTATTTTGTTGTGAGGATGACAAAGTGGGGACAGCTAGAGCAACTAGATAAAACAAACACCACATCAAAATTTCAAAACATGTAGTCCCTTTACTCTTAAAGTCCCTACTAATTACCAACTTCTAAATGTAGTTTCACTACAGCAGCTGTTGTACGCTTTCATCTGGTTGCATGCAGTTTCCCAAATGTGTTTTTCCCCCAGTTTTGCTCTAGGTTTGGAAATGCCCCTCGTTCAGAACTGGCACTTCTGATAGATATTTATCATCATTTAAAGTTCTGGCTGTATAATTAAATGCTCAGTTCTTCTGGTCCAATCAGATAACAGTAACCTCTACGTTTCCAGTTTTGTGCCAGAATTCTTTTGCTTTGAATGAACAGAAATTATTTTTCTGTAGTGAATCTCTGTGTCCCTGCCTTAGGTAAGTATTAGCACACAGGCTTACCTGTCTAAACTGCTCTTCGTAGGTCCAGTCTGCATGATCCTGGCCGTGCAACTGGCTGTGTGATGGGTGGGCGGACAGGCTGGAGGGTCGGGGTTCGGGTTCAGACCCTGGCCGGGCTTTCAGCAACTGAGAGTGAGGGTGGAGCTGGCGAGAGGGCAGCAGCATGATTCCTCTGCCAGGGGCTACATCCCCACGACCTGTCTGTAGATTTTCATCAGCTAGTTCATCATCGTAGTCTTCCTCCATCTCTCCCTCAAAGTCGTCCTCATCCCACTTCTGCTTTCTGTTCATAAAACAAATGACAAAAATCTGCATTTTGTAGAGCAAACGGTTCATTTGTAATGGAGCATTTGACATAACTTACATTTGCTCCTCCTCCTCTGACCCCACCACATCCTTGTACTGCTCTTCTCCTTCCTCTTCTTCATCTTCATCCTCATCCCCAGCACTGCTGTGCTGGGAGAGCGGGCTGTCACCTGTCGGATGTCTTTGTAGTCCAGCCGCCACGGCCCTCATTGCCGCTAGTGCTGCCATCTGTGCGCGCTCTGTGTCGGAGGGGGACTTCAGCTCCTCTCCTGTGTGGGTAGAGTTCTGCAAATGTCCCACCTGCTGGTGCTGCTGCTGCTGCTGCTGCTCCATCTCCATGAGCAGCTTGGCCCTCTGTTGCCTGTGCAAGTTCTCCATCACTGCCTGCAGCTTCATCTCCAGGCAAACTGGACGTGCTGCGATAACACCTCCTTGCCTCCTCTTTACACCAAATCAGGCACCAACTAGACCAGCTAGAATAAGAAATGTGTGCTTTTCAATACAACAGCTGAGTACTTAACAACTCCCAAGGGACTCACAGAAACTACTGAATATTCCTGTTCCGTTGGATCGATTCCGAAGGAATTTCCTGAGGGTCCAATGAGTCTGTATAGGAAGACACTGCTTTCTTCAACACTACAGACTGCAGTCGGCTTTAGAGGAAGACCTCCTCCACACACAGGGCACCAGGTTCTAACCGAATCTGAGAAAGAAATAAAGAGAGAGAGGAGAAAAGCATCAGTGAAAATGTTGTGAAAGAACTTCAATGACTCAGTGAAAACAATCCACCTTCCTTTTGACCTTCATCCCTTTCCAATAGGGCTGTAATGATATACGATACCAAACTCGCGACACGCACGTTCACGAACCCGTGTCGCAGGGTGAGGAGGGTGAATCGTGACACAGGGATGCCAAGTTATAAATACAATTTAATCAGTTTAATACAGTATAATTTGACAAAAGTGGGGGGGATGGAATCACATTTTAGGAAAAGTGGGGGTGTTGAATATCTCCCGCCCCCCCCGTGTGCTACGCCACTGCACAGCCTAACCCCTTCCAACTCTTTCCCTTATACAGTTCCCGCCCAGAAACATACGTTTTTAGCCGTAATAGGAGGATTGTCATGTAATTTATTTTCTTTAACCAATCGATGAGGGTCTAAGGGTTTGAAAGCGCCCTCCCACAAGTTTACAAACATACGGAGCATGGACGGCCCCTTTGTTTGCTGAATTGATTCGCTGTGAGTAGATGGAAGTTATGACACTGGGCTTAAAAGTGTCTATAAGCTGGCTGGGTTGTGATAAAACTGTCTCACAACAGTCTCTGTGTAATTGTTTTTATTTTGTTTTGAGCACCGGCAGAGCCATAGGGGTGTCCGGGGTGG